>JAULJL010000041.1:1794599-2394599 GCA_030761205.1 Fremontodendron californicum
GCAACACACACTAGATATGAAGAAAATGAAAAGAAAAATAAAGAAAAAGAAAACTAGAGAAAGGAAAGAAGAAGAAAACTTAGAGAATTTTATTACAATGGCTAATATCCTACCAATGTATCAATGTATCCTAATACTCATCCAAGGCCCTCTATTTATACACATTTTGGAGAGCTAAATGACAAGAGACAAGCTTTATAAATTTCAAAGGTAGGTATAATAGGTGGGTGCATTTTTCTAACAATTTTCGTCATATTGTATGACAATTCTGATAAGCCAGCTTGATGGTCGATTTTGTCAATGTTGGAGGCTCGATCTGATAAAATGGTCTTCTAGAAAAATATACCCCTATCAGCTACGGATCCATAGCCGTTGGAATCAGATCATTTTCTCATGTGGATCGGAAGATATGGTCAAAATACCAAAACAGGTCAGCACAGACGTCATTGCACATCAGCCAACTTGATGGTCGATTTCACTAGGGAAAACGACTCCGTTTCAAGAAGTGTAAAATATGAAAAAGATAGATATGCCTCTTAACTTTGCACGGTTAAAATTTCAGCCTTATTGCTTCAGTGAAACTCCAGATATAGCTGATATGGCAAAAGGTGTCGGAACTGGAACTGAACTGGATTTGCCCTTAATTCTTGATTTAACCTAGTAATCTGAAATCACTCAAAGAAACTCATGAAAAACACCAAATTACATAAAAATATAAAAGATCATAAACACAAGTAGACTAAGCAATAATAACTCGTATTTGACACAAAACAATAATAAAACATAACTAAAAACTATATAATTATACGAGTTATCACACCCCCACACTTAGATTGTTGCTAGTCCCTATCAACGACTCAATAAAAATAAAATAAGAAAATCTAATCTAATCTAATCCATTTTCGTAGGAAATCACGGTGGCACTTAGCATGTGACACAAGCCTTTAAACCCCTAGGTGTCCCTAGTGGACGAGTTTAGTCTCGTGAGGGTTTGCTAGAACGATACCCACAAACATTGAAAAACTAAAATATAAGTAAACTACATACACTAAAAATATTTACTCCTAATCCTTTCAATATAAATTAGAGACAATCTTTGAACAAGTCTTATAAACTAATCAATAGCTCAAAGAATTTCACAAAAATTCATGCTTGAATGTAAATAAATGAGTTAAGCCAATATTAACATAACATATTTCAATCAAAATAGTGCATATTCAACTTAATCTCAACCTCTCACATAGGATACTCTCATGATTTTCACTCTTTAAAGTAGTGGTAAAGTGTTTACACTCAATCAATCTCATGAAAACACTTCTACCATATGCTTGCTTGTCCACCTATTCTCCACTATTTAGATCATACAACTTCATAAATCAAGAGGTCTTTATTCAAGGTTGTAATGGGGCCAAAGGGTTATAATGTGGTTAAAGAACAAAAGGATAAAGATATCACAAAGGTTCCAAAGAGTTCATAGAGTTTAGAGACATAATAAGATCATACAAATAAATTTCTCAAAACTCTTTACAAGTACATAGTCACATAGGCTAAATATTCATGTTGAGCCTTTGCTTCATTCTAACCAACTTTGTAACATCTTTTTCTTTACTTTAACTAGAAGTTCAAGAGAAGATTTTTTTTTTTTTTTTTTGAATATGGGAATGTATTTAACAATGATCCCTTTCTTTTTCTCTTGACTTTTTCTTTTCTTTTCTTCCCCCACACTTATCTTTTGTTTCTAACCCAAATTTTCAACTAAAAATATCCCTTGTTTTTTTTTTTTTGCAATATGTCTCAAAATATATAATCCATCTTTAGAACAAGGGTAAGGATATAAGTATATTTAGGCTAGGTGTAAGTTGTGGTTACCAATAAAACAGCATATTTAATGTAGGCTCAAATTGGCTCACTAGTGGGGATGTTCTCTTAGAACATTAATAATGGATGGTTGTTTGGCTCTGGTTATAATCCTAATGCCTCTATCATATTCATGTTGTCACATGTATCAATATAGTCTCAAACGGTTTAAAGCAAGTTCTAGAGAATCATGTAATCATAAGAGCACTCAAGAAAGAAATTAGATTGATTTGTATAATGCATCAATCATTATAGGCTCAAAAACTCACAAGGATGATTATACAAGTCAATATCAAGTCTAAACATGCTTCTTTCTCAATCAACATATCATATCAACATTGGCTCATAAAAAGGTTGACATCAAGCTCAATTCTCATGAAAATATTCTCACTAATAAATCTGTTTTAGACTTATGCAATTCATATCTCATCATTGTATTAAAAGGAACTAAAACACACTAAAAAATAATAATAATAATAATAATAATAAAGACTCATAAAAAAATAGTAGACAAAAAATAAAAGAAATCCTAAATCATTCCCCCCACACTTAATTCTTACATTGTCCTCAATGTAAGTCTATTAACCCAAATGAAAGAATCATGTGTAAGAGAAAAGAACTAATAACATAAGAATAGGAACAACTAAGACTCAAAACAAAACAAACTCATGCAACCTAAATAATCCTAAAATACTAAACAAAAATTAACAAGTAAACATAAAAAGATTAAAATCAAACTGACAAGGTATGTCTCAAGTCTCCCTTACTCAGACCTTGTTCAGAATGAATACTTCTAAATTGCTTAAAACACAACAAACTTTTTTTTTTTTTTTTGAAGATTAGTAAAAATTATATTTACATCTAGTTATTTTCAAAACAAGGATCAGAAAGAAAAACAACCTCTTCTTGAGTAACATGATTTTCCAAAAAGAGTTTGAGTCTTTGTCCATTTACCTTGAATACGTTACCATTTTGAGGATTCTCAATGTCAACTGCTCCATAATGATACACATGCTTAACCACAAATGGGCCAGTCCATCTTGATCTCAACTTACCAGGAAATATGTGAAGTCTAGAATTATAAAGTAGAACTTTTTGCCCAACATCAAATGTTTTTCTTGAAATTAACTTGTCATGAAAGGCTTTAGTTCTTTCTTTATGAATTTTAGAATTCTCATATGCATCATTTCTGAGTTCCTCAAGTTCATTTATGACTGGAAAAGTTTCATTCTCACCCAAAAAAGAATATTTTAGCTCGGATGGCAATGGTTTTAAATCCAGCTTGGGTGGTTCAATAGAGTGATGGAAGTTCTTCAAACTTTTGTTTCCAACAATGCTTAACCTGAAAATAATTTAACAAAGAATCAGTGTGTGAAATTTCTGAAGCATTATCAAACTCACATTCAATTAAATAAGCTTCTAAAGGATCATGGAATGTGGTAGTGGTGAGATGTTCATGAACAAGTTCTTCAATGAAATCCACTTCATGTACTTCTGAATCATCACTAGGTTGCTTGCAAATGTTGAACACATTTAATTCTAAAGTCATATTTCCAAAAAAAATGTTCAAAATACCATTCCTGCAATTTATCAGAGCATTAGAAGTTGCAAGAAATGGACGGCCTAATATAACAGGAATTTGAACATTTGGATTTGAAACAGGATGTGTGTCCAAAACAATAAAATCAACAGGGAAGTAAAAATTATCAATTTGAATCAAAACATCTTCAACTATCCCTCAAGGAATTCTTACAGAACGATCAGCTAGTTGAAGTGTAACAGGTGTTTCCTTGAGTTCACCTAAACCTAACTGTTGATAAGCAGAAAAAGGCAAAAGATTAACACTAGCACCAAGATCAAGCAATGCACGTTCTATTCTAGTGTTTCCAATGATGCATGAGATTGTTGGACATCCAGGATCTTTGAATTTTGGTGGAGTAAGGTGCTGAATGATTGAGCTCACACTTTCCGTCAGAAATGCTTTCTTTTGTACATTATGTTTCCTTTTAACTGTGCACATGTCCTTCAAAAATTTAGCATAAGATGGAACTTGTTTGATTGCATCCAATAAAGGAATGTTAATCTTAACTTGTTTGAAAAGTTCATAAATTTCTGCATTTTGATTCAAATTCTTTATTGTTTGCAACCTTTGAGGAAAAGGGGCAGGATGCATACCTTTTTCTTTGTCCAAATTTTCAAGAAGTTCAGACTTACCATCATCCTTACCATTACTTTTCGGAGGGAAAGGAGGATCTTGGTCTTTTGATGGAATGTTTTTGTCAATTGCCTTTCCACTTCGAAGAGTTGTGATAGAACTGGCATTTTCCTGTTGAGTTTCATTGGAGCAAGAAACAAGACATTGAGTAGAAGGGTTAGGCTGAGGTTGAGCAGGAAACTTACCTTTTTCTTGAGTGCGTAATGAGGCTGTCAATGTGGACAAGGTGTTTTTGATCTCATTGATGTCCTGTGAAGTTTGGTTATTCATATTTGCTTGTGTTTGCATGAATGCTTGCAATGTCTCTTCCAAGGTTTGTACACGTGAAGGTTGATAGGAAAAAGTGTTGCCCGGCTTTTGAGATTGTGGTACCTGAACATGATTATTATTCCGCCAACTGAAGTTGGGATGATTTCTCCATTCAGGGTTATACGTTTCAGAGTAAGGAGAAGGAAAAAGGCTTTTTAAATGTGTTTATGGAATTTACTTGATCATGCAACGCTTCTTTAAGAATGGGAATGTTTGGACATTCAGAAGTGGGGTGTCCCATGATTTCACAAATTCCACAACTTTTTTCATTTTTAACCGTTTTGACTTCTTTTACTTCTCTAAGTTCCATGGCTTCAATCTTTCTAGCCAAATTACCTACTTTAGCTTTTATCTCATCTTCTTGACTAAAATGATATTTACCTCTGTTAGAAACAAAATTAGATCTATTGGAACTTTCAGAGGAATTATCTGTGTGCCAGGCTTGAGAGTTATCTGCCAAATGGTCTAGGTAGTCAAAGGCTTCTTCAGGTTCTTTTTCTAGAAACTCACCGTTACACATTGTTTCAACAAATTGTTTAGTTTCGGGAGTTAAACTTTCATAAAAGAAACTAATAAGACGCCATTTTTCAAAACCATGATGTGCACAAGAACTTAACAAATCTTTAAAACGCTCCCAGCACTGAAAAAATGCTTCATTTTGATTTTGATTGAAATTTTGAATCTGTCTTTTCAAAGCAGTAGTTTTATGTGCTGGGAAAAATTTCTTTAGAAACTCAGTTTGTAATTCTTGCCATGTGCCAATTGACCTTGGTTTTAAATTATGAAGCCAAAATTTTGCTTTATCTTTTAAAGAAAAAGGAAATAATTTTAGCTTGACAATTTCATTTGTACATTGTTGGTCATTAAAGGTGACACATACATCTTCGAAATCTTTTAGAAACGAGTAAGCACTTTCCGATTCTAACCCATGGAAATTTGGAAGCAAAGCTATCATACCTGGTTTAAAACGAAAGTTGTTTGCATTGAGAGGAAAAATAAAACAAGAGGGTGATGAGCTTCGAGTTGGTTGCAAGTAGTCACGCATGGTGCGTACTTGTCTGTTCTCATCTTCAGTATGAACACTTTCATTGTCAGCCATGGTAGGAGTTGTATTAGAAAGATTACCTGAAAAAGTTTCACAATAAAATCTAACTAAACGACGAGATCTAAAATCACGTCGCCAAACAAGCATAAAACAAAGTTAATATACAAATTAGGCGGTATAACCAGCCAATAAAAATAAAACAAAGTTAATATACAAATTAGGCGGTATAACCAGCCAATAAAAGTAAATATACTTATAAACTTATATACTTAGTATTGCTTCCCCGGCAACGGCGCCAAAAACTTGATGGAGACTCAATTAAGAGTTGTAAACCCAAGTGCAGGTTATGTTCAAGTAATAAATTCTCGGGTGTCCGAGGTCGAACCACAGGGAAGCGTATTAGTAAGTATAAGTTTATAAATATATAAGAAAAAGAAAGTAAACAAGATATTAGGGAATCAACAACAAAACAAGATAAACAAGATATTAGAGAACAAAATAAACAAAATAACATAAAAGAAATTAAACAAGATATAAAAAACAATAAGAAAAGATGTTGAGGTTAGAGAATCCACTCTTGGTGTTATGCTAAGGTTAATCTTGTTTTATTACACAATTGAAATTCACACATAAGGGAGATTCCAATCGGAAAGTTTAGCAATTCAGTTCAAATTGTCCAACGTCCATAGCATATGATATTATGTTCATTTGGTGTCCTCAAAACTCACAAAAAGAGTCCAAGCATTCCTTATGCCAAGGTATATGTCTACAACAAATCAAGGTTATGAAACCAAGCATTTACTGTGCCATTTTCATTGTCAATAATGAATCAAGATCCCTACTTTGCAAGTATGATTTTAAACCAAAAGAAAATATTATCTATACTAGTGTTTATAAATGATGATTCATTTTAGCTCATGTTTAAGAGACTAACCTTAGCATTTACCAAAAGCTTTACCTCATCACCTCAACAATATGATTAGCAACACATACTAGATATGAAGAAAATGAAAAGAAAAATAAAGAAAAAGAAAACTAGAGAAAGGAAAGAAGAAGAAAACTTAGAGAATTTTATTACAATGGCTAATATCCTACCAATGTATCAATGTATCCTAATACTCATCCAAGGCCCTCTATTTATACACATTTTGGAGAGCTAAATGACAAGAGACAAGCTTTATAAATTTCAAAGGTAGGTATAATAGGTGGGTGCATTTTTCTAACAATTTTCGTCATATTGTATGACAATTCTGATCAGCCAGCTTGATGGTCGATTTTGTCAATGTTGGAGGCTCGATCTGATAAAATGGTCTTCTAGAAAAATATACCCCTATCAGCTACGGATCCATAGCCGTTGGAATCAGATCATTTGCTCATGTGGATCGGAAGATATGGTCAAAATACCAAAACAGGTCAGCACAGACGTCATTGCACATCAGCCAACTTGATGGTCGATTTCACTAGGGAAAACGACTCCGTTTCAAGAAGTGTAAAATATGAAAAAGATAGATATGCCTCTTAACTTTGCACGGTTAAAATTTCAGCCTTATTGCTTCAGTGAAACTCCAGATATAGCTGATATGGAAAAAGGTGTCGGAACTAGAACTGAACTGGATTTGCCCTTAATTCTTGATTTAACCTAGTAATCTGAAATCACTCAAAGAAACTCATGAAAAACACCAAATTACATAAAAATATAAAAGATCATAAACACAAGTAGACTAAGCAATAATAACTCGTATTTGACACAAAACAATAATAAAACATAACTAAAAACTATATAATTATACGAGTTATCACGTTTGGCAGATTGGCAATTTCTTCATTAATTGGGCTGTCTTCCCAATTAGTACTTGAGTTAAGTTGTCCAACCTAACCAACACTCTTTCTTGGCTTTTTAGGATTTGCAGGATCATACAAGAAATTTTTCGAATTTGTGCATTTTGTAAGGCGTTTTCTTTGCAAAATAGTGGATGCATTCTCCATTACAAGTATTATTTCATCATCCGTTGTAGTGCATTGCTCATCGAGGAATGGAGCATATTTTGGTACTTGTTGAATGACATCCATAAACAAGCTGTTTAAGGTTTTCGGAATGTGTTGTTCATGTTCCTCCTCCCTGAACTTTGCAAATCTGCTAGGAAAAGGTGGAGAAAAAATATTAGTAAAAACTGGAACCTTAAACGTTACCTCAAGTGCCAAAGTACTCTCCTTTGGAATTGAAGCTTCATTATCCTCAAGAATAGAATCCATCTCTAATTTTGTTTCATCCTCATCTTGTTCCTCATTCCTCAAGGTCAATATTAGCATTCTCGTTTGGGTTAATCATCGTTTGGGCAGGGAGTTCTTCAGATCTTTATGCTACCCATCCCACCATACTACTAGCCAATTGGCTGATTTGCTTCTCCAAACTCTGGACGCTTGCCCTTGTTTCTTGTTGAAATTGCAAAGTATCAGTAACAAGAGAATATACAAGATCTTTTAAAGAACTACCTGAGTTTTGAGTCATATGTGGTGGCTGAAAAAGATCTGGTTCTTGAGACCATGATTGATTGAAGCTAGATAAATTAGTGTAATAGGCATAAGGATCTACTTCTTGGTAATTTTCCTAGTAGCCATAATTAGTATGATCCCCCATCCCTCATGGTAAGTGTTTGAGTAATGATCATATTGTTGGTCTTAGAACCCTTGATGGCCTTGACATCCTCCCATGGCCAATTGTTGAACTGAGGAGGTGAGATTGGCTTGTTGGTTCTCCATGTTCATGTATGCAACCAACTCTTCAAGTGTTAGATTGCTCAATTCCATCGTTTTTTTTAAAAGGAAAATTTTGTATGTACAAGAAAATAAAACTAATTAGAACTGAAAATAAGATAAAACCAAGTAACAAATAAACTAAAGAAAACCATCCCCGGCAACGACGCCAAAAACTTGATGCACTCAAAAAAGTATATCTTATTTAACCTTGCACTAAAAAGATCAATTGTATAGTAGTTAGC
This sequence comes from Fremontodendron californicum, assembly GCA_030761205.1. Classification (NCBI taxonomy): domain Eukaryota; kingdom Viridiplantae; phylum Streptophyta; class Magnoliopsida; order Malvales; family Malvaceae; genus Fremontodendron; species Fremontodendron californicum. Next base: position 1,803,025 of record JAULJL010000041.1, read on the forward strand.
AAGGGTCGAGTCCTCAGAGATTGGGTTTTAGTTTATAAATTATTAGTTTATAACTTAGATTCAAAGAAAACAAAGTAAAGGGGGATTTTTGAAATAGTTTAAAAATAAATAAAACAAGAAAAGTAGAAAACAAGTAAATAAGAAACAATCAAATATGAGAAATATGGTTAAGGTTTCATTCTCCACCACTAGACAATATTATGAATAAAATTCAAATCTATCAACTTTAATTAGCTATCAAAGTTAACAACCGTAGATAACAACATCCTGTGTTGCCCCAATCCTTCCTTAGTTCGTCGTTAAGCAGGACGAACGCCACTACTTAATCTCTAACTATCAAATAACCTAAGATAAACATCATTAGATTCAAACTGATAGCAGCTTTATGATGAGAAAAATAGGTTGATCTAAGCAACAAATATATAAGTTGGATTCGTTCAACTTATGTTATGTTCCACTTCATAATTCCTGAAAACCCAACATAATCATGAATTACAAATTGCCACTATTGAATAGAAATCAAGACAATTACACGGATCAAAATTCCTAAAGTAGCATTAGATAATTATCAAGATCTATCTAGTTTGCAACCTAAACAAATCAAGACAATATCATGAACAATTCTTGTAGAATAACATAAACAACTTTGATAGAAAACTAATATAGATAGAATTTCAAAATCAATTACAAAACATGTCTAGGGCTTTGAAATCACCCTTAACCAAAAATAAGTTTAGCCTAGCATAGACATAGACATAGACATAGAGAATATATACATAAAACTAAAAAGAAAATAAAAGAATGGAGAAGAAAAAGAAAATTAATGATGATCTTTGAGTCTCATCCCAAAGATAATGATAGTTTGTGATCAAAAGATGGTATTTATAGAGCTTTTTGATCTTGAAAACCCTTTCTTGTTGATCAAGGAAGCTAGGAGTCAAAGGAATGCAAAATAGGCAAGATTTTTGAGTTTTGCAGTTTTTCCCGGTTTTGAGGACAGTAGGGTCAGCGCCGCGGCGCCAAGTGGGCTGACTTGGTGTTTTTGCTTGCTGACGTCGATTTCGTGACACTGCACTATCTTTTACTTCATCGGCTGATTTGGATGACCATCCGATGCCCGATTCAGGCATGTAAACTATATTTGGAAAGGTATGCAAGTCAGCTTCAAAAGTCAAGAAGGAAGTTTCGTCAAATAATGAATTTAACATAATGATTTCCTTACAACAAGCTCCGGAGGTCAGATCTGCCTGATCATCTAGCACTTAGAATTTGATTTTTTTGACTCCCAAGTCTTCTTCCATCTTGTGATTGTGATTTTGTAAGCTCTTTACCATCATTATTGACATCTTTTGACTTCATTCTCCTTATTGTACCTAAAATTCAAAAACATAATATAAGTAAACAAGATAAAGATCGAAAATATAACAAAAACTAAAGGTAAAAAGGCATAAAATATATATTTTATGAGCTTATCAACTTATTTCGATCGGTTAACTGAATTTTAATTATTCTACTATCAATAAATTAAAATTACATTTTAAAATATTAAATTAATTTCTAATTTTTCATAATGCAAATAAGTATAATCATTCAACAAATATTCAAATATCAAACATAAATAAAAAGTGTATCCATAATAAGTTAAAATTTTCAACAAGATAAAATTTAAAACATTTAATAAAAACTAAAAATGTAATGTTTTATATATAAAATAATTTGATTAATTCAATTATTTTCAAATAATAAAAATAAATTAACCAATAATTGAACTATTTTAAATTTTTTTAATTATTATCGACTAAATAATAATTTAATAACCGTTCAAATAACTAAATTAATTTTAATTACAATCGATTAATTCGGTTTTCACCGAATGATACACATCCCTGAGCTGTGGCCTGTGAAACCCAACTGAACCATGTGGGCTTGGATTACATAATCGTCGAGAACTCATGAGACTAAAACGGGGTGAGAAGGCCTTTGCGGAATCAACAAAATGGATTTTATCCTATCAAAAAGAAGTGAAATTACTGTTGATTTCGGTTTTCTTACATTAAATTAATAATTTCCTTTATTCATATATATTTTGCTGATGATAAATATTTTTGATTGCCTTTAAATACACTATCATAATTAATTTTTTTTTTCGATGTTACTATTTAATTCTTTCTTTTGTATATTTAAGCATTTGTAAGCTACTCCTTGCCAAATAATCTTCTTCCATCTTATAAATCTCATTCCATTAGCTATAAGATTTAAATTTGAGATGTTAAAATAAATATGTTGAAATTTAATTTAATTTTTAGGAGTGTCTTCTTAGGACCACATTTTTAATTCTAAATTAAGCAGACTTTCATTTTTTATAAGTAATTAATTTTAAAATTATAATTTTATACATAAATGGTGAAGTTTGATCTTATAGTTATAACTTTTTTTTTATAGAGATTATCGCGGTTTGATCTTTAATTATTAAAATTAAGAATTTAACATTTTATCAACAAATCACATAATTATTATCAACTTCAATTTATTTAGACAATAACTAACCTTTTAGATTCATTTCGTAGTAAAGAAATATGAATTCAATGTCAAAACGGTAGAAAAAAAAACACTTATTGCACTATCAAATAAATTCTTAATATCAAATGTGTTAAATTCGAGAAACTTAAAAGCTTCGTCCTATATCCTAATATAAGGATGTGCATATTTCAATTTGGTCAAGCTTGAGAAAAAGTTTTGGTAATGGTATGGAACCATAATTCAATATTTTCTTAAATCAAACCTTAACGAATAGCCTCAAACGACCAAACAGTCTCTTGTTCATTTTTTTTTTGGGTCAAAATTAATTGTTTTTAGATCTACCTAAAAATCGGGTTATTCGTTAGGCCTAAAATTTCGTTTGATATTTGAGAGAGTTTAGACAAATATAAAGCAGAAAAACGGATTTGGACGAAAAAAAATGAAATCTGTTTAAATATGTATCAAGTCTTTCAAGTAGACCTACTCATGGGTCAGGTCGCGGCCTGAAAATTTTCAAGTCTCTTGCCCAAGCCTGACCTTGGGCGGACCCGAATCACTGTTCATAATTAATAAAATAATTTTTTATTTTTTATAATTAAATTTAAATAACAAAATAATATTTTATTCCATGAACAGTAATCCGGGCCGGCCAAAATTGCTCACTCAGGGCCTGGCCTGCCGGGCGGGCTGCCTGACCTTTGAGCAGGTCTACTTTTAAGGTTCGAATCTGACTCTTTTTTCAATTATATAATATAAAAGATAAATATATATAATATTGAATTTTAAATATTAAATATTATGTTAAGCTTCCATATGTAAAATTTAATTAAAATAAAATTGTTAAAGATTAAAATTGTTAAATATTAAAATAAAATTGTTAAAGATTAAAATTTTAAATATTAAAATAAAATTGTTAAAGATTAAATAAAAGATAATATGTTTTTAAATTTTTTAAGAAATAATAATAATTTGGGCATGTTTAGACTGTACCCTTTACAATTTTTTGCAAAGTCTAGATAGAATTTGAGATCCAAATTGTTGAAAAGGGTCGGGCAAAAAACAAGCATGTGCAATGTTTTTTTTTTTTTTTTGGTCATATAGCTTTTTTTAGGCTTTTTGAATAAACAATATTACAAGTTAAAAGAATTCTATAATTAATTTAGCCAAATTTTATTCTTAAAATCTCGATAATAAAGTCTTCGAATGTAATTCAAACCAAAGGATTAATTGCGGAACAAATATATATATGAAAAATTATCTAATACACTATTGGTAAACTTTTTAAACTCAACTAATAGGATTTGGGAGTTGACAAATAATTTTTTAGAGTATATTTAAAAAACTAAAAAATTAATATAATAAAAAAGGCAGATAGTAATTTTTTTATTCTTTTATGAAGTTTAAATATTTTATCAATAATGTATGAAATAATAAAGTCAAAGTTTAATTTTGGTCTTTTAGTATATTAATTATGTAGTTTTGGTTTTCGTACTCTATTTTTAATGAATTTAATCTCTTTATTTTTATTAAAAATAGATTTAAGAATAATTGATAACGATATTAAATTTCTATAATTAAATTCAATTGTATCACTTTTTGGTTGACGATATAACACGCTAATTCCAATTTTTTGATCACGTAATACACATTAGTACCAAAAACTTTGTTTTTAAAATAAAAAAGATACTACTTTTTTTTTAGAATTAAAAAAAAAATTATTTAGCTAATATAAAATATAATATTTTAAGACTTTAACATGTCAAGTAATTACTAGAATTTCATGTCAGTCAAATTAAAGGGTAAATCTTAATACTGTTATAAATTTATTTTAAATCTATTTTAAATAAAACTATTAAAGATTAAATTCATTAAAATTTGAATAAAAGAACTAATCCAATAAAACTGAGATAGTAAAAAGATACATTGAGAATTTAACCAAATAAGGTGAAAATAATGTTAGCTTTAATAACCAAGCAAACTTTTGTTTTCATTAATTTTCACTGTTTATTTGGAGTGTCGGTGAGTTGTGGTGGGAAGGGATGTCGCTGTAACCCCCAAGTCACGAGTCTGACAGGAAAATGTAGTGTGAAGACTCAAAACATTATAGAATTTATTATAAGTTGAAAAGTTGTCGCATTATTTGTTATCCAACCAGTTTCTTCTTTGCTTTAAAAAAACAAGACTCCTCAGACAAAACATGCTGTCGTTTTCATTGTTTATCGTCTTCTCCACCACTCCATCATGTATGTTTATAATTATTCATGTGATTAATTGATTTTTGTTTTTCGAACTTTTCAGTGACCACTGAAAATGGGTAAGCTTTTGCTTTTAAGTTTTAACAACAATTGTGTTTGAACAAAAGAAATCCTATTCTGATAATAAGATAAAAATTATAGATTTTAAAATTCAAAACCAGACTCGTTGAATGTTTTATTTTAAGAGTAATTGTATAAATCAATTAAGTTATATATATATATATATATATATATTTAATTATCAATAATAAGTTTTTTTTTTTTTTTTATAAAAAGACTAAGTATAAATTGTATTTGGACTCCTTCCGATTATGAGGTATTGTTTATTTTGAGACATCCATCACGATTTTATCTTTAAAAAAACACATATTGTTTGAAAAATGATAAACTCTTATTTATTAGTCATATTTAATATTTGATTATTAACTATAGAGGGGAGTGAATAATTATTCCATGATAATAGAATAAAGGAGAAATAAAATAAAATAAGTATTGCAAATTTTGGGTCTTTATAATGGAATATGTTAAAAAATATATTAATATATATTTGTTTAACTCGAAGAATAGGGATGGAATAAATCATGACTGTAAAAGATTAAGTTATCATTTTATAAAATTAATATATTATAAAAATAAAAATTAACATGTAAAATATTAATATCATATCTAAATTCGATCTCAAGATCGATTTATAAATATCTTTATGTTTAACTAGCATTTTATCAATATTTTAAATAATGAAGTCAATTTATAAATCAAAATTTATTTCCTATATTTTTAATATGTTTGTTGACATATGAACTCGTATTTTATTAATTTTATGTGAACGAAATTATGTCATGACCATTTACTCTATTGTTTTATGGATTATTATTTGATACATTATCATATTTAGACTCCACAAACAAGGTTAAAGAGGGTGATACATAATGGTAGGATATAGTAAAAAAATAAAAAATAAAAAATTAATTAAAAAAATAAGTGGGATATATGGTAACTTCTTAACCTGCTTGTGGAGTTAAAAAATTTACACTATTAATTTACCAAAAACAAACCCTTGTTTTATTCTGTAAGCAATAATTAAAATTCACAAGTATTACTAACATTTGGCTGGTTGAAGTGGTTAAGTGATTTCAATCACCAAGAAGAAAACCAAGATTTAAATACTGAGAGTCTTCAATATTGGAAGGATTTTATCATTACATTTCGAATCCGACAAAAATTAAATTTTTATCAATTATAAAATAAAGATGAAAAACATCCTAAATTTACATCAAAAGAAATTCACAAATATTTAAATATATATGCGAGTAAATTTCTTTACCCAAATGGAAAAATATTTTGAACACAATATTCCAAATCGTGGGTAAAAAATGATTATATTCTTACAAAAAGTTTGTAAAGTTACTGCATTCTTATATTTTGAACAAAATATTCCAAATCGTGGGTAAAGAATGATTATATTCTTACAAAAAGTTTGTAAAAGTTATTGCATTCTTATATCCTATCCTCTGGGAAACATCAAAAAGTTGATTTGGATGAAACTTTTCTTTAACACGCCATCATCATAGTTAGATATGACAATGATAAAGACAACACAAATATAATATAAAAAAATTAATTAAAATATAATATAATATAAAAAATAATATAAATATATGAATATATTAAAAAATATATATTCGAATTATTAATGTGTTAAAATTTATATAAATATATAACATCTTAAATATATTTATGATACGAAAATAACATAAATATAATATAAATACATGAATTATTAAATATAACCATAATATTTTCCCAATGATAATAGTCTAACCATAATATTTTCTTATTGCAAAATTTGCTTTTTGCCAAGTGATGATGGATTGAAACTTAGGAACCTTTATTATTGTAATATATATTAATTTTTATCAAATAAATACATTTGAATAAAATTGCTACTTAAATGTCAATAAATATTATTTATATTTAAAGTTTAATATGTCAATATATATCTTTTTTTACCAATAATAAATTAATTAGCTTAATCAGTAAGATTGTTTGTCTCGACATAAGTGATTATAGGTTCAAAGTTCAAACTTAATTTATTAATAGTCTATCAAAGAGATAATTTCCAACATATATCTGCTAGTCTGATGATTGAATGAATCTATCAATCTCAACGTTTTCGTATCCAACATGATTTTTATTTTTTTTAGTTACATCACCTATATATTCATTCTAGTATTGAAAAGTATTGAAAAGAGCTTAAATTTGGATTAATCCAATAATTTAAATTTTAAATTCTGTTCAAATATGTTTAGATTTGTAAGTGGTATAACTCAGATACACCTAGATTAATTTCTTTTTTCTTAAAATTTTTTAAAAATTAAAAAATATATTATTTTTTATTTAATCTTTAATAATTTTATTTTTTTATTTATTTTTAGAATATGAATAACTTAATATAATTTTAATATTTATAATAAAATATTATATATTTATTTTTTATATAATATAAATAATTGAATATATAAGTTAGACCGAATTCAAACTTAAAATGTTAAAACCAAAGTTCAACTCTTTTTTTTTAAATGAGATTTTTTTATCTTTTGCCTAATTTCATTTTTTTAATGTTATATTTTATCTAAAATTTTTAAATATTCAGATGAATTATAAAAAAAAATAATAATAATTCAATCTTTAAACAAATCTAATTTCAAGCAAAAAAGCTTAGCTTTTAAAAAGGAATATATGTCTCAAAATCAAGACGACGAGAATTCATTAACAACTCATCCGAAATAAAATTTGTTTAAAAAACCATTTCATAAAAAGAATAAAAAACAATTGAAAAGTAAAAAGAATTGCCACGTGGTATTAAACTATTGAAGGTGGGCCCGGACCACTAGAATATGTTTGTAATGTTAGGGGCCAGACAAGACCTATTATACTGACAAATAAATAAGGCCCCAAGAGCTCCTGTCTATGAGGCTATGATTATAGATTTAATAATTTTAAACAATTTGCGATATGAATATAATAAAAAAATAATTAAAATATTATATTAAAAAAATAACATTAATGTTATACTAATATATGATCGTGTCAAAATTTATATAACATAAATTATTAACATATTACAATTTATATAAATATATAATATCTTAAACACAATTAAGATATATAAAAATATATAAATATAATACAAATATATGAATTATCAGGTCTATACCTTTATGCTCCCATTAGGATGACAATAAATAGTGCGGATTCATATATTTACAATTATCCGATTTGTTTTTTTCAGATTCGAAATTACGGATTCCGATAAAATTCGAATTCGGATATTATAATTGCTATCCACAGCGGATTCGAAGCGGATGCGAATATGAAATTTCGAATATCTATTATCCAAATCCGCTTATTTTTATAGATTCGGATTCGGATATCCGAATCTATTATCCCTTTATTTGAATTTAAAATTAATTTTTGTTTGATTTTATATTTTTATTTAATTTTTTTACTTATTAAATTTAGATAGTTAGCAAATTTGAATATCAACAAAATAATATTATTTATTTTAAATTCTGATAATAATATTCAAATTTATAATAAAAATAACAAACGAATTTAAATTTTAAAAAAATATATATCCGACATCCCAAGCTCCCACTCTCTCAGCCCAGTCATACAATGGCATTGGAAGCTCCCAAAGATTTTTTTTCCCCCTGTTTTGCAGTTAAGTGGGCCAACTTCTTAATTCTTTTTTCATCAATTACACGTGAATATCAGTATTTCCAATTGCTTTTTTATTTGTAATCTTAATATAAAATTCATTAGATTATATATATATATATATATCATAGTAGAATTTTTTTAAAATCATAAACAAAATTAAAAAATTATCACATAATTTAAATATAGATCAAAGAATATGTATAATTTATTAATCAATTTTTAAAATTTAAAAATTTCACTAACGATAAATGAAATAATTTTTTTATATATAAATTTAAAGATTAGTAAACATGTGCGTATAAATATTAATTAAAATTAATTAAATTGATGTTTTAAGAAATAAGTTTTCATTTAATTAATTTATTTCATCATACTTAAAAGCAGACAATATATTGCAATTTCTGAGAGAAGAAAGAATTAACCCTATTTTTTAAAACAAGAGGAAATATGGACTAATCATTGGGTCAAACTGATTGGTTTCCTAACGATTTTTTTCTCTTTTAAAAACATAAATTCAGGTTTTTGTTACTTAAATCATTTTTTTTTTCACTTTTCCTTTGAATTTCTCATTAAATAGTTCTATTCAGGGTTATTAGAATAGGATCCTTGATTAAATCGGTCAAATCTCTGATATGGTGTTAAAATTGATCTAATTTTATTATTCGACTGTTCTTGTATCAACTTGATTAAACCGTTATGAACGGACGATTTTATTATTAAATCAGTGAAATGGACGAGTTTTTGTTGAAGTGGGTGATTTAACTTATGTTAGTAAAAATGGTCTTAAAACCATGATTAATTTACTTTTTTTATTATTATCAAATTTATGGATTGTTATGTCATTTAACCAAAATAATACATTTTAAATAAAATTTTAAAAACTAAAAAATAAAAAATAAGTTAGTACAAACAAAGTACAAACTTACAATTTACAATTTTTTAAATAACTTATAATATTTTAAATAAAATGATTAAATCGGTTTGATCCAAGGATAACAAGATTTGAATCTTGGGTCTCAAATTAAGAAGAAACAATGCTTTATAACCATCATGGTCAAGCATTATGTTTATTTATATTCTTAAAACATTTACTATTTAACATATTATATACATATAATATATTTACTAAAAAATAAATATGTAATTTAACCGTTAACTTAATAATTGTACCATTGATTTGATGTACCTTTTTTGATCATTTTTCGGGCCGAAATTGATAATTAGGCTTCAAAATTGGGTCAAGAAGAGTACAAATTAAATACCGATGCAAATAAATAAAAAAGATTATCTATAAAATGAAAAGATGGCCTCAGCATCTCACTTTAATTGGTGAGCGTCAAAAATACTAATTGCCTATCTCTTGTTCTTGTTTTAGATTGTGTTTTATATATCTTATAGGACTTTTCACTTTACAAACTAATTTTTAAGATTGGGTTTGAGTTTTTTTAATTTGACATAAGAGTCTACAGATTTCTTGTCCGTTCAATCAGGTTGCTTGTTCTACGTCTGTTTCGTCAAGTATCTATCGAGTGGGGGTGTCAAAAATATTACATTGCCTACCTCTTATTTCAGATTGTGACTTATATATTTTATTGAATTCTCCATTTTACAAGTTAGCTTTTGAAATTGAATTTGTATTTCAATTTGGTATCAGAACCAACAAATTCTTTGTCCGTTCCATTGAATTATCTATTTTAGATCTGTTTTGTTAGGTATATGTTGAAAAAGAGTGTCAAAAATACTCCACTTGCAACCGACATTTGGTTGGTTGGAGTGATTAGTGGCTCCAACTCTCTAGATGAGAACCAAGGTTCGAATCCTGAGAGTCTCTAATATTGGAAAGGCTTTACCATTACATTCCTTGTCCGATAAGAATTAAAATTTCATCAATTATAAAATTAAAATAAAAAAACATCCTGAGTTTAAAAAAGAAAAAATACTCCACTTGCATCTTGTTTCAAATTGTGGCTTATATAATTTTTTAAACTCTCAACTTTAAAAATTAACTTTTGAGATATGTGTTTGAGTTTTCTTGTAACCGTGAGAATGCAAAAAGAGTGAGGCCAATATCATTTTTTTCAAATCATTTTTTTTGTTAGTTTCATATATCTATATCAACATTTAGATAATTTTTTATTAACACTGTTATCAATTTTATTTTTTTACATTAATTTTAAATATATAAAAATTAAATTGTTTATTTTTAAAATATGAAAATTAAAATACATTTTTAATTATAATAAAAAAGTATTTAAGTAGAGGAAGTGTCGGCCAAAGCAAAAGAAGAGGGAACCTCACACTGACTCCACCGCTCAAGCAATGTGCTCACGTGATAAGTGATAACCCTTCCACTATTATTGTGATCATGAAACCAAAAGTAAAAGGGGAAGAAATCTCAAATCAGAAATCTGCAGTAATGGGAGAGAGAGAGGAAATGGACAATATTATAATAATATAGGGTAAAAGTTTTTCCACCATATATATTTCTGCAGATATTTTTTCTTCCCTTGTCGTTTCATTCTCTAGCTGTTGAAGCCATTAGAATTAGACCAGGCAATCTGTATTTCGTATCGAATTTTCTTCTATTATTTTTTTAATTTATTATTTTAATAATCATTCATATAAGTAAAATTTTCATAATTAATGAATGAATTCTACACATATCAATGATAAAAATAAATGTATTAAAAAATAATAAATAAGAAAAATAATAGATTGACTCCTAACCCTTTTCGTATCGTATACACACATTATATAGGATAATTCCTCAACCTACAACATTATTAATAGTATTTGTGTTATTTTTTTTATCAATCGTGTTTAAGATATTATATATTTATATATATTTTAATATATTAATAATTTACTTTATATAAACTTTGACTCCTTCGTATATTATATATTAATCGTATTTTAATTATTTTTTATATTATATTTATATCGTATATTTATATTATATTTAAAATTATCAAATTTTGAAGTCATATTTAATTGTGATGACATTTAAGTACTTTGTGGGATACTCTAAGTAAATAAATTTCTGTCTCAATGGGGACACAAAGTTGCAGAAGATTTTAATGCCAAATTTTTTAACCTGTTTTATGTCTCTGCCAACTTGTTCTACTTCTTTACACTTTTACTACTCTATAAAAAGTAAACAGTTCTCTATTTCCTTCGAACGTTGTTAATAAGAGACTAAGCTATTGAGAATGTAATATTGTAATGAAATACTAATGAGAAAAAAATCTCTAAAATTGATTATTTTATTTAGATAAACTTTTATTTTTTTATTGTATCTAAATAAGCTATTAATTTTTAATTTACACCCAAATAAATTTTTAATTTTTAATTTATATCTAAATAAACTTTTAATTTTTAATTTATACCTAAATAAGTTTTTAACATTCAATATTTCATTTGAAATAAGAACTTATTTCATACAAATCAAAAGATACGAATTTATTTGAATAAAATAAAAATATAAAAATTTACTTAAAAAAATAAAATAATTAAAAAACTTTTTTAATATTTTAATCAACAAACATTTACATTGGAGTCTTAAGAAGTAATGGATTGTGGCATATATATATATATATATATATATAAATACGAATGTGAAGAATTTTTTGAGTTGACGAAAATAGTTATTATTATTCATTATATTTCTTAATTGCCATTATAAATATTTTTATTATTAATAAGATTTATTTAAGTTATAAATAAGAAGTTTAATCTCTTTCAAATATATTTTTTAAAATATTTTCGTTAAATAGATTAATTTGATAATAAGTAAAATAAAAATAAAAGTTTATACGAAATTATTTTATCTTAAAAGTTTTAATTTTTCACTAATCTTAAAAAGTAAATCAATTTATTTGATATAAATAAATAAAAGTTAAAATTTACATTACTTTTTTTTATCTTCATAATTAATTTTGCATTAATATTAAGAATAATAAACTTTATAATAATTTGATATAATTTGCACATAAAATAATTTTTACATGTTAATGTAAATTATAATTAATATACATTTTATTAGTTTTATTTATTTTTAAATATATAATTATATATTCGAAAATATATAAAATAATAAATATTTATGTATAAATGTATGTGATAGCAAATATTAATTTTTTTTAAAGTTTTATTTATTCAATTATATATATAATCACCAACATTTTTTCTTAAGTGTATATATATATATATTTTAAACATGTACATGTACATTATATTTCTTTTCTTTTTCTTTAATTTTTTATACATCTAAACCGACAACGTTTCCCATACATTTAAAGACAAAAATTGTACGGAAATGGTAAAATTGAAAAACATTGATGCATGGTGCAATAAAATCAATACATGATGAGTGGTCCTTCTATGGTACACATCTTTTCAAGTTGCAGCAATAGGCCCATCCAAAATTTATGGTTGGTCTCTTCTTCAATCCCCAATATTGTACTAAAATTTATTACACTCATTTTGTGAATGAAAGATATATTCTCAAAAATATATATTATATTTTAAAAAGTAATAAATTAAAAAATAAATAAGTAGTTATATTTTTAAACTAAAAGATATTAGAAAAAGAATGAATAATTTTTTTAATGAATAATTATTTTTTTAAAAAATTACAAGATTTAAATATTCCAAATTTTATTTTATTATTATAATTTTAATTTAGCTATTATGTGATTTTTTAATCGAATTAATATCACTTGACTCATAACATCAATTTTTTAAATATGATCAAATCCAAAACTACTTCACCCTATATCTTCATTTCAATCAGCCCATAAATTTTCTTTCATTCAATACCTTAAATCCATTTTAAACATAGAAAATGAAAACAAAGACCTGAACCTTTTGGCTCATTTTGAAAAATACTGGTAATAGTATCATCCTAAATGGAAATTAATGTTTTTGAATAGAAGTGGTAATTGGACGGATTTAGAAGATTTGAATCAAATTATTTTAGGTTTGAATCATATGTTCGGATTTTTTGAATTTGAATTTTGTAGAATATATATTTTAATATATTTTAAACAATAAAATAAATTTTTAGATTAAATCAAATTAAACTTAAATAAATAAATTTTTTACTATTCGAATTTAGCCCGACCTAATTTAACTCATGTATTTCTCTAACTAGTCTCGAGAAGAACCACATAATTCCAATTTCATGTGTAGTTTTTTTTTTTTTTTAAATTATTATTATTATTCCAGTGACAAATTGACAATAGTAGCTTCACATGCTATTTCAATTCAGTGTTTTATTCCTATCAATCTTTAATATAGACAAAGAACCAGTAAATGTTTGACTTTGTTAGAGCTGAGCTTGACTGCACTATTTATATTTTGTTTTCTTTCTTTCATTTTTTTGGTATATAATTTTGTTTTAATATTATAATTTGTCAAAATTTAACAAACAAAAAAAATCTCAATGTGAATGGCAAGATGGATGGAAATATGCATTTACCCCATGTGATACAAGCATCCCACAAAAGCAAATCAGCTTTTTCTCCTTCCATTATGTATGTTTCCAATATAATTTTTTCCATTTGTACCTTTTTTTATAAAAAAATCAAAGAAAATTAAATCAAGATCTTACTTTAAATTAAAAAATTATCACACTAAAGCAAAAAAGATTATAAAAAAGACACCCAAGTCCCCCCCCCCTTTGGTTTCCATTTTGGGAGAGAAACAGAATAATGTAATCCTTGTGGTACTTCTGATCATGACTGCATAATAAATTTATTTCATTAGATACTATTTAATTAATTAATAATATTCAAACGATGCTAATCTTTGTCAGAATATTTTAATTGTGCAATGCAATTTTTACTGCACGTGAACACATTATAAGATCCAAAATTTATGTCAATAAAAAAAAAAAAAGTCTTACTATAAGTTATGTCCTTTGTACTTTTTTTTTATTATTTATTTTTTTTAATATAAAAAATATCGTAGTTTGAAAATAAAAAAAAAAAGATTATAAATGTTAAAATTCAAATATCAGACTTACTAGATATCATCTCTTAAAAGTGACTACATGAGTCAAATGAGTTAAATTCCGAATTCTTTTTAATATTTCTTTCTGTTACATGTGAAAAATAAATTTATTTGGACTACAATGAAAGTTAACTCTTTTTCATCTTACAAAAAGCCAACTTCTTTTTAAGATTCGAACTTGAAATTTTCATATTAAAACTTTTACACTTTTTGTATTTACCATTTTATTACCTTAAACCTAATTAATTTTCATATTAAAACCACCCGAAAATTTGACTTAGTGGTGCATGCTACTTTGCTAAAAAAAAAAAAAAGGTTTAAAATCCCCCATTTTCAAACTATCAAAAAAAAAAAACCCTAACTATTTATGATTTGAAGCTACTTTTTTTATTTATAGGGAAGCTACTAAAATTGTTAATAGAAAATGGGATGTTTTGATTAAATTAACCTAGATAATTAGGTTGAAAGATATAAATAGCTTAGTAAGGGAGTATATTCCCTTTAGTCCCAAAGGATCAATGGGAGGCCATGGTCAGCTCTCCACCAAAATGCCTACCATGCTAAGGTATATGGTAATGAAAATGAATCTTTCACCATCATGATGTGAAATGGTTTGGCTGAAAACATGATAATAAAAAAAAGAACTCCCCAACCTTAGCAACAAGGCAATGCTTTGATAACTACATATCCACTTTATATGCAACAAAAACATTTATGAAGATTTAGTATATTCATCTCTCAAGGTAAGTTCCATATATATATATATATATATATATGTTCACCTTTTGCAATTATACCTATTCACTACTCGAATTGGGTTGGACAGGAGATAGATTTTTGATAATCTGAAACAACTTAATTTGACTCAAACTATTATTTAAATAATAAAAATATTTTTATTTAAATTTAATTATAAAAATATAAAAATATTTTTTAATATATATTTTAAATAATAAAATAGATTTTCGAATTGGGCTCGAGCCGGTTTGGGCAAGCAAAAAAATTTCTATTCGAATCCGATTTATAAACACTTCTAATGATAATCTTTCAAGTTTTTGAGTACTATTTTCATAAAAAAGAATAATATATATATATATATATATATTTGGGATGTGGCAAAGGTATTGGTAATCCTCATGTTAAGATGATGAAAATTGCATGCAATAATTAGAAATCATGATTATATTCATCTTCTTCTTCTCTAGGGAATAATACTGGGTGTGGGGAAATCCCTTTCACATGGTAAATCTTGGGTATTATTTTTCCTTTTCCATTTTTTTCCTTTGCCTTTAGAATCCTATGAAGAATATGTTGAACTTAATCCATTGGTCACTAAAACTTGCTTACTCACAGAATGTTTCGATTCGATGCAAGGGTCAAGTTCTGATTTTATTTCATTTTCTTCTTTACTTTACTTTTTATTTATTTATAAAATTACATATATTAGTAAAAATTACGATCAATTAAATTTAATATTTCTATTTTTGCTATAACAAGTTTTTTTGTTGTTTGTATCCCCTTAATTGCGCCTAAGTTTCCTCCCTTAAGTTAGCTATGAAAAATTATGCTACCAAATCATTCTCTAGGGAGTAGGGACTCAAATGTTGTTATTTTATCAACATTAAAAATAGTTATCATATCACAAAAGCCACTTTTTTGCTGCTGTAAAGTGGCAATCAGACCCCTTAATTTTTCTATTAAACTGGCATAGTTGATTAGCAGACAGACACAAAAAATAAAAAAAAAAACCCAAAATTAAATTCTATTTAATTATTTTTAAAAAATAATATTTAATAAATTTGAAATTCGAATTTTAATATGTATAACTCTTTTTTTTTATCACATACTGTGACCATTTTATAAAAAAAAAAAAACCCAAAATTTTATTTTGCACTATCAAAGAGCATATCTTGAGATTTGTTCAATCCACCACCATGAACTATATTTCCTCCCATAATGCACAACTTTTTTTTTTTTTTTTTTTACAGATTTTCCAATAAAGCTTGTCCTAAATCATGCTCCAAAATCTCTCTCTCAATGTGATATAATATATTTAAAATATGAAAAAGAAAGGGGAAAAAAATACTAGTACAAGTAGATATTATTTCAAGGTAGATTTGGACAAGAAGGATGAGAGGTCCAGCCTACAAAAGCAAATGGAATACAGTCTGTTAGCAAAAACAACCCACTAAACTAAACTACATCTCACTCCACTCCACTTTTATATATATATATATATATATATATACACTCACTATCAGTTCCTAAACCATCAAGGAAAACTAAACTTTAATTTTCCCACAAAACTATGAAAACCCATCTTTTTTCTCTAGTTTTCCTCTTCTTTTCCTTAACCCAAGGTCTGAACCCCAAATGTGACACCCAAGACCATGGGTCAAACCTCCAAGTGTTCCACATTTACAGTCCATGCTCACCCTTCAAACCCTCAAAGCCACTCTCATGGGAAGAGGATGTGCTGTCAATGCTAGCCAAGGACCAGGCCAGGCTGCAATATTTTTCAAGCCTGGTGGTGGCTAAGAAATCTGTGGTGCCAATAGCTTCAGGCAGGCAGATTGTGCAAAGTCCAACTTATATTGTCAGGGCAAGAATTGGAACCCCACCTCAAACCATGCTTATGGCCATGGATACTAGCAATGATGCTGCTTGGATACCTTGCACTGGCTGCCTTGGCTGCTCTTCTAGTGTTTTTAACAATGCTAAATCCACCACTTTCAAGACCCTTGGCTGCCATGCTGCTCAATGCAAGCAGGTAACAATGATAATGCTTTTTTTTTTCGAAGATAATCGCTTAAATAACACATGTTTTAGGTTGTGCTGTACCTAAATAATCATTTTATAAATATCTTACAAAAACTACGGGTGTAACCTTAACCATTCACAATTCTCAATCGCTTACTGCTAAGCCACGCGCTTGGCTGGCGCCTGAGAAAGATTGGTTACTAAACTAATACATAGAGTACTTTTTGGCTAAATTTGTAACTGAGGTAACCGTAAAGTTCACGGGAAGTTGTTGTTTAGCCAAAACATGAAACATGGGAAATTTCACAAGATTAAGGAGGATCTTTGCTCTAATAATATCTTAACACTTGCATCATGTGATAATTTCAGGTACCAAATCCCACTTGCGGTGGAAGTGCGTGCATATTCAACATGACCTACGGTGGTTCATCCATAGCAGCAAACCTCTCTCAAGACACAATCACCCTAGCCACTGACCCTGTCCCAAGCTACACTTTTGGTTGTCTCCAAAAGACAACTGGCCACTCAGTGCCACAACAAGGCTTAATGGGCTTAGGCAGAGGCCCATTATCACTTCTGTCTCAAACCCATAATTTGTACAAATCCACATTTTCATACTGCTTGCCTAGCTTTAGGTCACCTAACTTTTCAGGCTCATTGAGACTTGGGCCAACTGGGCAGCCATTGAGGATCAAGTACACCCCAATGCTAAAGAACCCTAGAAGACCCTCACTTTACTTTGTGAAATTGATTGGAATTAGAGTTGGAAGGAGAATTGTTGATATCCCACCAAATGCATTAGCTTTCAACCCTTCCACTGGTGCTGGAACCATTATTGATTCTGGTAATGTTATCTTTTTTTTTTTTTGGTCCATTATTTTGTTTTAGTAGGCCTAAAAGTAAAGTGACTAGGGTTAAAACACAATAAAGATTTTGGTGGCACATAATTAAGATCTGGGCATTAGCCAGTCTTTCTTTATCTTGGAGTTATTTCACTTTTTGCACCATAAAAAGATGTCTCTAAAGTTGAAGACATAGTAATGACAACATGTAATAGTACAAGTAAGGGTGTAAACGTGACAATGTACTCGTAAGTTATTCAAATTTGGTTTGAATTTTTTTTGAATTCAACTAAATCATTGTCGAGCGAGCCGAATTCGAGTATCTTAATATTCGGCTCGAGTAGTTCATAAGTTTAATCAAGTTTTTTTATTAAAATATTTTATTATTTTTAATTAGTATTAAAAAATTTCAATTCAAATTCGAAATCGAGCTAGAGTATAAATAATCGAATTTGAAGTTGAGCATGAGAATCGAGCTCGTTTTTACTTGGTAAACGAGCCTAATCGAGCGAGATCGAGTAGTTCAATTTTTTATCTCGAATCGAGCTCAAGCTTTAAAAAAAATTCGATCGAACTCGAGTCGAGTAGCCACAAGTTTCGAGTCAAGCTCGAGCTTTTTACTGTTTGAGTTCGACTCGACTCGATTAGACCTTTAAGTGTATGTACATGTATTTATTTGTTATTGAAGTATATATCACTAAACTTTGCTATTGAACTTAGGTACTGTCTTCACCCGGCTAGTAGAACCAGCCTACGTAGCTGTCCGGAACGAGTTCCGACGGCGAGTTAAGGTCGCCAACGTGACATCCCTGGGAGGGTTCGACACATGTTACACAGTCCCAATCGTGGCACCGACGATAACGTTCATGTTCGCGGGCATGAATGTGACACTGCCACAAGACAACTTACTAATCCACAGCACAGCAGGCAGCATCGCATGCTTGGCAATGGCATCATCACCAAACAATGTGAACTCAGTGCTGAATGTGATAGCCAATATGCAACAACAAAACCATAGGATACTTTTCGATGTGCCCAATTCGAGGTTGGGCGTGGCCCGTGAGCGCTGCACCTAAAACTACTTTGGTTGCATCGTAGTAGTAACTTTTGGGAAAGAGTGTGGGATAGAATCATATTTTCATATTGGGTTGACGATTTGTTTATTAGCTTGGCTGTACCATGTCATGGGCCATTTGCAAATTAAGACTATCTTAAGTTGTCTAAGAAATCTTTTTTATGTATCTTTTTCTTACTTTTTGAAATTTTAGATAAAAATTTGGGTTATGTTGAATCATTTTGATTTTGTTTAATATGGTATTCATTAACGGAACTTTTAGATTAAAATTTCACTATTTTGATTTTTGATTTTAAGTTAATATGTAAATTGGTCTTCTAATTATACATCTTTTAAAGATTTGATTTTTTTAAAAAAATTCATAATTAAGTATCTAAATTTGTATTTCGTCAATCAAATTACTTTAATAAATTAACACCGTTTCATAAATATTAATATAATCTGATTGATCAATACTAAGTCACTGATAGAAAATATAATCAAAATTTCATATTGGGTTGATGATAGTTTACTAGCTTGGTCGTACCATGTTATGGACCATTTGCATATTAAGACCATCTTAAGTTGTCTAAAAATTTCAATTTTAATAAGTAGTCTTTTTTTATGTATCTTTTTCTTACTTTTTGAAATTTTAGATCTTTTGGGTTATTTCGAACCATCTTGATTTTGTTTAATATTTAACGAAACCCTTTAGACTAAAATTTTATTGTTTTAACTTTGAGTTAATATGCAAATTGGTTTTTGAATTATTAGGGGTGAGAAAAAGTTGGATAATTGAATAAACCGATCAAAATCGAAGCAATTCGGCTCATTCGGTTCGGTTTATTTAGTTTTGATTTAGGGCGGTTAGATTATTCGGTTTAAACATATTTATTCGGTCGGTTTGCGATTTTTTATTTTTAAACCGAATCTACCAAATAAACCGACACTTAATTAAAAAATAAATAATATTATTTTTATTTAGATCCAAATCCAATTAACAATTTAACTCAATCCAACCCAATCTAATCCAAAATTAAATTAATCCAACAACCCATAACCCAAACAAATAAAAAACCCATAACCTAAACCTTTAGAGTGAAACAGAAAAAATCGACCGAACCAAACCGACTAGTTTATTTCAGTTTTGGGATATTATTTCGGTCGATTTTACAATTTTATTCGGTTTAATCGGTTTTAAGAATTTTAGAATTGAATCGGCCGAATGCTCACCCCTACGAATTATACACTTTTTAACGATTTGATACTTAAAAAAAAAAAAAAATCACAATTAGATACTTAAACTTGTATTTCGTCAATCAAATTACTCCAATAAATTAACGTCATTTCATAAGTACTGATGTGACCTAATTAACCAATACTAAGTTATCGATGATAGAAAATAGAATCAGATTTTCATATTAGATTGATGATAGTTTACTAGTTTTGCCGTACCATGTCGTGAGCCATTTGCAAATTAAGACTATCTATGTTGTCTAAGAAATTTCAGTTTTAATAAGTAGTAATTTTTATTTATTTTTTCTTACCTTTTGAAATTTTAGATCTTTAGGATTATGTTGAACCATCTTGATTTTGTTTAATATGGTAATCATTAACGAAACCTTTCAGATTAGAATTTTCTTGTTTTGCCTTTTCATCATCTTTGCACAAATACGAATAATTCAAGCTTGCTTTGTCGTTTTATGTTTATTCAATTAAAATCGTAATCAAATTATTATTAATAATTAAGCAAATTTTTAATTTTTATTTTCATTAATTGAATAGAATTATTTAAAAATAACTTTAATCAATCAAAATATTTCTGTTAATTCGATTGATTAATCGTATTTCAAATAAATATAATCATCCAACAAAAATTCAAATGCCAAACATAAATAAAAAGAGCATCCATAATAAGTTAAAGATTTCAACAATATAAAACTTAAAATATCTAACAAAGATAAAAAAATATATAATTTTTTTTTATATCTTTTGGGTAATTTAGTTAGTTCAATTAACAGATAACCAAAAAATCTCTAAAATTTCTTTCGATAACTGACCAAATAACTTGATAACCGATCAAATAATCAAATTAATTTTGATTTCGGTCTATTAATTCGATTTTGACCAAATAGTGCACAACCCTAATTACCTAACTTTTTTACAAGAATTGGGATTTAAGATTCAAATTGTTATCATTTTTAATGAGGATTGGAATTTAAGATTCGAATTTCCACTATGGTGTGTAAAAAAAATCTTTACATAAGTGTAAATTAAAAAAGAAAAAAGACAAAAAATTTTAATAAAAATTAGACTTATGTTTATTTCAAGATTTTGGTATAATGGATAGGATAGGATGATAATCATTACACAATGCTTTATTGTTTAGATACATATTCAAGGTTGCAAAGGGTTTTTATTTGTTGCAACTGTTATTTTTCCTCTCCTATCTCTATTGAAACAAACAAGTTGAGAAGAGTTCAAAGTTTCCAAATTCCGGAGAGTTGATGATACAAACAAGTTGAAGAGTTCAAGTTGAAACAAACAAGTTGCAAAGGGTTTTTATTTTGAATGAAGGATCTCCAAACCCAAGTTGGGAATGTCAAACCACCATAAATATAATACTTGATGGAGAGTTTCTTAAGTTTCTTATGTGGTTGAAGTAAGCTCAGCACCTCTTCATTTCTTGATCATTAAAGCTAGACTTATCGAATAACCTAGCCAGGCCTCCAATGCAACTTGAGCATTGACAAGAATTTTCAATTATTTGCTAGAAAGTGGACCTTTGAGATCTGACAAATTCTTCAGCTCTCTTATAACAAAATTGGATACTGCCTAGAGATAAATTAATTCAACAATTCCGAGTGACATGGCATCCCTTTAATTGAATTAATGATGCCGTAGGTTTGTTAAAAATCTAAAATTGGAAGGTAACTCAACAACAAGGTTTGTAAGTTTCTAAGTACAAAAGGATTGGGCTCACTCACCTATGTTTTGCTGATGACTTTATGATTTTCACTAAATGGCACCTGAAATCCATTCAAGGAGTTCAGGATATCCTGGAAAGTTTTTATAAACTTTCTGGTTTGCAGCTCAACTGTGCCAAAAGTGAACTTTATTCTTCTGGAATCAGTAGAGCTCAGCTTCAGGAAATCCAGGGGGTGACAGGCTTCAAGCTAGGAGAGCTGCCAGTGAGGTATTTGGGGGTTCCTTTAGTAACAAAGAAGCTGACAGAAAAAGACTGTGTCCCACTTATCTCAAAGATTACTGCTAGGATCACTCACTGGACATCAAAGATTCTGTCCTATGCTGGAAGATTTCAGCTTATTCAATCAGTTTTGTTCAATATACAAAACTATTGGTGTAGAATCTTTATTCTACCTAAGGCAGTGCTCTCCAGAATTAATCAACTCTGTTCTCGATTCTATTGGTTAGGGAAAGATGTAGAAGCCAGAGGAGCAAGGGTGAGCTGGCAGAAAATTTGTTGTCCAAGATCAGAGGGGGGACTTGGCCTGAAGGATCTAGTTTCTTGGAACAGGGCAAGCATAATGCAGATAATATGGACATTGCTTTTTAAGGCAGGTTCATGGTGGATTGCTTGGATCCACAACTATGTTCTAAAAGGCACCTCATTCTGGCAGTTCCCAATCACCCAGGGAAGTAGCTGGATTTGGAGGAAACTCCTACAATTGAGACCATTAGCAGCTCAATTTACCTATCAGAATAATGGAAGATTAGTTTGGAAATTTCCTGGGGACAGGTTTTCAGTGGCTAAAGTGTGGCAGCAAATCAGGCCAAGGCAGCCAAAGGTGGATTGGGATAGATTGGTATGGTATGCCTACCATATTCCAAGGCATTCCCAAATATCATGGATGGCAATTCAGAACAAGCTCCCTACAAAAGATCGCTTGATGGAATGGGGAATGGAACTAAATGGAACTTGTGATATGTGCAGTCAACAAATGGAGACTCGAGACCATTTATTCTTTGAGTGTGAGTATTCTAAGGCAGTATGGAGGGAGATTCTGCACCTATGTAAGCTTCATAGAGTCATCAGAAGTTGGGACTTTGAAGTTCAATGGGCAAAGAGAAAGCTAAAGGGTAAATCTCTTATTGCTACAGTGCTTCGAATTGCTTGGAATGCTCTCATATATCATGTATGGAGGGAGAGGAATAACCGCAGGTTTTGTAAACAATCTCAGCAATGTATGCAAATGCTTGAGAAAATCAAGGAGGAGGTTAGCTATAGACTAGGGGGGATGAAAACCATAAAGGATGATACTGTTAATAGAGATTTGCATGTTGCATGGGGGTTAAAAAGTTCACTGATAGCATAATTGGTTCTTAGCTATGTAAAGAAGACATTGTAAAATAGTACATTTGTTTGCCAGCTATGCTGGTTGTATTGATGTAGCAGTGCATGCTGCTTTTGGATAAATAAAAACTTTGCTTATCCAAAAAAAAGGTTTGTAAGTTGAAGAGAGTACATATATGATATATCTCCAGCAAAAGACATGGCTCAACTTTTAACAGTAATGAAGTATAGATAGATAATTCACCAAAATGGTTGAATTAGAAGTGTGAAATAAATGGTTTGTAATCTATCATTTTCTTTGAGTTTTTTTATATCTTTCATTTATTATGTAGATATTTTCAAAGATGGACCCTACTGTTTAAAAGAAAGGCTAAAAATTGACAAAGTCAAGAATTTGTCTGGATTCAATTGATCAGGCTGCTTCAATGAAATTTCCTGCTACCAATGTAAAAACTCCAATTTTTTGTCCTTTGTAAAAATTGAATACATTGTATATTTGTATGATATAGTAAAGTAATTCATAATTAGCAACTAATGTAAAAACTGAAACAATCAACAACTCAAAAAAGCAAAGACACAAGATTTTACGTGGAAAACCCCTTTGGTAAGGGGAAAAACCACGGGACTGCAATCCGTTCAATCTTCCACTATTCGAAATAATACGATTACAAGTCTTCTCTAGTGTAGTTAAAGTTATCGATCAAAAGTTAAATTTCTAACATACAACCATTACCTTATAAAATATGCTAAAAAGAAAAATCTCACCAAATGTGAAATGTCTGTGAAGACTGGAGTTGTCAGTAGCCACCCATTTCTCCAAAAAGTCACTTAATTTGGTGATCAGTCACAATTTTCTACACTGTGAAGCTCTTTAACCACCAAGTCTTTGGAACTGAAAATTCTTGAATCAACATCACTGCCCATGTTTTGAGGGTGCACTGTAGAATCACCTTTCCTTTTTGGAGAAGAAATGACCATAGTTGAACCCAAAAGTTCAGTAGTTCTCTTTCAATATAAGATACACCATGCCTGGACAACTTTCCATCATTGATTCTGAACGCCTTAGAATGCAAGTTTTGTTCATCCTCTCATAAAAAATGTTGTTTATGTTGTTTACATTACATCCACCATACATCTTCATTCAAAATGTACCTTCCAGAACCATGATCTGAATAATGAAATACCTGACATGTGTGACAAGATCAGTTGACCACCCCTTAGCAGAAAACTCTAAAATTGCCAGTTTAGTTCAAACAAGTTTCAAAATTTTCAAAATTGGATATTGAACAGAAGATCATAATGTGGTAATCTATTATTATACTTGATATTTTTATCATATATGATATTAGTATATACTTACCTAGCTTCCAAATTCAGAATGCATTAACACCATCTCTTTCAAAGTGCTCCATTAAATTACCTGAAAGTTGGTAATCAAAGTAACTGAGAGCTTGGAATTTAAGGTAAAGAAACAGAGATTTAAGAAAATAACATGCAAGACATTTTCTGATGAAGGTTTGATTCTACTGAAGGAAGCATGCTTTTCAAATATTGCCCCTTGAAAACTTACCATGGGTATTAATTGCTGTCAATGTATTACATTTAAAAGTTTGAATTTCATTCTTTGTGTGCTCATTGTTGCTCAAATTCCTGCAGGTTTGATATGAGCAGCACTTTGTCATAAAACCTTTTAACCAATTGATGAGAGAGAAACAATAATAATATAATAACAACAGAGAAGAATGTTTAGTAGACATACTACAGTGAATAAGAGGAAGACATGAGGTATTATCTAAGAGCTTTCATGATTCTGTTTGCAGATAATTGATGAATCTGCCATCAATATCGACATACTGCATCCAAGCTATCTAACTCTGAACAATTGATTCAGCAGGGAACAATCATCATACTTTGCTACAAAATGGACAAACCAATCCTTTGAAAAGGAGACAAAGACGAAGGCAATTAAGGATTCAAAATTTTTGAAGGTTGGAGATAATTGAAAGCAATTTTACAAGAGCTACTCTAGACTAAAAAATACCTCATCACCAGGTGAATGAAGGTGGGCAGCGTTATTTCTCTCTTGTAAAAAAGATACCACATCGAAACATTCATCAATTCCAATGGAAAGTCATCTTTGAAAAGTAGCTGAGTGCAGTCCTTGCTCAAAAAATCCTGAATTGGATGGTGCAGAAACCCTCTCCTGGAAGAAAGTTAGAATTTATAACTGATTTAGTATCATAGAAAATGTGAGAGAGAAAATAAAATAAACGATCACTGTAAAAACAGACCAAACAATTATAAAACCGAAGAAACAAGCTGTAGTTTGTAGGCAAGCATTATCAAATTAATCACAACAAAGAAAACATTGAATTTCCTTTAAAAAAGTGAGACCAGAATAAGAAACCTACATGAAACATGGAACAACACTATGTAAGTTCACATTGAAAACCAGAATTATCTACAAGAAACAATGTTAGTTTTATAAGATATGAGTCTACTGAAGGTTCAACATTACCCTTGGATTTGCTCAAATCAATTCGGGTGGAACTAAAATGTGAAGTTTTGAACTATATGATCTCTACACTATGTTAACATACTACTTAAGTAATCTCCAACACAGATTTCACAACCTCGTCGATTGCTCTTAAAATGAATTTGAAATCACATTTTAATTTTTGGGAACTCAAATTTCAGATGCAGAATATAATTTCTGCTATCTTAATTCTAATAACTCCACATATCAGCACTTACTTACCTGACTATCTTCTTTGTAACAATGGGTTATGAGTCTCTACTTTGCATCTTTTCCAACAAACGGGGGAAAGGCTACCTGAAAGATAGAACAAAGCAGTTAAATAATATTAACTTAAGATAGATACTGACAAGGAGAAAAAACTACGTAGTAAAACAAAATATAAAAGTGAGTAACGAAAAGAAAATGGAAAAAACTCAAGTCTTGCTTTTTCTCTATGTTAGGCTTACCACAGAGTGAATATTGATTATAAACTGTTAACATTGACAAACATCCTTCAACGATTTCTCTAAATTTAGCTTTATCCATCCAAGACTAGTTTGGTTAGTTTTATTATTATTATTATTTTATCTAATTTTTCATATGCAGAGCACAATTATTTAATTCAAATAAAGGAAAAAATCAATTAAAATAGTATTCAATTCTAACTTAAAATACCTGAGTCGTTGGAAAATCTTTCACTTAATCATTCATAAATGAATTTGCCATCAATTTCAACACATGGTATGTGGGCGATGTTGGACCATTGTTTTCCTTTATCCCTTTTGCACCTTTTCTTTAGCACCGGACAATCAAAAATATCTAGTTCCAAAAGCTTTTCCATTTTGGGAAGGGATTTGAGCTTTGGGCAATGCAAGATGAACAAAGATTGAAGAGAGGTGAGGTTTTGAAAGCCTTTGGAGGATAGCTTTCTTAGATTTTTGAAATTTCTGATTTGAAGAGAGGTGAGAGAATGGGGCAGCTTCATATTCATTCCTATCTCAGATTCTTGTGGAAACGACACCGCATCTATACAATTACTACCATCAATTGTTAGATCTCTAAGAGAGGTGAGTCTATTCAATCCCCACTCCATTACTGCCTTGCTAATATTGGGTTCAATGATGACAAGTGATGTTAGCTTGGTAGGCAAACCCCCTTCTGGGATCAATGTCACCCTTGGACATTCAGCTATGAACAAATCTTGGAGTTGAAGAGAGGAGAGGTTGGGCAGAGCTTCAAGTTTTTCACATTTCCAGAGCGACACTGATTGGAGGTTGGTGGTGGTAGGCAACCCATCTTCTGGGAAACAAACCAGATTTGGACAATTTCGGAGATGAATATGTTGAAGACGACTCAGCTTGTCCAGCCCTTGAGGTAAATATTTAATATTTTCACCATACGTGATAACAATAGATTCAAGACAAGTATTATCCCCAACTTCATGTGCTACAGATTTCAGCTCTGGACACCAAAAAATATACAAGCTTTTAAGTCCCACAGGTAACTTACCGCTCGATGATAATGACTTTAGAGCTACACAATCACGAACTTCAAGAGATTCGAGAAGAGATTGATATTCTCCACATCATCCAATAAGCATTGCATATTCACACATTCCTTGATCACCAAACTTTTAAGAGTTGGAGGCAGAATATCCGTCAAAATTGAAACCAATTTTGGGCACTTTACAATCTCTAACTCTCTGAGACACGTGAGGTTGTGCAAGGTTTTAGATAACTTCTGGAAGCCTTCACAATGTTCTATTCTCAAATGTTCAATGTTGCAAGGTATGTCCAATTGCAAAAGCTCTGCTTTTTCCTCCTCCTTTGTCGCCCCTATACACACAACTTGAGCACAATTTTCAAATCTTAATTTACGAAGAGATCTCAAAGGCGCCAACCACCCCCACTTTGTTTGCCACAAAGAAGCCAACTCTTCACAGCCATTAATATTGAGATCTTCTACTTTAATCCCCTCGAACATTATCATTTCCTTCGATACACATGCAAATTTCGCAATGTTTGAAAGAAGGATTTTTTTCACTGACAAAAGATCATCATAACTCCCGAGCACTACTTCTTTGACTCCCTCAATATCTAATTCACATAGCATGGGAAGGTTTGAAACTGGAACTACCAATTCTTGACATTTATGAATCACAAGTTTTTCCAAACAAGGATGGCAATCTGAAAAAGTCTCTACTAATTTCGGACAATTTTCAATAAATAGTTCTCGGAGGCAACAGAATTTTCTACCTTGTTCACAAGGCTTCCACTCTTTCCATTCTGGCATATCCTCAAAATGCAATGTCTCTAATGATGGAAACGGATTGGGCCAATTCTCTCCATAGAACTCCTTGCCAACACTAGTTACACTGCTCATTCCCTTGATATAAAGATCCTTTAAAAGTGGTAGCTTCCCAACTGCAGGTAATACTGCGCAATTTTGACAAAATTCAAACTTTAAAGACTGCAAATTTTTAAAGGAAGGATCTTCTATCCAAGTTGGGAATGTTGTTCCAGCATAATACTTGATGGCAAGCACACTAAGCTCTTCATGAGGTTGAAGCAACTTTAACACCTCTGTCTCCACTTCTTTCTTTCTTAAATTCTCATTGAAGTCTATACTCCACTTCAACTCTAGATCATGGAGGTCAGACTTACTAGATAAATTAGCTTCGCGTGAGATTGAGCTTCATCCACATTCTGCAATTCAGAGATAGAAAGCTGGCCTTTGAGATTTGATAAGTTCTGCATCTCCCTTATATTTAATCCATCACCATGACCCACAATAAATTTAGACAACGTCTGAAGATTTGTCAATTTACCAATTCCACTTGGCATTTCCTTCATTGAATCTGCACCACTCATATCTAGATGACATAGGTTGTCTAGAATTCCTATTTTTGAAGGCAACTTCTCAAGTTTCTTACAAAACTTTAATAAAAGTCTCTCTAAATTGTAAAGGGTACATATTGAATCAGGGAGACCTTTTATCAAAGTGTAAGAGAAATCTGCATAGCGTAAATGTTTCAAATTTCCAAAAGAAACTGGTATTTCAGTGATGTTGTACCTTTTCAAAGAGAGCACCCGCAAGCATCTCAATTTCGGCAACAAATCAGTGACGACATCATTGCTTAGATAACATGTCCCTCTGTACATCATCTGAAAAGGAAGGAAGGTTCGCAGATGCTTTGCTTCAGAAAAAGCCTCAAACTTTTCGAATCCATCACGTCTATCAACGATGTAAGATGAATGGCGAGTGCGTCTTGTAAATGTCGTTTGCTCATGTCCTTCCATTCTAAAACAGAATTCTCCTCCAACGAACTGAGCTAGATCATTGATGAGGTCATGCATTACAAACTTAGATTTGTTCATGCTGGACACTTCAAAGAATGACCTCGAAATGAGTTCTTCGAAACACTTTCTACCCAAATTCTCACTTGGCATTGTAGTGTTTGCCTGATGTAGAAAACCTTCTGCCATCCACAATGGGACTATTTCTTCTCTACTAAACTCATAATCTTTAGGGACTAGAGAGCAATAAGCAAAGCACTGCTTTAACTGAGATGGAAGATGATAATAACTTAACAATAAGGCTGGAATTATACGACTTTTATCTTCAGTTGAATTCCAAATTTCACTCTCTAAAATGTCTTTCCATGCTTGGCGGTTCAACTTGGTGCGCAGCAATCCTCCAATAGTTTTAGTCGCCAAAGGCAAGCCATCACACCTCTTCATGATCTCTAATCCAATTTCTTTCAACTCTGGATATCCACTGAAATCTCTTGCACCCAATGCATGATGAGCCAATAAACAAAGAGAATCATCTTCTGATAACCTTTGCAATGAGTGATGTGAAACTGTTCTCATAATTGATGAAACATTGCGACTTCGTGTTGTCACAATGATTTTGCTTCCTGGAGCCCCTGCATCAAAAGGACGTCGAAGCACAGTCCAATCTTCATAGTTCTCGTTCCAAATATCATCCAAGACAATTAAAAACTTCTTTCCAGATAGCTTATCCTTCAACTTGACTTGAACCAGATTCAAATCTTTTAGATCACATGGGGAATCAGTGACTGATTCAAGAATTATTTTTGTTACCTTAGTTATATCAAACTCATCAGAAACACATACCCATGCTTTGGGCTTGAAATGATCTTTGATGCTGTTATCATTGTAAACAAGCTGAGCAAGGGTTGTTTTGCCAATCCCTCCCATGCCAACGATGGGAATCACAGAAACTCCAACATCAGTGCCATCATTCTTCAAAAGCAAGTCAAGTATCTTTTCCTTGTCTTCTTTTCGACCGTATACTGCTTCATCCATCAAAGACGAACTTTGTGGCTTTTTCGATACCGTCCCTTGAACATCGTTCTCTCTCAATTGCAATTTGCCCTTATCTGCTGCTAAGCCATCCAACCTTTTTGTGATCTCTCTGATCTTGGACATCATCTTATTGTTGAACATGACAGCACTTGGCCTTAAACTAGTGCCGAGATTAAGAACAATACTTGTGCTAGCTTGACGATCTTTCATCAACTTGCGTCCCAAAGCATCAGTTGCAAACTCGTCCAAGATGTCATCCACGTCGTAAGCCAAGTCTTGGAGGTCAGCCAGCCAGAGCTTAACAAGCCCATCTTTCATTTGTCTCACCTCTGCATCAGCAAGCACTGCATGGATCTTCTTCAACGTCTGTTCCCACTTCTCAATCTCCTTGCGAACCTGCTTATGATCAGTAACAAACTTGAAGTCGGACGAGGCAAACTTGCCAAACAACGCATCAAAGAAAGCAGATAGAGCAGCCTCTCCAATGAAAGCCATGATCGATCAAATATCTTTGACAAAGGAATTATTTGATTTAGAACTGAAACTGAAGGAAAGGGGGAAAAGATTAGATGAAGTTTGATTTGTAAATGCAGATGGAAGACTTTAAGTTTGTGTTTGTGAAAGTCTTCGTGTTGGGTCTAATTCACTGTCAGATGTGGGCCCCTGTAGTTGTCGGATTCAATAATGGTTTAGGGGGAAAAAATTTATAAAAACAAATTAAAAGGAACACTAACTTTACTTTTAGTGCTAAAATCCAAGAACATGTTGTTGGATTCAATCTGTCTCTATTTTTATTTTTATTTTTTCAATTAATATATTTAAATATCACTTATTAAATTTTTTATTAATCCATTGAATCTGGCAATGAATCAAATGTTCAAACTCCATTAACATATTTTTATTTTTATTTTTTACATTAACATATTTAAATATCACTTATTAAATTTTTTATTAATCCATTGAATCTAGCAATGAATCAAATGTTCAAACTACATTAATGAAAATTTGAGCAATATAATAAATTTTTAAAATTTTAATAATTTAAAACCTTTTATAGGTAAATCAAAATAAAAATTTTACTAATTATAAACTCTTTTATTTAATTAATGTGTGACATCAATTCAATTGAAAAATTAACAAAAATAAATCATTATTTAATAATAAAATATAAATTAGTAAGAATCTTAATCTTTCACTCTTTTTTTCAACAATAATCTTTCACTTTATTTGAAATTATGTTTTAAATCCACTTTTTTTAAAACTTATATTTCAATCAATTATTTTCAATTTCAAAACAATAAGAGAATTATATTTTTATTTTCTTTTTCAAATAACTATAATTATTTTCTCTTTTAATATTTATCTAAATAATATAATATTTTATTATTTTATCAGAATAATGGGTATGTCAAAAACAATTAAATATTTGAACACTTAAGCATAGAGGTAACCAAAGCAAGTAAAAAACATTTAATTGGGTAAAAGTGAATTTTACCAGTGCATTATGGTAAATATTGAATTTTTCTATGTATTTTCAATTTATGATGATGAAATTGGGTGAGGATGGTCCATCCATACAGTGCAAATGAAATAATGGCATTCATTTCATTTCATTGTCTTTTTTTTTTTTTTTTTTAATGATGATTTCCACCTATTTCTTTTAGTGTGTGGGTTTCACTGTCATTATGCAATGCAAATTCTAATTTTACAAAAAGAAAAATATACTTTTATTTTTCTTTGAACAAATGTCCACCGACACTATCCCATTAGACCTGTCTAAGGTCGGAATGATTAAATTTGGATATTTTTTTTTAATTTAAATCAATTTCATTTCATTTAAATTATAATTTATTAATAAATAATTATATTTTAATATAAAATAATTATTTAATATTATTTTAAATAATAATTTAAACTTTCGGAACTCGAATTAAAGTCAATCAAAACTTAAAATTAAAAAAATAAAAAAATTTAAATTATGATCCGATCTCGTCTATAAATAAATTTATATCACATCCCTCATTTTATGACTTCCAAAAAAAATATTTTATACCTATAAACTTCACCATCTACAACTTTAACTATAACAATGGCTCTCTAGCTCTATTTTTTTTTTTTACTCATCGCCACATTATATGTGAGTCCACATTACGTGAACATGAAATAAGAATTACAAAATAAAATAAAAAATTTAAATTTAAAACTTAAAACTTAAAAAAACTTGAAAATTTTAAAAAAAAATTCAAAATATTAAAAATTCAAAAGGCAAAGTACTTGACAAAAATGATGAAAAGAAAGACTAATGTGAATTTTTATGCTTAAATATTAATTTGTCAGACGTGATATAATATAAAGATCAAATAAGTATTTAATTCAAAAAAAAAAATTCGTCACTTACCAAACTTTACATGAAAAGATATAAGCAAAATAATAATAATAATAATAATACCAAAAATATTAAACTCAAAGTTGATAAAAAAAAAATAACTGATGAAAATTAGAACAATAAAAAACTAAAAACATTAAATAATTTGTGCATATGAAAATATGTTAGAAGAAGGATAATTTTACTCCTCAAAATTAGAAAAAAGGAACTTTCTATCTTTCTCTTCCCTTTTTTTTTAATAAACTTACACTATTAGAATACTTAGGTTCTAAACTGTTTTTTTAAGGATTCTATTTTAATAAAAGATATTTTTATTCTAAATTTTTTTTTCCTATAAAAGAATTTAGATTCTATATTTTGATGAAAAATTAAATAATTCAATGTATATTGTTGTAACATTAAAACTTCTTACTGAAGTGTTGCATCAAACGGGATCTGAAGTCATATAACAGTTGTAGTAAAGTATATATGTATAATTCAAATTTTAGGGCTTGGTCCAAACGGTTTGCCTACCACCTTAAAGAGGTGGATTCGTGCTTGCAATTTTATTTTTTTTAAAATTTAATAATATTAAACACAATATGATTATATAATATGAAAAAAAATAATTAAAATATGATTAAAAAAATACGGACACGATACGAATCACGAACATGTCAAAATCTATATAATATAAATTATTAACACGTTAAAATTTATACAAATATAAAATATCTGAAACACGATTATAACACAAAAAAAAATTATATGAATATGACATAGATACTTTTAGGTTTTGAACTTTTTTGTACAAAAAAGTATGCATAACATATTGAGACTAAGTATAGCTTATCTTGAATCACAAATTACCATTTAAAAAAAAAAATTTGAAGTGTGAAATACTTGATCAATTTTCAATTATTATTATTGCTAGTCAAAGGATGAAGTATAAAAATTTTAAAATTAATAGGATATGACACTTTTTGGACAACTGTCAAAAGAATATTTTTATATCTCAATAATAAGTTTAGACTTCAAGATAATGAAATGCATTTAAATTAAAATAACTTTATTTATTTATTTAATGAATAATTAATTATCTTGTGTAAGTTATATAAAAGGAGAAAAAGCTATTATCCTTGGCCCAATGTCTTCAACAAATGGACAATCATTTATTAGATAATTGATTAAGCGAAGATTTTTTATTTCTTTATTTTTTTTTTAACAAGAAAATCACATGATTTAACTTAATTGGTTCATATATCTACTTTTAATAAGTGATATTCTAAAAGTATTTGAAGGATGATTCAATGTCTTAATTAATGACTACAAGACTATTATATTTATACTAGTTGTGAAATTACATGATAAGTATACAAAATTATAAAATTACAAGTATATCAGATTGCAACAGATAAAATATAAAATTTATCTTAAATGATAAAATCTATTTCACTATCAGATGAGGTAATGAGAGGATTAGATGAGACGAGAATGAGATTATGAGTCATTATTTTTGTGATAATGAGTCATTATTTTTAACATATTCAATTAATCTAAAGTTTGAATTTCAACTTCAACTCTCAAATTATAATTTCTTTTGTAAAAAAAATTATAAGCGTTAGAAATTGAATTCTAATTTTATAAGAATTTATCTTGCAAGAATTCATCTCCCTACCTCCTTAAAAGGTTTGGTGAACCATTTGGATTAAGTCTAGATTCTTTTTTCTCTTTCTTTGGATATTTTGCAAGTGGAGATTAGCATTTCGAGAACATAAACATATGATTTCATGGCATTAATCAGTCCTCGATTAGCGCCGGCAAAGATGAAAATTTCTTTTAGCAAATTTGCAAGTTCTTGGTCACATGGGATGAGAGAGAAACTGAGAATTTGTTTTCTTTTGTAGGAAAGGAAGCAATGTTTAAAATTTAACTATGAGATAATATAATACATGGCCAGTTAGGAAGAAACTATAATAACTCAATAAAAGCGGATCTTTTCAATTGCGATGAATATCGGTGATGGAGAAAACCGAAACTATAAAATAACAGTCATAACATCGCACTACAGTTGTTATTTAAATTTTTGGTATGACATGAATATGTAAATGGTCTTACTCTGAACTCTGTGATTGGACCAACAATAAAACATTCATGTTTTCTTATGAATGGAAGAAAGGAATCCTGCTTGATGAAACATAATATGAAGACGAAGAGAAAAGTGTAACGAATGTCAATTACTTGAAGATTCAAATGGTCAGGCACTTCCGGTTGTCTTATACATCCATAGATCTTGCCTGGAGTCCTCCACTAGGGAGTTTTAACAACAATAACTTCAGCCTAACAACGAGAAAAGGTGAAAATTGTTAAACATGTTGTGCGGAAGCGAATTGATATTACTAAAACCGATTTAAACACACTGAAAAAACACCGATATTTTACGTGGTTCGGCAACTGTGCCTACGTCCACGGGAGGAGGAGCTTGAAGCTTTGTATTAATGGAGTTTAGAGTACAAACATATACCGAATTCAAGGTGCTACACAAGCACTGAACTCACAACTCAACACAATACCGAATTACTCTATAAACACAGAGTATTTGCTTCAACAATTTAGCTCTAACTTACTCAACTCTACTCTCACTTCTTTCTCTCTTACTCTACATGGCTATTTATAGCCATAATATCAAGGTGTGAATACTAAGCAAGTGGCAGCCACCATAGCCACCTTCCACCACCTATCTTGGTGTGAACACATTGCAAGTGGTAGCCACCATAGCCACCATCCATTTGCAAGTGGTAGCTTCCATTATTGGTGGTGCAAGTGGTGCAAGTGGTAGCTCCATTATTGGTGCTAAGCCACCAAAGGTGACTTTGAGCCATACCATATTCCAACAATCTCCACCTTGGCGAAAATCCACAGAGAGAATTCACAGATCAGAGCTTCCTCCTTTCTCCTTCAAATGTACACATCATTACTCACATATCAGGGCACCTACTGCATTGGCATGATTCATCAATGCACTGAGCCTGAGTCAATTTTTCTGTCTACTTCCCAAGAATTTTCTTAGCTTCTCCAAGATCATCTCGAACTCTGAGCTCAGTTGAGCCTTCAGCCTGTCGATCTCCACCTTGCCTTTTTCAGCAGATAGACAAATGATCCATCTTGAAGTTTCCGGAAATAAACACAGTGATCAAATTGACTGTGTGTGTACTTTTCATCCTGTCATGAAACAGTCCAACCGTTTGTACAGCTGTCACGGGATTGTTTCAGACCATACAGTGATCAGTTCAACTTGCTTTTGTAATCTTTGCCACCGGGGACTCCAGAACCATCTGGTTGAGTCATACAAATTTCCTCCTCTACGGAACCATGGAGGAATGCAATTTTTACATCAAGTTGAACTATCTCTAGGTTATACATTGCTACTAAAGCCAATAAGATCCGAATAGATGCATGCTTAACAACAGGTGAAAATACCTCATTGTAGTCTATTCCTTCTTTTTGAGCCTAACCTTTGGCTACCAATCTGGCTTTGTATCTGATGCTGTCTTTGCCGGTAGCACTCTCCTTTTTGGCAAAGACCCATTTGCACTCAATTGATCTTTTGAGTGTTGGAAGTGGAACCAACTTCCAAGTCTGATCGCCTCCTTCCACTGGGCATGCACAGGGCTATTTACAGCTTCTTTGTAATTGATCAGAACATCATCATCAATTACTGGAAGGGCGTATGCCACCACGTCTGTGTATCGAGCAGGTTTCCGAATATGTCTATTCGGTCTACTGGTGACAACTGATTCAAGTTGCTGAAAGATTTCTGGTGATGACTCCTCCACTTCAGTTAAGGTGTCATCAGATTCTGGTTCAGATTCAACTGAATTTTGACCAGCATCTTCTGATTCAAAAACTACACCTGCTTTAGAGAATCTTGGTTCACATTCTCTGGAGTTGACAGTTTCAGCATTACAGATTCATCAAAGGCAACATCTCGGCTTACGATGACTTTCTTTGACTCAAGGTTCCACAATCGGACTGCTTTTACTCCTTCACTAAAGCCCATGAAGACAGCTTTCTTGGCTCTAGGATCCAGTTTTGCATCCGTTACTACGAAGCCGATCATATTCAATGGCAGAATATCCGGACTACACCTCTATGGGAGTCTTCCCATCAATTGCGGTGGAGGTTAGTCAGTTGATAATGCGGGAGGCGAACAATAAAGCCTCCACCCAAAATGCTTTGCTCAAGCTCGACTGGGATAACATGCAGCGAACTTTATCAACCAAAGTTCGGTTCATCCTTTCTGCAACTCCATTCTGCTGGGGAGTGCTAGGAACAGTGAAGTGTCGGATTTATCCCATCATTCTGTGAGAGGCTGCTGTTCTGCCTGTCACGGTTTCTCTGTCAAAGAGATACAGATTTCCCTTCATATAACCCTTCATTGCTAAGAATGCTCCACGTACAACTCTCAGGACTCCATTCTGAATGGTCACCTTGTAACCATTTGAGTCTAAGACCCCCAGTGATATGAGGTTCTTCTTGAGATCAGGGACATACCTTACGTCTGTAAGTTGTCTGATTGTACCGTCATGCATTTTCAGTCGGATTGTTCCGATGCCTCTAGTGTGACAAGTATTGTCATTGCCCATATGGACAATCCCTCCATCAAACTCTTTGAAGTTTGAGAACCACATCCGGTTCGGACACATATGGTAGGAACATCCGGAATCCAGAATCCATTGATCTGAAGAGTGTGTTGTTGTGG
Source organism: Fremontodendron californicum (assembly GCA_030761205.1). Lineage (NCBI taxonomy): Eukaryota > Viridiplantae > Streptophyta > Magnoliopsida > Malvales > Malvaceae > Fremontodendron > Fremontodendron californicum. The sequence goes on from JAULJL010000041.1 coordinate 1,840,482, forward strand.
AAATCGTAAATGCAGAGTCTTCTTCTCCCTCAGATTCTTGAGCTACACTCACAATCGACCTCTCCATGTTGGGACAGTTATTCCTCCAATGCCCTTTCTCATGGCAAAAGGCACACTCGTCCCTTGAGAGTCGTGTTCTCGATGATCCCCTCTTTGAGCGGGATTTACCTCGCTTGTTTTCTCCGGCTCCTTGGTTGTTCGTCCTGCCTCTGTACACAGTTAAAGCTTCTGGTGTAGTATTCTGGTGATCATGCTGATCCTTTTTCCGATACTCATTATTCACCAGAGCATTACTAACATTAACATATTCTATATCATTTTTACCATACAACAGTGTAGTGGTTAAATGATCATAGCTATCAGGCAAGGAATTTAACAGAGTAAGAGCCTTATCTTCATCAGAGATATTTGCATCTAGATTTTCAAGATCAGCGAGGATTTTGTTAAAACTTACTAGATGCTCCTGCATGGTGATACCTTGCATATACTGGAAGCGGAACAGCTTCTTCTTCAGATAGAGTCTGTTCTCCATGCTTTTTGTCATGTACTTGTCCTCAAGTTGTTTCCAGAGAGTTTTTGCATTATTCTCTCTCATGACAAAGTACTTCTGGTCCTTGGCTAGGCATAACCGGATTGTGCCACAAGCCTGACGGTTGACAAACTTCCAGTCATCTTCCGAAATATCTCTGGGCCTGTCTTCCAGAGCGATATATGAACCCTCTCGGAATAACAGATCCTGAACTTCGCACTGCCACATGCCAAAGTTGGTGGTGCCATCAAATTTCTCCACCTCGAACTTTGCAGTGGTCATCGAGTTCTTTCTGATATAAGAACTTGATCGTGCGCTGCTTGTCGTTTCATGTGTCTCTAATGATTCTGCCATGGTAATAAAACAAAATTACCAACAAAGTGTTTTTCCGGTACCTGTATGGAAAAACGGATGCCGCGGTTGAGTCCGAAATAGTCGAAATAGCCAGGAACGGGTCCAACTGTGTAAATTTTGGACACACGGTGAATATTCTGCAAATATTCTGCTACAAGTGGCTCGAAATGGACTCGGTTTAGCTCAACCGGCTCGGAAAAGTCTCGGAATAGTGTTCTGAAACGGCTCAAAAAATAGCCCGAAAAAGTTGGTCGGAGCTGCGGCGGCGCGTGGGGCGCGTACGGCGGCGCGTGGGGCGGCGCGTGGGGCTCGTGGAGGCTGTTGTCTCACCGGCGCGTGCGGCGCGTGTGGCGCGTGGGGCCACTCGCCTTCAACCTCTGGAAGGCGCGAGCGGCGCGTGGGGCGCGTGGGCTTCACGCGTCTTCAACCTCTGGAGGCGCGTGCGGCGCGTGGGCGCGTGAGGCTCACTCTCAGCCCTTCTGGCGGCGCGTGCGGGCGCGTGCGGTGGCTTCTGGCGCTCCGGTTGATTCTGCTGCACTCCTCTCGACGACCTCTTCAACCTGGTATTTTCAAAACACAAATTGGAGCACTTTTGAAAAACGGACAGAATCGAACAAACTCGGTTTTACGTAAAAATTGGCTCTGATACCAATTTGTTGTGCGGAAGCGAATTGATATTACTAAAACCGATTTAAACACACTGAAAAAACACCGATATTTTACGTGGTTCGGCAACTGTGCCTACGTCCACGGGAGGAGGAGCTTGAAGCTTTGTATTAATGGAGTTTAGAGTACAAACATATACCGAATTCAAGGTGCTACACAAGCACTGAACTCACAACTCAACACAATACCGAATTACTCTATAAACACAGAGTATTTGCTTCAACAATTTAGCTCTAACTTACTCAACTCTACTCTCACTTCTTTCTCTCTTACTCTACATGGCTATTTATAGCCATAATATCAAGGTGTGAATACTAAGCAAGTGGCAGCCACCATAGCCACCTTCCACCACCTATCTTGGTGTGAACACATTGCAAGTGGTAGCCACCATAGCCACCATCCATTTGCAAGTGGTAGCTTCCATTATTGGTGGTGCAAGTGGTGCAAGTGGTAGCTCCATTATTGGTGCTAAGCCACCAAAGGTGACTTTGAGCCATACCATATTCCAACAAAACAAACATTGTAGACTTTGAAAAACAAGGTTATAAATTATAATCTTAAGGTTTAAAACTGGCCTAGCATGAGCAAATGGTAGCCACAATATTATAACATTGGAACATTTCTGGCCACAAGCGGAAAAAAAGGTTATAAGGAATAAGGAAGCTCTTAAAGCCAGGAAGTGACTGATGAACATTATCTTTATTCTGTCCACTTAGTTGAATTACCAAAGGGCTTTCGGATCTAAACAAAGACAATGATAATATGAAATTGGCTAGCAGACCATTTAGCTGTATATTAGTGCCACGCAAAATGCTTCAAAAGCGATTAGATAGGATGTTTTAATCTCACATAAAATTAAAAAAAAGATTTTTGGGCATATAAGCACATATAAGTATGAGCATTGCACATCCCAATAAGTTAGTTTTGATCACGTGACAAGTAGTATTAGAACCAACCCTTGACTGTCTGACTCTACACCGAGCGTTTCAACTAGCAGACAGAGTGAGTTAGCCATGACGAGGGCGCCACAAGATTGGATGAGGAAGAATGTCACTTCAAGTGTTCTAAAGGGAGAGTAGACAAAATATTTCAATCCCACATTAAAAAAAAAGATTTTTGGACATATAAATGTGAGCGCTACACATCCCATTAAACCGATTTTACAGGGAAAAGATAATGACCACGTGCCCCTGCTGAGGAGTTTTGATTTACTGACTTTCCAAAGAAGTAAATGAGAGAGACCTCACCATTTGGACAAAAGGGGTTGAATCTGGAGTTTGACAAATATCTTATACACTTAGGCATGCAAAAGAAAATCCAAAAGGAACTATTATTTCACAAAGCATGGTCTTCCAGGCTAGCCTGGAATCAAATCTTACTGGCAATTGACAACTCATGTTCGTGAAATGGAAATCACAAAACTGTATGGTTGTGTCGTAGCCATTGCAATTCACAATTAGACCCCCCATTCCCCAATCTCGTTTATTCTTGTAGGAATTATTTCCTCAGATTAGAGTTTATCAACTTTGGTTTGAATTGGAAAAAATTCCATCTCAGGAAGCAACTTGGGTAGACATAAGGCTCTACCAGATAGCAATTTCAGATGCTTTTCTTTCCACATCATGCCTAACAGCACTTGTTTAGAAAAACTATGTTATCCGGATTCGGAATGAGTGTTAGATACGGGATGTGTTCGATATGGGATGTTCAATTTTTTGAAAGTTTTTTTTTTTTATTTATATATTTGGAGGATTATACCCATATATTCATGTCTGAATATATGTCGGACACAGGTGTCAAATACAAATACTTTAAAAAAATAAAAAATTTGAATAACATAGCCAAAAAGTTTTAATAACATTCCGAATAACATAGCAAAAAAAGTTTTAATAACATTACATGCTTAATACATTGTTTCAGTCAATTTTTCCTGTAACCCAAACTGTGCAATAACATCTCTCAACAGGGGACTAGGTGAACCTAAACATCAGCATCTTCAATTCCGTGGAAATAACATCTATTCTAATTTTGACTAGGCCCCATCTCTGGTGGGGTTTATTTGGCTGGATAGCACAATAGCTTGAAACGACACCTTCAGTGTGAGGTGTTTATATGTATATCTCAGTGTCACAGTGTTGGATAATTTTATAAGCACTTAGTAAATATTTTTGCATATACATATATATAATATGAATAAAATATTCAAATAGAAACACTTACAGTTTTGGTAGAATCAAAAAATAGAATATCCAGTCAAGGTTGAACCTTTGACCTTAAGACGATTATTGCCTGTTTTTACGGTGTTTACAGTCTATTGCAATTCGTCTCCCAGGCCTCCTCGATAACGTTGCAAAGAGCATACTCGAAGCAACACGACGAACCAGAAAAGATGTCGATCTCTTTCACAAGACAATAGGAATACCGAAACATTTTTTGTGTGTCTAAAAACAAGCACAGCCTCTGATTATTTGTAAGAATGCAAGAGACTTTTCGGACAAACACTTTTGTTGGTAAATAATTTTATTTGGTCAGACACATCTTTTGAGATAAAATGGTCCGAACATACATGTCTTAATTAGACAAGTCACTTGGTTGGTTGTATCGGTTCGGTTTGGACCGAAAAAACATGTCGGTTGGGCAGTAAAAAAATTAATTACTGACCCAAACCCAACCTGACCCAGTTAGACAACATCAACCAACTTCTTTCTCTTCAAGTGGCTACCATGAGATTAATTTCTCATTCAAACATAATATCAATTGTGTACATAAATTATATATCGTGTATCTACTTATGATGACCTATGTATTGATATACGTATTTCGTATATATACACTCAAATTAACTATTGATATCCAACACACAGTCCACACTAACATATAAAATGTAAAGTATTGTCCGTTTCGTATCATTGAACCTCATATTTTTATCCCATAAAAGACGTCTCATAAATTGATAAAATAAACACTTAAAATACTTAGTCGAACTCTAATTGATATGAGATTCAAGGTTTCCCTTTGGAATCGGAAAACTCAGCTTTTATTCTTGGGGAATTTTTTTCCCCACAGTCAATTCCTTCACTTATGTTTACATCCTTCTTTTTACAGGATCAGAACTAGGTAATGAATTGCTCATCTTGTGAAATGGCAGTAATAATAACGATAATAAGAGTAATGGGTGATGATTTTTTTTTTTTACAAAGGAAGTCATTGCTTAGATATTGAGATTCAAATCTTAAATTTGTTAAATGTTATCTTTTAAGAATGATTATATGAACCAACTAAGTTAAACTGCAAGTTTAGTTATGGGCGATAATGATACATGTTAAAAATCAATAACTTTCAAAGCCATTTGTCAGAAGTTTCATTAAGAAATTGATCTTTTAGGTACGCAATCGACATCTCTGTATTATTCCAAAGAAGTAGGTATCACCAAAAAATTATTAAAAAGGTAGGAAAAACTAAAGAAGGAAAATATAAAATGATAGAAGAAAATGCTTAATATATATATATATATATATATATATATATATATATATATATATATCCCATTTCAACCTTTCCAAATTACAATTTTTTGAAGTTAATTGGCAAAACTCACTATCTGTTTGATCAAAAATCAAGCAAAGTTATTCCCAGACAGCTTGAGTTCAGACTTCAGAATCAGACTTCAAATTTCTTAAGTTTTGTTCACTAAGGTCTTATTTTATTGCTACCAGCTTTCACTTTAACAGTAATAACTTTTGATAGGCAAATCAAAATCTGCAATAGCTTTGAAAATAAAATTTCAGTACTATTCAGTGTTGATGGGCTATGTAGTTTTGATAGCCTACTTAAAAAGTATAATCTCTAATTCTGAGAATGAAAACTGAAAAATCCTATCTATGATATCTTTAAGTTTTGACAATATCTCTTTGAAAAAAATTTGAGATATCGAGTTCTATTCTTAGCATGTAGATATGGGTAAATAAAAGTAACATAAACAAATTATATCTTTAAATAAGCAAAAATTAAAAACCTGCACCCGAGCATTTAATTAGTGATTGATGCATAATCCTTTACTCAAAAGAGGAACGTTCGAATTCTCTTTACAGATTAAAAAAAAAAAAAAAAAGTAGAAGTGCTAAAATAAATTCGAACTTGAAAAATTCGTATCTAAAATGATTAAATTTATAAAAAAATCAAAATCGAAATGTTCCGAACCAAACTTGAAAAGCTTGATAAAATAATTATATCTTTCATAAAATCTAAAAAGTGACTTAATTAACTTGAACCTGAACTCAATAAAATCATAAAAAAAATAAACTCGAAAAAACTTGAATCCGAAATAACTCAAATCTAAAATTAACCCAAACCCACCAAATCTGTTCGTTTGTTACCACTAAAAAAATTGAAAACCTGGAAGTTCTGTTCTTTGATTTGTTACGTCATGCTCCAATCTGATCCTGAAAAAAATGATGTAATTATCATCATTAGTTGGTATAATTGTGAGGACCATCCTACTTTGGCCTTGAATTATTTAAAAAAAATTAATGTAACAACCATGTTGAAATCACCTCCACTTAAGAAATTAACCACTTTTATTTTCTCCAATTGCTTTTCAACTACTTTTCAAATGCTAGCATGCTAGCCCCTTTTGTTCATACTTTCAGTTTATATTTGACCTTAACCTGAGTGAATTTTTCTTTTCTTTTTTTTTTGTTATGTTTAGATAAATGTTAGTAAAGTAAAAAAAAAATTAATGCATCTTTTTATATTTGGATAATTAAAATGTGTTAGAAAAAAAAAATAATGTTAATCTCTTTCGTTTGGTTAACGTATAGAAATTAAGGAAAGGAAAAGAGAAATTATAATATACATTTTCAATTATGCCTTTTCTTTTTAATTAAAATAAAATATAAATATTATAAATCAAATAATAAAAAATAAAAAATAAAATAAACATTATATTAAAAAATATGAATGTAAAAATAAAAAAGACAATAAAAATTAAAAAAAATTTATAATTTTTAATATCAATTACGTGAAGTATTTAAGTTTAAAAATGAAAAAATTATTCTTTATAATATTACTTGTAATTTGATGAATGTAGAATGGGTAATATGGATAATTTATATTTAAACTTTTTCTCTACTTTCTCTTCATTTTTCACCAATTTGGGATTTTGAAAAACTGGATATATTAAGGGAAAGTGATCGGTGCTCAACTCCCCTCACTTTCCTTTATTATTATTATTTTTACCCAAATAAGGAAAAGCAAGAGAAATGTTTCTCATTCTCCCTTGCTTTGCTTTGCTTTGCTTTCTTTTCTCTCCCCTACTCCAATCCAAACATAGATTTAAAGAATTCATGTCCAACATATGTGTTTGATACATATTTGAATATAGATATAAAATATAATTCTTCAAATATATAAAAAAAACTTTTAAAAAAATAAATATATCCGTATTCGAAACATACGACAATTCTTATAACATGTCCAACCAAGATTTCTTGTGCCGACAACTAGTGTAATTGAAAGTACTTATATAATAATTTTTCGAATGCAATTGAAAACAAAAAAAAACGATAAATTACATGTTTTTACTTCACCAATAAAAACAGCCAAGCTCTTCGATACATAACCATATATATCTTTTGAAAATTCCTGTTCTGATTTTATTTTATTCAAATAAATTTAATTAACCAATACCCTCAATTATTATTAAATTATTTGAAATTTTTAATGTTGTCTGCAAGAATATATTCTATTTGGATTTTTTTTATGTTCTTATTAAGACAGTATTCTTTTCAAATACATTAAAAAAAAAAAGATAAATTTGAAAAACATGTCTTCAATAATAACATAATTGTTCAATAGTATAATGATTAATAATAATCTATAAAAATAAAATAAAATAAAAATTATTGTTAAGAAAATTATAAAGATATTTTTACTCTTAATGAATTACTTAGAGTTAAAAAAAATGACAACTTTGTCACGTTAGTATTTAAAAAAAAAAATTTAATTTTTTAAATTTATTTTTAATTCAAAATTTTAAAAAATAAAAACATAAAATTTTTAATTTTAAAAATCAAAATTTTTAATTTATTTTTTAATTAAAAAATTTTAAAAAATAAATGAACAGAATAATATTTCTGAAATTAAAATTTTAAGTTATTGACTTGAAAGAAAAAAGGAATAAGATATTTTTTCATAAAGGATAATTTTATTTTTACAAATTTTTTTTATTTTTAAAAAAAAATTATTTCATGTTATTATACTTTGAATGATACTTTTACTATTCAAAATGATGTTTTTCAAATTAACCCTCCAGAAAAAAAAAAAATGGGATATTTGGCTACCAAGTGGCAGCGAAAGAATCCGTGAAATTCTTTTAATATATAAGCAATAATAAATTTTCAAAACTTGATTCTCTACAAATACATAGAAAAAAAATAATTGAAATCTTAATTTGTCACTTCAAAATTTTCTTGGGGCCCAGTTTTGCACTTTTCATTTTTCTCCACTTCTAATTTCATCTCTAATTTCATTTCATTTCAAATAACTTCTTTTCATTTCTCTTTGATTATTTCCTTCCTTTTTTTTCTTCTCCCTTATCAATCAAAACACACATCGATAAGTTTATCAATACTCGAAGGCCAAGTAACTTAGTTTATTTTTTCCTTTCCCAATTGTTTATGAATCGAATCAAATTCAGATAGTAAAAAAATTTAATTATTCAAAATTTGATTTTGTTCGTCGAGTTCGAAAAATCCATTTAATTGTTTAAAAAATATATTTTTTATAATTAAATTTAAATAAAAATTATTTTTTATTTATTAAATAATAATTCGAGCCGAATCGACTCGACTTAGATTTAAAATACTCTATCTCAACCCGAATTCAATTCGAATCGGATTTATCAAATCGAACAAGTAATTTAATCCTTTAACATGTAAGAAGAAAGGGAAAAAAACAGTGTAAATCAGCTGCATTCCCAACTCTGATTTTAAAATGATATTTTTTACTATTTTTTTACTATTATTGACAAGGGCATGCATGGATGAGAGCCTCGACTGAGCTTTTAGGCTTCTTCTCTGAGCAATATTACTGTCATTGGGCATGTTTTTCCATTAAAAGAGTGATCATAATTCTCCATTGTATGAACTATGATGAATGGTCTCAATGCTGTATTCCTGTCAATCTTGGGACCATTGACTTGACTGCCTTTATAACCTATGTAGTCAAATAACATGAAAATTAAGCTGTTTTTCATTAAGCTTTTTTGAAAATTAATTGTAATAAGAACAAGTTTGGCATGAAATCTGGCATAATTAAACTAGACTTTTTATGAATTCAATTTTTCTAAATTCTAGAAACAATGGTATTTTAATCTTATGAGATCTACCTAAAATTTACATTGGTGGTATAAAAGGTTATTCTTTTGTTTGGTGAAAAGCTTTATCTTTGTAATATCCCGTAATATTTCGAAACGATTAACATAATAAAAAATTCTTGAATTTTATCATTTTTACTACGTTTATATATTTTTATTATATCCAAATAAGTTTTTAACTTTTAATTTGCATTCAAATAAACTCTTAATTTTTAATTTGTACCCAAAATAAGCCTCTAACATAAATAAATATTTCATTTAAAATAATAACTTATTTGAGTACAAATTAATCAAAGGATAAGAACTTATTTAGGTACAATAAAAATATAAAAACTTATTTTAAAAAATAAAATAGTTGAAAGATTTTTTTTAAGATTTTAACCTTTCGAGATCTTCAAATTAAAGTCTGAAATTCTAACATGTCCGGTTTTTACGGAGAAAAGCTCTATTGGAGTAAGGTCTCGTTTAGCATTGCTTTTAGCACAGCTTTTGAGGTCAAAAGCTGATTTTCACCGCAAACGTAATGCTAAACAGATAAAAAAATTTGGCTTCTGCTGTTAAAACCATGGTTTGAAAAGCCAAACCAAAAAGCCAAAAAATATAGCTTTTGGGCTTTAAAAGCTGGCTTTTGGATAAAATGACTTTATTATCCTCACATCTCTACACTTTTATTATTTTAAACATATCTTTTTTTGACATTTCAATTTCCTATAACACTTTTTCACAGCAATGCTAAACAGTTAAAAGTTTTTAAACCACACTTTTTCACCACACTTTATAAACACACTTTTTCCAACTCGAGCTTTTTTCAACCCAAACCTTTTTCCAACAGCAATGCTAAACTAGCCCTAAGTTGATCAAGTCCTGTATCCTAAGCATGTAGTAGACCTAATAATTCGTGTATTCTTATTATATTCATTTACTTTTACATATCATAGTAGTGTTTAAAGTATTATATATTTATATAAATTTTAATACGTGAATAATTTGGGTTATATAGATTTTAACATGTTTATGTATTCGTGTTGTGTTCGTATTATTTTTTAAATCGTTTTCAAAATTACCAAATTTAGCATGCAGTTTATCTATAATTTATAATATATATAAAAGCACGAATCTGGAGAATCTTTTGAACTGACGAAAATACCTATTGTTGTTCATTATATTACTAATTTACCATTTTAAATAAATTTTTATTAATAATAAGATTTATCTAATTTATAAGGAAGAAATTTAGTTTTATTAAAATACTTTCATTAAATGGATTAACTTGATAATAAATACAATTGATATGAAACTGATTTATCTTAAAAGTTTAAATTTTTCATTAACTTAGAAAAGTAAATCAATTTATTTAGTATGAATAAAAAATAATTAATTTTTACATTAATTTTTTTATATTCATAATTAATTTTGTATTGATATTGAAAATAATAAATTTTATAATAATTTGATATAATTTGCATATGAAACAAATTTTATCAAATTTTAGTTAGTATACATTTGATTAGTTTTATTTATTTTTAAAATATACACATATATATTTAAAAATAAATAAAATAACGAGTATTCACATACAAACGTATGTGATAACAAATACTACTATATATAAAAGCATGAATGTGGAGAATCTTTTGAACTGACGAAAATAGTCTTTATTATTCACTATATTTCTAAATTGCCATTATAAATATTTTTTTATTATTAATAAGATTTATCTAATTATAATTAAAAAGTTTAATTTCATTAAAAAAACTTTTGTTAAATGGATTAATTTGATAATAAATAAAAAAAATTAAAAATTTATGTAGAATTGCTTTATCTTAAATTTTTTAATTTTTCACTAATCTTAAAAAGTGAATTAATTTATTTGATATAAATAAAAAAGTTCAAATATACATTAAATTTTTACCTTCATAATTAATTTTGTATTAATATTAAAAATAAAATAACGTGATATAATTGTTACATGAAACAAATTTTACATGCAAATTTTAGTTAATATGCATTTTATTTTTTTATTTTTTTAAAATATACAATTATATATTCAAATTTTAAAATAAATAAACCAAACAGCATTCACATGCGAATGCATGTGATAACAAATATTAGTATATATAAAGCATGAATGTGAAAAATCTTATGAACTAACGAAAATACTCATTGTTGTTCATTATATTACTAATTTAACATTTTAAATATTTTATTATTATTAATAAGAATTATCTAATTTATAAGAAAAAGATTTAGTTTTATTAAAACGCTTTCGTTAAATGGATTAATTTGATAATAAATATAAAATTAAATTTATATGAATCTGCTTTATTTTAAAAGTTTAATTTTTCACTAACCTTGAAAAGTAAATCAATTTATTTAGTATAAATAAAAAATAATTAAAATTTACATTAAGTTTTTTATATTCATAATTAATTTTGTATTGATATTAAAAATAATAAACTTTATAATAATTTGATATAATTTGCATATGAAACAAATTTTACTAAATTTTAATTAATATACTCTTTATTAGTTTTATTTATTTTTAAATTATATAACTATATATTCAAAAATAGATAAAATAACGAGTATGTACATATAAATACATGTGATAACAAATACTAGTAAGATTTAAAGATGAGAATAAAGGGATCAATTCAAAAGGAGAGGAGTTTTATTAAACAATTGACCAAGCAAACAATCCTATTGAAGCAACTTGATGTGGCACATTCTAATTGGAATCCAATTAGCCAACCATAATCAAATATGCCAAATAGAAGAATATGTCACCACAAAGCAATTGCCCAAAAAAAAAAAAGTCATTATATCCTAACTCTAGTCTTATGGCATACTCTAATAGCAAATGACACCAAAGGTTTTGCAAAAGGCACAAAAAGGCAAAAAGGCAAAGCTCAAAAGGATCACGAAAAGAAGGCTGAAAAAGGTGGGAGGAGGCCAAATATTTGCCTATAGTGACCAAAGCACATTGGGTAGTGAACAGTAGAGAAAAAAATGGGTAGTAAAATTTTGGGTTATAATGAGATATTGGAAGAGAGTGGGTGACAGACCCATGTGAGTGACCCACCACCTCCACTACTATCACCACCCCTTTCCCTCTCTCTAATAGGCCAGTGGATTTCTTGGTTGGCTTCATATCAACGCTAACAGCCAAAATAACCCAACCACAGCAATAAAATCTTATGTTGTTCATAATCTTTGTTTTTTTTTTTGAAATATTCATATTTTATATTTATATTCGATATATATTCAGATATAGATATAAATATAGAGATATGATACATTAAAGATCTTCTAATTACATGAAAAAACTTAGAATAAATTAGACATACCTGTGTCAGACACATACCCATATCCGATACTCACACTCTAGTCCGAGTAACATAGATAAAACCAACGTACCCACAAATACATTTGACAATTCGTATATTTATGTCGTGCTTATATTTTTTTCATTTCATAATCGTATTTAAGGTGTTATATATTTATATAAATTTTAACATATTAATAATTCGTATTATATAAATTTTGATACGTACGTGTATTCATGTCGTGTCATATTTTATGTCATATTTTAACTATTTTTTTATATCGTATTTATATCATATAAATATATCGTGTCCAAAATTATCAAATTTATTGGCTTGACAAAGCTACCACTTTTCTTGGTTGCCCACTAACCCTAACCCTTTCCTTTCCCTATTCCATCCCCTCTCTCCAATGCTAGTGGCTCTCTTTCTCAACTCTCCCTTTGGTAGGCCACTAGCCCTAGCCCTACCTTTTTTTCCCCTTTTTTCTCTAATGCTAGTGGTTCTCCAATTACTCTCTTTTCTATCCCCCACTAAGTCTTTCTTTTGAGCTTAAACTTCTTTGATGGTGTGAATACATGTTAACAGCTAAAGTAGAGTAAAAGTTTCTTTTTTGTTTTAGTATGGGGAGAGATGGATAACGAAACTAACCAAGAAAACCCATCTCTCCTCTCAAATAATAACATTACCATCACCAAAGAAGACTGTTCCCCTAAAAAACATCCTGGAAACACTGCTGTGATTGGTGGTGGTGGCGGCAACGGCGGCGGAGGCGGTAACGATAGGCTCAAACGTGATGAATGGAGTGAAGGAGCTGTTTCAACCTTACTTGAGGCTTACGAAAACAAATGGGTGCTTAGAAATAGAGCCAAACTTAAGGGTCATGATTGGGAAGATGTTGCGCGCTCTGTTTCGGCTCGAGCTAATTGTACTAAGTCGCCAAAGACTCAAACTCAGTGCAAGAACAAGATTGAGTCAATGAAGAAAAGGTATCGATCAGAGTCTGCTACTGCTGATGGATCATCTTGGCCTTTGTATCCACGGCTTGACCTTATACTACGTGGCAGTGCACCTCCTCTTCCTCTACCGCCTCCACCACCACAGCTGCAACCATCAGCGGTGCCTCAACCACCTGCTCCACTTTCCATTAACCCTCCTTTGACTTTACCAGAGCCGCCCATGGTGGTGGTGGTGCAGCAACAACAACCACCACCACCACCTTTGGCTCCTCAGGTTCCTGGAACTACACAAAATTCACATGGTTCCAATGGTGTTGATAGGATCCTCAAGGTTAGTACAAATTATATATCTGATTTTAAACTTTATCTTCAGATTAAGCTTCGAACCTCTAAAGTCCTTTAATAAAATTAAATATTTACATGTTAGTATTAATTTTTGAATAAATTCATGAAGCTAATAGTATTATTTAAATTAGAAAATCAGTGTATAATCTAATTCTAATAGCATATAATAATAAAAAAAATAATTAAAACATGACACGACATGAAAAAAAAAATAAAATACGGACACAACACGAATATATCAAAATTTATATAATACAAATTATTAACACGTCAAAATTTATACAAATATAAAACACTTTAAATACGATTATAATACGAAAAAATATACAAATACAACACAAATACTCGAATTGTCAGATGTAAAATGCTAAGTTACATTTCTTTTTATACCATAACCTATCCTATTTTCAGAAAATAAATGCTAGTCAAAAACAGAAAGCTAAGTGTCCATTTTGATAGTATACCTATGATTTAACTCCATTTTTGAGCGGTGGCATCTTTTATAATGCAATAAAAATCATTGTAGACATCGTACAAAGTTGTTATTTTAGATACCATTTTTACATTAAAATTTTTTGCATCCCAACATTTAGTTCAATTATTGAATTTGGATTTAATTCAAATAATTTATGCATCTCTTTTAAGTGTCGAATTTCAACAAAATTGAAATTCGATACTCAGCAATTGCAATTTCATCTTTCTGATTATTTTACCCTAATCCTTGATCTCCATTGTGCCAATATATATATATATATATATATATATATATATATATATATATATAAACAGGATTCAAATCTCTTTATCTCAATAAAAGAAAATAATAAAGTATTTCACTAAGAATTTGAGGGCTCTTTCAATTTAGCAGGAGGATGGAGCAGGAACAAAATTATCCGACCATTTATCAGACAAGATAGCTATGGAGACAGATAGTAGCACACCAGCTCTTTACAGTGACAAAGAAAAACTGAGGTCGAAGAAATTGAAGATGAAAATGGAGACGAAGAAGACGAAGAAGAAGAGAAGGAAAGAAGAGGAATGGGAAATAGCTGAGAGCATTCAATGGCTAGCAGAAGTAGTTTTAAAGTCAGAACAAGCAAGGATGGAAACAATGAAGGAAATTGAAAAAATGAGAGTTGAAGCTGAGGCTAAAAGAGGAGAAATGGACCTCAAAAGAACTGAGATCATTGCCAACACTCAATTGGAAATTGCTAGGCTCTTTGCAGGATCAACTAAAGGAGTTGATTCTTCTTTAAGGATTGGAAGAAATTGATGTTGATGATGATGATGGTCATGATTATTAGTGAAAATCTAATTAATTATATTTATGTATGTATCAAGGATTTAAATTGCGGTTGTAGACGCGTTTTCGATTGTATCACATTTATTGCGGTTGCGGGCGTAATGAATACTACCGCGATCAATTGCGGTAAATATCGATCATGAATATCGACGACAAAAAAGAGTCGAAACCGCAAAATAACAACCATAATATTACGTTGCTCTCGCTATTTAAATCCTTGGAACTATGTATAGATTTTAAGGGTTGATGAGGGAAGATATTTAACTTTTAATAGGCTAATTAATTAATTGGATAAAGAAAATGGGGTAGGTAAATAGCAATTTCTACCTCATTTATCAGCTTCTCTTATTAAGAAATGTTTAGTTTTATGCTAAGAAATAAATGTACCTGCATCATACTAAATTGATGTATAGTACAAGAACTTTTAATTTATTAAGCAAATTAACTAAGACTTGCATTAGAAGTGAAGAGTATGGAATTTATTTAATTTTGCATATTCCCACTTCAATGAAATATTAATCTCTATTATTAGTTTCATGTAATTAATTGTGGTTTTCCCCGAATAGCATTAATTTGTATGTTTCCATGGCCTCTTAATAAGGATTCAAAATTTTTTTTTCTTTAATCTTTGAATAAATTAAATATATATATATGTACCAACCATTTTTTTTGGTACAAAGGAAGCCTCAGCTTGGTGATAAGAGAAAAGGTTGCAGATACTAGAATTCGAACTTTATATCTGCTGAATACCACCTTTTAAAGATGGCTATATGAACCAACTTAATTAAGTTCTAGGTTCATATGTATCAATCATTGAGTCAAATGTTCAAGTGTGAAAATTCAGATCTTTTTTGCTGTAATTTTTTGGAAATTTATTATCTTGTTTTCCACAATGTTTTTTTTTTACTTAAAATTATCAAAAATTGAATTTTGATCATTAAAATTAAAAATCTAATATTTTATCAACAAATCACATTACTGTTTGCTCATAATGGTTAGGTTCCGTGTTCACTATTTATAGATTTTCTCTCTTTACTTCGTTGGTCTCATAATCCTTTGTCTACTCATACCTTTTTCTATATATATATATATATATATATATATATATATATATATATATATATATATATATATATATCTTTCTATGTCAAACTTCTCTCTGCTACTGAATTATTCCTACTGAATTATATTTTTTATTTTCTTCCTTTAATAATTTTTTTTACAAAAAATAGTTATTTTTAATTTTTTTCTTAATTCTTAAATTAATTTTACTGGTACATAATTATTACACTAATCATTTTGTGATTAATTAAATTTGTGGCTTTCAACTTTCAAATTATTTGAGATTTGTTTTATATCAAATGAGGAACAAATCAACATATATAATTCGACTAAACTTTACGATCGGTCTCTTCATAAATCGGATAAGATCGTGGTTCTAAAATTTTTTTTAATTTTCTTTATCCAAATTCGGGTCGGGTCAGGTCTTGACCAACTCGAAAGCTCATATCACTGTTCAAAATAATATTAAAATATTAAAAAATTACTTTTATATTAATATTTATAAATAAATTTAAATAAAAAATATTTTTTATTGATCAAACAGTAATTTAGACAAACTCGAATTAGAAAATTCTTTATCCAAATTCGATTCAATACAAACCGAACATGTCGAGCCAAGTGAATAGCCCAATCTTTGAACAGATCTACTTGAAGTTGAGATCTAAAAGCTTCAGGAATTCTTAGTTGCATTGAGATAATATTTCATTGGTTATCTTTTATTTTGTTTAAAAAAAAAATTATAAATTAATTTAAAGGTTAAAATAATAATCTCTAGGAAAATATTTTAAAGTAGAGATATTTTACCGTATCTATCTACCATGAAAATCACTATCACCATGTATTTGTTAACAAATGCAAACCATTATCTCGTTTATGGTCCAAAGAAAAACTTTGAAAACTTTGGTTAGTGAGCATCCTTGACTTTCACTAATAAAATTATAATAAATTCTTATTTTATGAATAATATCTTCTTTTCATGGGTGGATAATTATTAAACAATATCTAAGCAAAAGGCAATATATTAATTAAACATGAAATAGTTTATTCTCTATATATATCATTTTTTATTTTGTCATCAAATATGTTTCGTTTCATTCAGAGTAAACTTATTGCTGGGAGTTCATTTGGTCCGATAAGTCTAGTTTGTATTGCATTGTGTTTGGATATAATATTTTGTGATTCAAATCGATATAGTTTGGTTTGGATCATTATTTAAATCATAAAAAATAATTTTTTATTTAAATTTAATTATAAAAATATATTAATATTAATATAAAATAATTTTTTTAATATTATATAAACAATAATTCAGACCAAAATAAAGTAAAAAAAACGGATCACAGCCTCGTCTAGATCTAATTCAGAGTCTAGCATAAGTTCAGATCAATTCTATTTATGCTCAAATAGTAATTAAAATATAATATAATGAAGAAAGAATAAAAAGAAAAAAAATGTATGCAATGATTTGCATAAGCAAAAGCTCCCTTATTAATTATGGGGCCACCGGCCACATTTTCCCAAAGCTTTTGATCTATCAATTCTATTTGATAGTATGTTTTCATTTTTGTTTTGTTTTTTTTTCTTATAACTATTATTAGAATTTAAAATCTTTGTTCAAATTTCACCGAAATCATGGCTAAGAGTTTTTTTACCTAACCATAGTATTTTCAAATCTTATTTTCCAAAATATTGTGTTTTTAAATTTATTTCTCAATCACTAGTATTTTTTTTTTTGCCACATAATCATGATGCAATTTTTTTTTCTTTTATAGAAAAGAAAGTAAAGATTAAAAAAAAAAAATTGCAAATTTTAAAAAAATTCCCTAACACACACTATCCTTTTCTTTTTATATCTCCTCACTCCCTCCCTCAAACTTATCTAATATCTGTCTCTAACCCTTAAAAATATCCCTAAAAATATCCTTCACTACATTATTACAAGTAGAAAAAGAAAATAATCCCATGTTTCTCCACCCTTTTTAACTTAAAATTTCCCTTTTTCTTATTGATGAATTTCAATTTTTACCAAGATTTTTGATCGTGTGTAGAGATGGGGAATTTGATTTATTGTTTATTATTATTATTATTATTATTATTATTATTATTATTATTGTTGTTGTTGTTGTTGTTGTAAATTCTATTTTGCAGCATTGTCTGTCTATTTATGTTTGCTACCTTCAATTTTGCTTGTAATTCGATTTGAGAGGCCATGGAAACAAAGGATTTTTGTCTCTGGTTTTGGACAAAATTGCATTACCACAAGTTCCCACAAGAAATTATCAATTTCTGATGAAGCAAAAATATCCCAAATTAACTTCAAAATACACTTAGCAAATATATATAACACCCAAATTTGAGACCCAAAACTTAAAGAAAATGTTTGGTTTATATATTAAGAAAAATTATCCATGAAACTATGATCTCATGAGATAAAGATTGTTGATTTAAGAGCTCTCATCAATTACACATGCAGAGATTTCAATTTCAATTTTTAAGTTAATTAGATGAAAAGGACCATTTTCTTTTTCGACTTGCAAAATTGTGATGAAGGACTAAGGGTTAAAGAGAGAAATTAAAGAAGTTTTTGAGAGAGTAAGAGATAGGAGTAGAAAATTGATATTCTCTTAAAGGATTTTGTTTATTAAACCTGTCAATTAGTTGGATTGAATTAGATTTTGGTCGGATTAATTTGAATCAATTTCATTTCTAATTTGAGAATATAATAAATAAATATTTACTTTACTTAATTATTGAACTAACTTTAGATAGTTTGGTTTTTAAGACCTACATTAATTGTATGTAATGCGATTTGAATTTTTAACCTCTTGAATTTATCTTAAATACCATATCCTTTTATCAAATACATATATTTATTAAGTATTTACTATATTTAATACTTATTTAATTTTTAAATTATTTATTTTATATTTAAATTATTTTTTAATATAATTAATCAATTCGGTTCAATCGAAAATTGAAAATTTTAGTTTGAACTTCTATCCGATTTTTTAAACGTTAGATTAGAAGGTTGCCTACTTTTATCTTTCATCAGCTTAGCCCTGATCCAAACAAAGGGGCCATCCGCACTGAAGGCCTCATTCCAATACAAATAATGCGGGATATCCTAGATAATGAGATCTGAGAATAATAAAACTGATCATTTATTGCTAAATGGATTTCGCTTCCAAGTGTTAATACATATCTTCTTAGTGCCGATTTGATGCACAATGTAGTTCCAAAGCTGTATTATTTATTTTATGCCAAACTTTGAATGGAATTAAGCAACTTTTTTGGTGTATAGATTACGTGGCATGCCAAGGGCCTTTTCTTTTTCAAAGGAATATTTAAAGCTAGCATAAAAAGCGAATGCATTGAAAAATTCATAAGCTTTTTGATCATGGCTATTAGATCTGTTCATATCAGGTCGTGGTTTAATTTTTATTTATTTAAATTTGATTCGATTTAACTCGTAAATTTATTTTAATTATTTAAAAATATTTAAAAAATAATTTTTTACATTAATATTTTTATAATTAAATTTAAATAAAAAATACTTTTTTTATTAAATAAATAATGATTCGAGTTTAACTTGTCAAGCTGGACTAATAATCTACTAGTTGAACAGGTCTAATGGCTACTAATGAAATTGATTATATTATATTGTACTATTATTAGTAGAATAAAAGTTGGTCACTCTTGTTTTGATTCTTGGAAATCATGGGTGAAAGACAACAAATCTTTGAAGTAGTTCCAAAGTCCTATTTGCTTACAGCCTCACACTCTTATCACCCTGGACTCTGGCTGGTATAAAAATTTTGCCAATGTCTCATAATTTATACTGTTTTTATGCTACCAAATCACAGTTACAATGAAGCTTCCTGCACTTGTACAATTTTGGGTTAAGGGCCAAATTTATCACCATATTATAAGTGGATATTGAATTTTATCACTATATTTTATTTTGATTGATATTTATTATTGTACTTTTTGAATTAAATGCAAATTTGTCATTATACTTTTAACTCAATATTGAATTTTACCACTCCACTTTTATTTGATTGAATTTTGCCATTAGATTTTGATTTTTGATTGAATTTTGTCACTCAATTTTGATCTTGGATAATTTTAAGATAAAATTTAATAAAAAAATATTTAAAATATTTTATTTTAATAATGAAGGTTAATAAATTAATTAATAAAGAATGATAAATAAAAAAATTAGTTTTATTTATTTATTAAATAATTTTTTTTGTTAATTTGTAATATTTTTTATAAATTAAATTTATCTTAAAATCTTCCAAAATCAAAGTTGAATGGTAAAATTAAATAAAAAATCAAAGTTTAATAGTAAAATTCAATGAAATAAATGTATAGTGGTAAATTTGCTCTAATATCAAAAGTATAATGGCAAATATCAATCAACATAAAGTATGATAGCAAATTTCAATATCAACTTCTAGTATGGTGGCAAATTTGCCCTAAAATTTTCAAGGCAAGTACCTTTGATTTAATCTTCTCTTCCTTTGAAGTAATGGAAGGTTAAGAATTACATCCCACTTTACCAACCAGGTAGAAGATAAATACATATTTATTAATATAGTATACGATACGATTCGACTCACTACAAATCAATACATATTTATATAGAGAATCGGTTTTTTTTATTAATTGATTGCGTATCTATAGATACAAAAATGAATCGATGCGTATTGTACGATACATATGATACATTTCGATACGTATTGATGAATTTGAATCAAGTCCAATTAAAATTTGATCGTCTAATTACTTAAAAATGCAATTTTAATAATTTTGATCCAAAAAACTTATAAACATATTCTCTAAATATTTTAAACTTAAATAACATAAAATTTTATACTTTTACTTAGTAAATTAACATAAAAATACAATAATAAATACTATTAATGAGCATGTTGAGAATTTGAAAAATAATATCATATTTTTTATTTATTCCGCATAACACTCAATCATATCAATTTGTATAGTGTTTTTGTTTTTGTTTATTTTATATGTATATATGTTATTTATAATTAATTTTAAAATTATTTATCTTATCTTACAATATGATACGATACTCGATTTTCAAAAATAAAATTTTGATTCACGATAACGCAAGTTTTTGTTAGGGAATATTTCTTATTGTAGTTTTTATTTGGTTGGATCTTAAAAGGATTTAAAGAGTTAAAAAAGAGTGCACCAAAAAAAAAAAAAAAAAAGAGGGTAAATGCTAAAAACAAGCAAAAAAATCATTAGAATTTTGCAAAAATATATACTTCTTAAAAACACTCTTTAAAAATACATAATAAAAATTAAAATGTATTTTAAAATTTTAGGATCATCTGATGGACTTTTTTAACTGTAAAACTTATGTTTTTTAAGAAGTGTATGTAACATTCTCTTTTGCGAAATTATTTTATATCTCGGAGATGAGGTTTTGAATCTCTATAAATAACATATACATTAGGTTATAATCAAGAAAATTATCAAATTAACATAATTGAAAAACTCCATCATTATTATAAAACAAAGTAAAAATTGGCTCACTACACATATTAGAACTCAACTTTGACATGATCAATTTGGTCATGGGCATACAAGTCTAATGTGACAACAGTCAATGAAAGTATGAAACTAGCAACAAAATGTCCATTTTTGTTACCAAAACTTTTTATTTAACCGATAGGGAAAATACATACTAAATTGATCAAAACTGAAGATGCAAACTAAACTAAAAATTGAGTTCTCTAACCTAAAATTCTGATGTGAACTCTAGGGGTTAAACCCTTTGAACCCACTAACAAATTGAAATACCTAACCCAGAAAAGCCAAGATTCAGGCAAAGAAAACTTAAACCCTTAAAAGCTTGTTTCAAAGAACCTAGATTAAACATGTAAGCTAGACCCTAAGAACTCTCGTTTCAAGAACCTAAGTTTGATAGGTTGAACGCCACAAAGAAATTTTTTTTTGATAAGTTCCTAAGTTCTTTCAAGAACTAAAAGAGAAAATTCTCACTAAATAAAATCAGACTTAATTGATCAAAAGATAATTGAAGTAGGCGGCTAAGACATATATTTATAGCCTCCCTACAATAACCCTAATCTACTAATTAATAATATGTAAAATATGGGCTGAACATGCTCAAGCCTAAACCTAAATAATTAAAATATATTCATGTTACATAATATAGGCCCAAATGCCTAAGTAATTATAAGAATTAAAATAAGCCCAAATAAGCCCTCTTAATGTGACACCTTGTGTTCTTGAATCACATGGACCAAACTTGGATGCAAGCCCATCTTGCATGTTAAAGCCTTTCTGGAATAACTTGCAATATGGCCCAAGTGAATTCCACCCATTCTTGCCATGTTTCCTAAATCTTCTTGGATCTTAGCCCATATAGATATTGCCATGGAATTGGGCCATCTTGGATCCTATCAAATTCTTTTATAATTTTCTTATTAATTAAGAAGTAATTGACTGAAACACAAATTAAAATTTAAGAAAATGAAAAGAAAAGTGATGGTGACCAAAGTTACAAATACTGAAAAAGCTAGGGGTTCTCTCCATGGATTTTTCAGTAAGATACAATCATCATTATGGTAGATAGAGTAGAGTCGTATATGGACCGAGCCGAGTCATGCTTGAACAATAAAAATTTGTTTGTCCAGGTTTGATTCATCGAGTTCAAAATTTTATTTTATTGTTTAAAATATTTTAAAATTATTTTTATATTAATATTTTTATATTTTTATAATTAAATTAATTAAAAACATTATTGATTAAATAGTAATCTGGATTGGGCCAATTGTTGGTGTAAGCCCTGCAAGCCAATCTAGTTAGGCTTGTAAGACAATATTTATATAATTTCATGTATTCCACATTATAGTTTTTAATTATAATTGAGGTATTTCTTTATCCATAAGTTTTTTTACAATTTGTTATAAATAACTTGTGAAGATAAAGTCTATGAAACACAATGGCCTTGCAAAGGAATTGTAAAGAGTTACAATTATGAGGATCCTTATGCATCAAAGTCGTGTTTCTAAAACTGTTTTTGGTCATTGTATTGTCAAGACAGGGCATTGACAATACTCAAAAATTGGCTTATGTTAAGCCTTCATGCACATGATGCATGCAATCAATCTCATAGGTTGAAAATATAGTCATACTTGGGGATAACACACTAAAAACAAACTGCCATATAGTGACGGTCTAAAAACCGTTGGTAAAACCCAAAAATCTGTCGCTAAAAGTCCTAAAACCCTATACCGACGGTCAAAATAGCTATTCCGAAAAAAAATTAAGCGACGGTAAAACCCTCGTCGGTATAGATCTATACCGACGAAAAAGTGACCGTCGGAATAGGATGTACAACCTATACCGACGGTTTTGGGCATCACTATTGTTACTACCGTCGGTATAGACTATGTTGGGTTAGTCACTTTTGTTTTTACCTATACCGGCGGCTCTATCGTCCGTCGATATAGATATACCGTCAGATTATATGTCCGTCGGTGTAGATACCGTAGATATACATATATCGACGATCATTTTGTCCGTCGGTATACATATACCGACGGATTTTTTTCGTATCCGTCAGTATAGATGTAACTGTAAAATGTATGATTAACTTGTAGCGACGGTTTTGTCCGTCAGTATATATATAAGTCAAAGCGCCGGTAAAAGTAAAATTTTATCATATTTTCAATTACTAATATTGATTTATTTATAATTTAATTCAACATATTTCACATAAAAAAAAAGCATCATAAGAATAAGAAAGTACAAAATATTTAATAATATTAAAAAAAAAATTATAAAAAAAAAATTCTTAATTATATAACTTTTACAAACTAAATAGAAGTCGCAAACTAAAGTCATAATACAATTTTAAAATTGAAAATTAGCAGTCCAAACAAAAAGTAAATAAGCAATTCAAATACATAAAATAAAATAAGCAGCCCAAAAAATCTACGTTCTTGTTAGGAAATTGTCTTTGAGCTGACAAATGCTTTAATACTGAAAAATGCAGGCCGCACAAGAAAGATATGTGATTATCAGAATTGAATTTTGTTTTCAATTTCAAGGAACCAGCAGTCATCCATGAAGTCAAATTCAGATTCATATCAAAACACAACAGCAATAGCATGTTCAATGCCTTGCATCTTTTGTAGATTAAAACACACCAATCATTTATATTGCTTTTCTCAGATAGTTCTAAATAAAGAACAATAGCATACCCTTTTCTCTGATGCAAGAACCATATGATTTTATAAAGTGTCCCTAAAAAGAAGAGCAAAACCTCTCTAATCTTTGCTTCAGACCCTCAGCAGTGACATCAGTGTAAAAGCATCCAAAAATTATGACAAAAGGCTTGAAAGTAGCATGTTTTGGCTTGAAAGCATCTAAACCAAGATGCGTGAAAACAATAAGAATTTTGACAAAAGGCTTGAAAGTAGCATAAATAGTCATGAAGATATAATATAAGAAAGAACTCCAAAAATTAAAGTGTTTTGTTTGAGAAAGAGAGAAAGCACCTTCTTTTTCTCTCGGTGAGAAAAGGTTTGCAAATGTTTCTCAACTGTCCTGAATTTAATTTTTGATACAACTTGATCAATTATTGTGTTAAGATAAAAACTGACACTATTTGGTGCATTAGAAAAAGCAACTTTGCTTATCTCAGAAACAATGGTCTATAACAATACAATAACTAAGAATAAGCATGTAAACATACATTTGAGGCTACATGTGAAGAAGGGAAATTCTTTTTATAGAATACTGTAGAAACTTACTTCACTGAGTTGGTGATAACATCATAAGGGTCTGATCCAGCTGCTACAAAACCCAAATGACTGCCCTCAAGTTTATCAAATAACCACTAATCCTATAAATTTATAAACATAACCAAATTCAGATTATGTCAAATCTAAGTTGATGCTTTTCTTACCACTTTCCAAGCAGATTTCCATCTCATTTTGTTCATTCCCTTGAAGCACAGCCCTGAAATCACCTTTAAGAATTGACAAGAAAACTGCATACACTCCTGATTGTTCAGCTTCATCTTTACTTCCCTCGTCAAGATGAGTGTCATCACATACTTCAACAACTAGGAATTGGGTTTCAAAGGGGACATCTTTGTTGGAATATGGTATGGCTCAAAGTCACATTTGGTGGCTTACCACCAATAATGGAGCTACCACTTGCACCACTTGCACCACCAATAATGGAAGCTACCACTTGCAAATGGATGGTGGCTATGGTGGCTGCCACTTGATGTATGTTCACACCTTGATATTATGGCTATAAATAGCCATGTAGAGTAAGAGAGAAAAGATGAGTAGAGTAGAGTTGAGTTGAGTAAGTTAGAGCTAAATTGTTGAAGCAAATACTCTGTGTTTATAGAGTAATTCGGTATTGTGTTGAGTTGTGAGTTCAGTGCTTGTGTAGCACCTTGAATTCTGTATTTGTTTGTACTCTAAACTCCATTAATACAAAGCTTCAAGCTCCTCCTCCCGTGGACGTAGGCACAGTTGCCGAACCACGTAAAATATCGGTGTTTTTTCAGTGTGTTTAAATCGGTTTTAGTAATATCAATTCGCTTCCGCACAACAAATTGGTATCAGAGCCAATTTTTACGTAAAACCGAGTTTGTTCGATTCTGTCCGTTTTTCAAAAGTGCTCCAATTTGTGTTTTGAAAATACCAGGTTGAAGAGGTCGTCGAGAGGAGTGCAGCAGAATCAACCGGAGCGCCAGAAGACACCGCACGCGCCCGCACGCGCCGCCAGAAGGGCTGAGAGTGAGCCTCACGCGCCCACGCGCCGCACGCGCCTCCTGAGGTTGAAGACGCGTGAAGCCCACGCGCAGCACGCGCCACACGCGCCTCCAGAGGTTGAAGACGCGTGAAGCCCACGCGCCCCACGCGCCGGCCACCAAACAGCTCCACGCGCCGCCGCACGCGCCGCCATACGCCGCCCACGCGCCGTCGCAGCTCCGACCAACTTTTTTGGGCTATTTTTTGAGCCATTTCCGAACACTATTCCGAGACTTTTTCGAGCCGGTTGAGCTAAACCGAGTCCATTTCGAGCCACTTGTATCAGAATATTCGCAGAATATTCACCGTGTGTCCAAAATTTACACAGTTGGACCCGTTCCTGGCTATTTTGACTATTCCGGACTCAACCGCGACATCCGTTTTTCCATACAGGTAACGGAAAAACTCTGAGTTGGTAATTTTGTTTTATTACCATGGCAGAATCATTAGAGACACATGAAACAACCAGCAGCGCACGATCAAGTTCTTATATCAGAAAGAACTCGATGACCACTGCAAAGTTCGAGGTGGAGAAATTTGATGGCACCAACAACTTTGGCATGTGGCAGTGCGAAGTTCAGGATCTGTTATTCCGAGAGGGTTCATATATCGCTCTGGAAGACAGGCCCAGAGATATTTCGGAAGACGACTGGAAATTTGTCAACCGTCAGGCTTGTGGCACAATCCGGTTATGCCTAGCCAAGGACCAGAAGTACTTTGTCATGAGAGAGAATAATGCAAAAACTCTCTGGAAACAACTCGAGGACAAGTACATGACAAAAAGCATGGAGAACAGACTCTATCTGAAGAAAAAGCTGTTCCGCTTCCAGTATATGCAAGGTATCACCATGCAGGAGCATCTAGTAAGTTTTAACAAAATCCTCGCTGATCTTGAAAATCTAGATGCAAATATCTTTGATGAAGATAAGGCTCTTACTCTGTTAAATTCCTTGCCTGATAGCTATGATCATTTAACCACTACACTGTTGTATGGTAAAAATGATATAGAATATGTTAATGTTAGTAATGCTCTGGTGAATAATGAGTATCGGAAAAAGGATCAGCATGATCACCAGAATACTACACCAGAAGCTTTAACTGTGTACAGAGGCAGGACGAACAACCAAGGAGCCGGAGAAAACAAGCGAGGTAAATCCCGCTCAAAGAGGGGATCATCAAGAACACGACTCTCGAGGGACGAGTGTGCCTTTTGCCATGAGAAAGGGCACTGGAGGAATAACTGTCCTAACATGGAGAAGTCGACTGTGAATGTAGCTCAAGAATCTGAGGGAGAAGAAGACTGTGCATTTACGATTTCCACAACAACACACCCTTCAGATCAATGGATTCTGGATTCTGGATGTTCCTACCACATGTGTCCGAACCGGAAGTGGTTCTCAAACTTCAAGGAGTTTGATGGAGGGATTGTCCATATGGGCAATGACAATACTTGTCACACTAGAGGCATCGGAACGATCCGACTGAAAATGCATGACGGTACAATTAGACAACTTACAGACGTAAGGTATGTCCCTGATCTCAAGAAGAACCTCATATCACTGGGGGTCTTAGACTCAAATGGTTACAAGGTGACCATTCAGAATGGAGTCCTGAGAGTTGTACGTGGAGCATTCTTAGCAATGACGGGTTATATGAAGGGAAATCTGTATCTCCTTGACAGAGAAACCGTGACAAGCAGAGCAGCAGCCTCTCACAGAATGATGGGATAATCCGACACTTCACTGTTCCTGGCACTCCCCAGCAGAATGGAGTTGCAGAAAGGATGAATCGAACTTTGGTTGATAAAGTTCGCTGTATGTTATCCCAATCGAGCTTGAGCAAAGCATTTTTGGGCGGAGGCTTTATTGTTCGCCTCCCACATTATCAACAGACTACCCTCCACCGCAATTGATGGGAAGACTCCCATAGAGGTGTGGTCCGGATATTCTGCCATTGAATATGATCGGCTTCGTAATTTCGGATGCCCAGCGTATTTTCACGTTAGTGAATCAAAACTGGATCCTAGAGCCAAGAAAGCTGTCTTCTTTGGGCTTTAGTGAAGGAGTAAAGGCATTCCGACTGTGGAACCTTGAGTCAAAGAAAGTCATCGTAAGCCGAGATGTTGCCTTTGACGAATCTGTAATGCTGAAACTGTCAACTCCAGAGAATGTGAACCAAGATTCTCTAAAGCAGGTGGAGTTTGAATCAGAAGATGCTGGTCAAAATTCAGATGAATCTGAACCAGAATCTGATGACACCTTAACTGAAGTGGAGGAGTCATCACCGGAAATCTTTCAGCAACTTGAATCAGTTGTCACTAGTAGACCGAATAGACATATTCAGAAACCTGCTCGATACACAGACATGGTGGCATACGCCCTTCCAGTAATTGATGATGATGTTCTGATCAATTACAAAGAAGCTGTAAACAGCCCTGTGCATGCCCAGTGGAAGGAGGCGATGGATGAAGAGATGACATCACTTCATCAAAATCAGACTTGGAAGTTGGTTCCACTTCCAACACTCAAAAGATCAATTGGGTGCAAATGGGTCTTTGCCAAAAAGGAGAGTGCTACCGGCAAAGACAGCATCAGATACAAAGCCAGATTGGTAGCCAAAGGTTAGGCTCAAAAAGAAGGAATAGACTACAATGAGGTATTTTCACCTGTTGTTAAGCATGCATCTATTCGGATCTTATTGGCTTTAGTAGCACTGTATAACCTAGAGTTAGTTCAACTTGATGTAAAAATTGCATTCCTCCATGGTTCCTTAGAGGAGGAAATTTGTATGACTCAACCAGATGGTTTTTTGAGTCCCCGGTCGCAAAGATTACAAAAGCAAGTTGAACCGATCACTGTATGGTCTGAAACAATCCCGTGACAGCTGTACAAATGGTTGGACTGTTTCATGACAAGATGAAAAATACACACACAGTCAATTTGATCACTGTGTTTATTTCCGGAAACTTCAAGATGGATCATTTGTCTATCTGCTGAAAAAGGCAAGGTGGAGATCGACAGGCTGAAGGCTCAACTGAGCTCAGAGTTCGAGATGATCTTGGAGAAGCTAAGAAAATTCTTAGGAAGGAGATTAGAATAGACAAAAAAAAAAATTGACTCAGGCTCAGTGCATTGATGAAACATGCCAATGCAGTAGGTGCCTTAATGTGAGTAATGGTGTGTACATTTGAAGGAGAAAGGAGGAAGCTCTGATCTGTGAATTCTCTCTGTGGATTTTCGCCAAGGTGGAGATTGTTGGAATATGGTATGGCTCAAAGTCACCTTTGGTGGCTTACCACCAATAATGGAGCTACCACTTGCACCACTTGCACCACCAATAATGGAAGCTACCACTTGCAAATGGATGGTGGCTATGGTGGCTACCACTTGCAATGTGTTCACACCAAGATAGGTGGTGGATGGTGGCTATGGTGGCTGCCACTTGATGTATGTTCACACCTTGATATTATGGCTATAAATAGCCATGTAGAGTAAGAGAGAAAAGATGAGTAGAGTAGAGTTGAGTTGAGTAAGTTAGAGCTAAATTGTTGAAGCAAATACTCTGTGTTTATAGAGTAATTCGGTATTGTGTTGAGTTGTGAGTTCAGTGCTTGTGTAGCACCTTGAATTCTGTATTTGTTTGTACTCTAAACTCCATTAATACAAAGCTTCAAGCTCCTCCTCCCGTGGACGTAGGCACAGTTGCCGAACCACGTAAAATATCGGTGTTTTTTCAGTGTGTTTAAATCGGTTTTAGTAATATCAATTCGCTTCCGCACAACAATCTTTTCCAGATGCTCCCATCCATTGGGTCATCCACCAAAATTTGTGCCAGAAAACACACATGAAATGCAACCCTCTGCCAGTCAAAACTGAAACTTATCTAATGGGATCAAAATCATCTAAAATAAATCGAAATACTTGATCATGACCCTACTCTCTAGCACTTATAGTTTTGTTTCTAAACTGCACATTTCAATGCCATAAAAAACCATAGGCAGAAGTATAATTAAAGTTGAAATTTAATTCTCTAATTAACTAAAGCTAAAATCAAAGGTTAAGCAAATTTCATGACTAAGGAACTATTTTTCTCCCTCTGAAGAACAGAGAAAAAAAATGAGTTGAACTGAATTTAGACTTTGAATATTGGAGTTAGAGCCAAAATCCAACTCATTTTTTAAACGAGTTTTAGTTTTTTTTTTTGCCTAAATCCATTTTTAAACCAAATATTTTTGTCCAAAACCTTTCAGATATCAAACGAACCTTCGAACTTGGAAGTTAGCTCGGCCATGGATAGGTTTAACCACAAGAAGCAAATCATAAAAAATAAAAGAAGAATGCTTGCACAAAAAGATATGCAGCCAAATCAAAATATGAAACAAACAAATTTGGAAGGCATGAATTCTTCATGAATCTAATAACAGCCAGAAAACAAGAAGCTGTATTAAATCATGAATGAATATTAAAATTCATTAAAAATATGTTTTGAGAGGCAGCCTTACACATAAATAAATATATATATATATATATGTTTAACGAATGATTCTAATACACAGTACCTTCAAACTAACAGAGATCGATGAGACAAAGTACTGGAACTGGTAATGTTACCACGCCTACATTATTTGCAAGCTCATTCCACAAAGAAACCACCACCGTCTTCTTCCTGACATCCAGAAATGTATGGCTTCAATAAATCATAATTAAAAAAGAAACTTATAGCAGTGAACAAGCACACTTATGTTTCATCTGCAACAATCAAATCTCGCTTTGGAATATTCTCATTTCCAATCTTCCTTTTAATATTTGATAAAGGAGTAACACTTTGAACAACTCCAATAATATCTGGAATTCGATGCAGTAAAAGACAACGGACTCATCTTATACACAACTAAAGTCTACCATAAATGATAGTTTCCCTTGCAACTATAATTCCATATCAGTTTCACATTAGTCACAGTAACTTCAACTTTTTATAGAACTCTGCCACTGAAAAAGGATTTGAACAAAATGACACATATTGTCTAAAGAGCAAATCCATTTTCATTTTTCAATGTCTACTGATATCCAATATAGAAGTGCAAGGATCTTGGAATTTCCTCTTTTTACTCATAACTCAAGCCCACTTGTTATCAGAACATAATAGAACTACCAACATTTCATCAAATTCTAACAATATCACTACAAAACCCACACTGAGCATCAAAAGTCAAAGCCCAAACAATCACCTACAACTTCACTGACATTTTCACAAACATTAAAAAGACATAACCAAAAAGGAAATAAAACCAGCTAAACGCTGAAACATAGCTCAAGTTCATGGGCTCTTGTTTTTATAGACATTTTCACAAGGCCAAGAACATTTAAATATTAACTAACGAATATCCTATAGAACAATCGTCAAATTTCAAACTGAAATCTTCTATCTCCAAGGAAAATGCAAGTCAATAAAGAGAAATTTCTAATTCTTCTTTTCTATAATTTCCTTTAAAGGTACTCCAGATTCGGTCATAAATTTTCTAATCTTTTCTTATATATCGAAAATTTCCTTTCAATCTCTCTCTCTTTGTTATTCTCTAGCATTAGACAATATTAATCTCCATGATTAGAAGCAAAATCTCTAATTTTTTATTGGAAAAAGAAAAAACAAATTAAGCATGGTGAAAGCGTAAGAAAATGACAGAAAATCCAAATGATAATTTTAAAAAAAAAAAGCATGGTTTAGATAAGAAGAAAATATAGAAACATACCGACGGTCAGAAAAGAGAGAATGGAAGGAAATCATAGAAAATCAAACTCCATCTGGGTGACAAAGAAGCGCCGAAGAGAAAAGAGAGAATGTAAGAAAAACTAAAACAAACCCTAAATATAACCTATGCCTATACCGACTGTCAAAAATTAATTATCCGTTGATATAGATTTATTTAATTAAAAATAAATTAAAAAAGTAAAATTTATTGTCAATTTAAAAAAAAAAAAGTTTTTTTTGCAACTATACTGACGGAAGAAAGATAACCGTCAGTAAAAATCATACCTATATCGATGGCTAATGAGAAACCGTCAGTATACAATACATATATAGCGACGTACAATAAAGTGTTGGTATATGTTAAGCATATTCTGACGGTAACAAAAATCGTTGGTAAAGATCCTTTATACTGATGGATTTTTACCGTCAGTATAGGTAAGCATCAGTATATGGCAATTTGTTTGTAGTGACATATGGGTACTTGTTAGTTGAACAAGTTCACTGAACATGACCCGCTATGAGAGTTCCATTTGGTATCTCACTCAAGTGTTTATGAAAAATACTCTCATGTGTCAATAGTGTAAGTAATCCTTTGACTTGTACACTAGGTCATCTTGTATGTGAATTGTCATACTGAGATTTATCACGAGCGGGTCCCAACAAGGGATGCTTATGGTAGGGTGTTATTGGGTATGACATGAAGCATACAAGATGGATGAGTGGTCCAGAGAGGATTCATCACCCCATGTGATATGAGGGGACATATCTCACATGTTTATGGCTTATATTAACTTATGAAAATTCTTGGCCAAGACAATATTTAAGGAGTTAATATTAAAGGTACAGGACTAATATAAAATAGGATAAAGAGTAGACACTGAGCCATGCTCTTTCCTATCCTGAGATATTTGATGAAAGGATCGAATTACACAGACATATTGTGCATGAAAGGCTTGTCGAACCTTGTTGACTCTCTCGATTTTTGGGTGGTCATGATGCATTGCTAGATGACGTTCATGATCTATGAATATAAATTGAAAATTCTTAAATGAATTTAATTTATATTTATTGCCAACATGTTGGGGCCTAATGGGTTACACAAAAGGTGATTAATGGAATTAAAATGAGATTGGACTAGATTAAATATTCAAATAACTTGTTATGAATATTTAATAATGTATAAGGGCATTAATGCAATTAGACCAATAATTGGCATACACTAAACCTAGTTATATCAGTCTAATGTTTTGCCGCCCTTCATAATGAAGCAAGTAGCCGCGCGCCTCTCACTCTCTCTGACTGAGGTTCGGCCGCATAGGTGAAGAGGAAGAAGAATTCGATTCTTCTTGCTGTATTCTGAATCGGCTGACTAGAGGACTAAGGAGGAATGTTTCTCACAACCAAGACAACTAGCTTTGTCTTTGGCAAAACACAATCTCAATCTTGTGAAGGTTTCCAGTCGCCTGTGTGGACTACTGTTAGAGGTCGGACAATTGGACGGCTTTGGTTTGCGACAATCAAGCTTGGTGTACAAGAACAAGAGGACCTGCGATCAGTCTTGAGGTTTCAGCAATCTCAAGATGTGAGGTATGAGATTCGACTTGTTATTTGTTCTTGATAGAATGATCGTTTTTGAATTTACAAGCAGATCCATGGAGGGATTAAGACTTTCTTTGTTATTGAGTTTAATTCTGCTGCTTTGTTTAATTTAATTTAGATTAAATTTTACATGATCTCTGTTTGAGTATGATCTGAATCCCAACACCGGCTCGGATTAAAAAACTCTTACTCAGATTCGATCTAATTCGAACTAGGTCTGTATCCTTGGACAAGTCTAAATAGAGGTACAACTCATGAGGTTTCAAATTTTTTTTTTAAAAAAAAAACTTGGGTTGGGATTCTTTATTTTAGGTTGATTTGAGTTGAAAATGTGACATTTCTTTTATACATTGAACAAATTTGATGTCATTTACATCCATAAATTAAGAATTCCTCTGAATTTATTTTTTTGGTCTTAAATAATATTTCATTAAAGATGAGACTAAATGCTCAATTTGAGACTAAACCTATTAGCATCTGATTGGATCATGATCAAACATTTTATTTCAATCTATCAAGGGTTCAAACTTTTTGAGTTATGACAAATAAAGATTTATGATTGTGTTTGACTCACACATGCCAAATAATAATAAAAATATGCTCACATGTAAATTTTGTTTTACACATATGGCATACTAAAATTTTTTAAAAATAATAATAATGAAAAAGTAAAACCCAAATAGATAAAATCTTAATCTCAAAGCGAAAGAAAAAAATAGAATTCCTAATTCCTAAAATCCCTAATTTTTTCTGGGTTTTTTCTTCTTCTACTTATCTCTTTAACTTATATTTTATAATCTAATTTTTATTAATTTGAAAAGAAAAAAAAACAATTTTTTTTCCTACAATACTCATAAAGGCGCAAGTTAATAATATAATCTTTCCATCATTAGATATGTTCATAAGTCAAACCAAATCAGACTCAGATAAAATGTTAAAAACACTTATTGTCTCTTCTTTTTTTGATAATTGGGTAAAGGGAGGGGTTGCTTGGGTTTGAACCCAAGACTTCATGCCCCCAAGACTCTTAGCCACTCAGCCAAGAGCTTGTTGGCCACTTATTGTCTCTTCAAATCCATCTGACTCGAAATAAAGATAAATTTTTTTTACCAGGCTCGGCCCGCTCAAAAATTTCTTATTGCAAGCGCTTTCACGCGTGACTCAAGAGTCAAGACCACTCTGCAGCTCATACAAAAAAGCACAACTTAATTAAGTCATTGTCTCACTCTTATTAATAATTTGCTATTAGGTTTCTGTCTTTCTCTCGAAATATCCACCATTTATCTGGTTCTTTTTTTTTTAATCTTCCTCGAGATCATTCACTCCCTCACCTCCCCCTGATGCGACCGATTTGATGAACTTCATGGCTTCCTCTTCCTTTCTCAACCCCATTGATTCTCTCCTTTCAAAATTACAAATTTATGGCGTAAAATAAACTCATTTCCCTTCATTTTCTTTCCTTTCAGTTTGTACTTTTTTTTTTCCCTCTCCCTCCATGATTCTGTTTAAAACTCACCATACATAACAATAAAAATATCCCCCCACATCATAAGTAACGATCCCCATTTTTCTTCTTCTTCTACACTTTTTCTCTCTCTCATTCATTCCCTGTCTCTCTAATGACAAAACACCATCTTTCTCATTCAAAAAAATAATATTCCTTATTTATCTCATTCAAAAAATAATAACATCTTCCTCATAACTGTAAATATATAATAGTATTCGGGTCGGGTCGAGTTTAAAATTTTTTATCCAAGACCTGGCCCGTTTAAAAAATAGGCTTAAAATTTTGTCCAGATCCATTTTTCGAGTTTAATATTTTTGTCCGAACTCTCTCAAATATCGAACGGGCTTCGAGTTTGAAAGAATAGCCCGGCCATGAACTGACCATCACCTTCAAATTTCCATTTTTTTAAAAGTTGATTTTTCTTTATTTTTAAAAATCATTTACGCTTTGAAAAATCAATACTTTCTTTTTAGCTTTTGATTGATACCCATTCACATTAAGATACTAAAGTGTTTCTTTTTAAATTTTCTTTTTTTAGGTGTTTTTGATTTAATTATTGTTAGATAATTTTGGGTTTTCTTGAATTTTTGTTTCTTTTGTTTATTGGATACTTAATATTTCCTTAGTGATAGTTTTTGTTTGATGGATTCTTTTCTAAGTATTTTATTCGGATCAACAATGGGAGGAATTTTTTCAAATTGGGAATTGATTAGGGTTCTGATCGAAGTATAAATGAGCTTAAGCTCTCATATTTGGATTATTGAATTGAAGAGTTATTTGTCTCAAGTTTTAGTTTTTGAACAGATTGCTTAAGAAAAAAGGTGAGTGCAAAACTTCTAGGCATGGAAGAAGATTGCTTTCAGATAGAATTATGTAGATATTGATCAGAATAGCTTTAAGATTTACTTATTTTTGCTAGGTTTATTAATGTGGCAGAAGAAGAAAATGGTTTTACTAGTTTTTTTCTGGGTTGATTTGTTTTTGTTGGGTTTGTTTAAAGTTGAATAATTGGACATGATGTTTTGTTTTTTTGGATCAATAAATGAAATAACTTAAAAGGGGATAATTTTTTTTCAGGTTGATTCATTTCGTGTTTCAGATCAAAATAGTAAGGGAGAGATCTGATTTTGTGGGGTTTTTTTTTTTTTTTTTTTTTTTAAGATGTTCGTTTTTTTTTTTTATGAATTATTTTACTAATTAAATTGCCATATGTCTTTCTAGATGTGTAAAAATAATACAGTTAGCATATTTTTTGAAACTCATTGATTTTTCTGTCGCGTGTTTGTCAAACACAACCATAAATGTATATTTGTCACAACTCGAAAAAATTGAATTCTTAATAGATTGAAATAAAAAATTTGATTAAAATCCATTAAGATGCTTAATAAGTTTGGTCCCAAATTTGAACATTTAGCCTAAAGATGATGTCAAAAGAATTCATGTTCAACCTTTCAAGTCGTCATGAGGCTGCTCAAACAACCCATTGAAACTTCAAATCAGGTCGATCGAACATTATTATTCGATGAACACAGGAGTTCATATTAATTGTGTCAAACTCATATATAATTAGCTTACTTATTTTCTTTGATTTTTCATTTTTTTTAAACATTAATCAAAACCTTCACAATAAGAAATATAATAAAATCATTACGTGAATTTGAGCTTGTACTACATAACTTGAAAAAAGAATCAATCTATTTGAAAGTTAATGTTTTTTTTTTTTGTTGCCAAATGATAGTTAATGTCTTAAAAATTAATATAATGGAAAAAATAGTGTTAAAAATTATAAATATAAATATATTTTGAAATTTCACAATCTTTTTCACAAATATAGTGGAGACAGTTATGTATTATAACTAGAACTGTTTATAGGTAGGGTTAGACTCGGATAAAAAAATTGCTTATCTAAGGCACGACTAAGCCCATCGAGCTCGAAAATTCAGTTTTATTATTTAAAATATATTAAAATATAAAATTTATTTTTTATTATTATTAATATTAATATTTATATATTTTTTATAATTAAATTTTAAAAAAAATTATTTATTTATTAAATAGTAATTCAAGTCGGACCAGATTGAGTTAATCCAGATTTAAAATATCCCATTTCAGGATCAGCCCAATTGAAATCGAACCTAATGAGTCGGATGAATAACTCGATCTTTAGACAAATCTAGTCGTAACCTAAAAAAAATTCTCCTTGCAAAGAAAGAAAGAAATAAAAAAGGAGTATTTTCTTATGAACTTTTTTAGAATAATTGATTATATTAATTGTCTCTCTATGAATTATCAGATAATGTATTTTCATCTAGACCTGCTCATAGACCAAATCGCGGCCCGAATTTTTTTATTTTGTCTTACCCAGGCCCTGCCTGCCAGCCCATATATTACTGTTCATATATATTAAAAAAAATTATTTATTTTTATATATTTGTATAATTAAATTTAAAAAATAATATTTTTTTATTGTGTGAACAGTTATCCTGGTCGGCCCGGCCCGAACCTCTAAAATACTTATCCAGACCTGACTCAATACGGATCGGGAGAACTACCCAATCTTTGAACAGGTCTATTTTCATCAAGATCTAATTCAATTATGTTATATTTACGATCAAGCAAGAGTAATATTTTTTTTAACTATTTATTTTAATCATATAAATATTTTACGACAAAGTTAGGACAAAAAAGAATTGAATCTTGGATCTCAATCCTCTATAATTTATCAAATTCGAAACATCATTATAGATGGTGACAGTTTAATATATCCTAGAACTAACCACTTGGAAGTAAAACCCAATTGAAAATCTTATTTCATATAATCTAATTGATCAATACAATGAATTTAATTAGGATGTTGGAAATATAGGGTCCCATTTCAATTTCAATCTTTTTTTTTTTTTGGTGATATGGTCTTAATCCCCTGAGGTCAAATTGCCTTTCAAAATCACTGTAGTTCGGGTGAACTTTTTTTCAAAATTGAAATGCTACTCTATTTTTAAAGCATGAGGTTATAATGTTTTGAAGATTGAGGTTGAACCATTTTGAATACAAACTAAAAGACTGCCCATTTTGACTTTTGCTCCAAAAAGTTTTCAATATGGCTGCTTTTTAATATATCTGTCTAAATTAGTCAGGTTGAAATTCAGATAGTATATTTTTTATTCAGATAGGTTTGATTTAGATTATTAATTTATTAATAAAAATATATATTTTAAATATTTTTAAATAATAAAATGGGTTTTTCAAACTGGATGAACCAGATCAAACTTTAAACAAGTAAATTTTTTGATTATTCAGATTTAATCCGACTCGATCTATAGACAACTTTATTCTTGAGCTTCTTTTGATAATTTTTTAAAATTTTAACCCATATTTTAAAATGATCTTAAAGACGTATTTTTTTATATCAATTTGGTGGATTCAAAATTTTACTTTCAAAACGTTTTTTACAATAATCGAATCCTAATTGACAAAAAAATAAAATATTCTACTAATTAATTAATTTTGACAAACACATCAATAATATCATTAGGACACAAAATGTATAATTTCACTGAAAAACTCATGAAGATCCAAAATTTAAATATATGTACAATAATATAGTAATGAAAAAGGTAAATAATAATGAAGGGAAAAAGCAAAGATCAGGAAAAGGGAAATATTCACAATTAATTTGTTTTTCTATGCTGTTTATATTTTCCATTTTTTTTTCTCAAAATTAATGTATAACAATTCATATGTAAGAAATAACTAACAATAAAGTAATGCAAATGTTATACAAATATATATAGTCATAAAAAATCAACAACATCTAAGACTCGGCAGAGCCGCCCACCCAATTACCGCCCACCTTCCTCTGAAAGACATTTAACATTTGTTCTTATACAGTATGAACAACGACATCTCCAACAACCTCCGTCGGAGAAAACGCCAAGAACATGAGAGCAGCCATGATCCCAACAGGAAAGAACAGAAGCATCAATGGAGGCGGCGGTAGCGGCGGCAACATCAACGGAAGAACCACCATAGACGCCGCCAACGCCAGCAGCAGTAGAAATCCCCCTACACCAAATGGCCCAAAACTCTTTGCCATCCTACAATTGCTTTTCTCCAATCTTGTTGTCGTCAATACTCTTATCATTTCTCGCCAAAAAAGAAGATATATAAACGAATAATCTTCTCTTCCAAAACTAAACCAAATATTCAAGTAAAAAAGCTATTTCAAAAACTGCAACAAATCTTCGAATGAAAAACCAATACCAATCGAATTTTCTTGGAAGAAATTATAATCTGAAAGGATTTTGGATTTGGTGTTAAATGAGAATAATGAAATGAGAGATGTATATATATATATAGTTGTATGATGGCTGTGGTTAATCTCAGCAGTTGATTTTAGGAGTTTGATGATGATGTTTTTTTTGGACCAGGAAAATCTGGTTTCGAGTCTTGTTCCATATCAGACAGAATCAAGGAGATAGATCCCAATATATTCAGCTGATCTTTCTTGGGTAATTTTTTAATATTTTTTAAATTAATTCAAATATATAATTATTAATTAACTGCTCTCAACATTTTTAGTGGGTTTTATTGAAATTAAAAAATGATCAAGTTGTTTTTATGTTTTGGTCTTTGTTTTGTCCTTTTGTTTATGATTTATTTGAGGATCAAAAAGTAGGGGAAATAATAAAAAAAATGTTTGTTTTATTATGGAAATTGGTTTATGATTTTTGTCTAAAAGTGAGATGATTGGTTGTAAAGGTCTCTGATATGTCTGTTTTATGACACATGTTGGGATTATTTTCTTTTTTTAATGAGAATATATTCATAAACACAATCAAACAAATAAGTATAACCAACAAAAATTTATTTTAATTTTAATTTTTTTTATATAATTAATGTTTCATTTAGATGAATGATCTTTTTCATCACGTCATCCATACTGTTTTGTTATTGAACCCAAATGAAGCATAAAATATGATTTTACGGTTACCATTTATGCTAATTTAAGTTGCTTTTTACTTTTAATCTATTTTTGTAATTAAAAAGTATTGATTATTAGTATTTAATGGTAATTTTTTTTTAGCTTAATTGTATTTTATACTTATAGTTTAGAAGTGTTTCTATTTTTCTACTAAGTTGGGAAAATGTTTTACTTACATCTTATCTATAAGTATGCATGATCCTTTCACCTATAAATATATATGGAAAAAGGGAATTTCTATAATTTATTATGGTATAAAAATCACATTGATACAATTCCTATAATATAAATTCTAACAAAAACAAAAATTTTGATTTTATAATGTTTGTTCCAATTTTTCTTAATTTTGATGAGAACTAAAAAATAAGAATAACGAAATTAAAATTTAAAATCACTGATATGAAATCAATACTTTCTTTTACAATCAATCCAAATATATCAAAATCATATAATTGAAATTGAATTGAATTTTACAAAATTTTGTCATTTTCATCTACTTTAAACACCAAGTCTACATCCTATATCTCTTATATTGTTAAAAATTTCCAATCTCAATTGCAATTCAAGATTGTAAAGTGTATTTTCACATAAGCTTTTTTTGTACATCACACCAAATAGAAAAATTGGAGTAAAATTTACTTCATATAGGAAAAGTTATTGGCCTAAGAAATAAAGTTGATTCCCCAAATCTACACAATTTTTATTTCTCACGTTTATGAGAAGAAAAAAAAGTGACAATTCATTGCCGTCCATTATTTACTTTGCAAAGCCAAGGACGAAAGTTCATGACAATTGCCAATAAGGCAATAAAACAATTTAGATGCGGAAATTCCCAATATTTTTAGCCCAATTTTCTTTAATTTTCTTGCACATAAAATTAAAAATATTGACAAATTGGATTTGGCCAAACTTGATTCATTCACTTTAACTAGGTAGAAATCAATATTCAAAGTATTTAACCCAAAAATTTGGCATTGTTGGGTTGTTTGGAAAATATATTAGCTGCCATGCATATCCCTAGTCAATTAAATAGTCTAACACGACTTTTATAACATTTAAATCTGGCTAGCCACCATAACCATGTGTAAAAAATGTTTCAAATATTTGATTAATTTCATATTAGATCTGTTCAAGAGTTAGATTATTCGTCTAATCTTACAAGTTTAATCTGAATTAGATCAGACCTGGGACAAGATTTTTCAATTCAGGATGACCATGTTCGGATTACTATTTAATCAATAAAAAATAAATTTAATTATAAAAATATAAAAAAATTAATATTTTTTAAATAATAAAATAGATTTTTCGAATCCGACAAATCAAAACAAGTCTTACATAGCACCAGAACCTTTGGTTTAGTTGGTTGGTGCATGCTCCCTTTGTTCAAAGAGTAGGGTTCGATTCTCCTTTTCCAAATTATTATTAAAAAAAAGTCTTAAATAAACAAATTTTTTGCTATTCAGATCTAGCCCGATCCAACTGTGAACAGCTCTATTCCATATACTTTGTTCTCTTTTTCCCCCAACTTTAGTAAATGTAATATGAAACCTCATTTGCCACATGGGAGCCACGAATTCTCCTTGTAGAGAAATCCAAAAATTCAATTGATTACAACTAGTTAAATTAAGTAATCACTCCATTTTTTGAATTCAATAAATTGTCACATTCTCAATACAAATATTTAGGAGATTTATTTAGTCTTTTGTTTTAGTGTAAATCCGTAGTATGAATTCTTCTTTGGATGAAATTAATTAATCATTTATAAATCCTTAATACTATAAATTAAGCATTATATAAACTATTTTTTATACAACTAAACAATAAGAGATGGATCTTCCTTATCTCATAAATCTTACTATTCATCCTACAAATTCGAATATGTAACCTCTCAAATTTTAATTGTTAGAGTGTCTTATTGACATCATCTATTACATTAGATCAATTACATTATTTTTTATGATACTGAATACTAAACCCTAAGTGGCAAATGGACGGATCCTATTAGTTCAGGTTATTTTGAGTCGTGTCATTTTAGATTAAAAATAAATTTGAATTGTTCTTGATTTAAATCATTTCGAGTTTAAATCATTGGGTTTAACATTAAGATTATTCGAATTATCGAATTCGGATCATTTCAAGTCTAAATTATTGAGCTGTAAAATCAAATCAATTTTTGAATTATCTAATTTGGATAATTTCGAGTTTAAATTATTAAAATTTAAAACTAAATCAATTTAAATTTGAATTATCTTGAATTAATCTTTCAAGTTATTCGGATTCAAGTTGTTAACTTTTTTTTATTAAATAGAATTGGATTGATTATAGATCAGACGGGATTATTCAGATTCGTGTCAGATTTAAAAACTTTAATCCTAACACAATGAAAAAACAATTAAGTTGGTAATGGTATATATACTAAATCATTTAAAACAATATGACTTAAGTTTAGAATAATTAACTTAATCCCAAAACCACAAGCATCTAACCAAACAAATAAAACCATATCATTAGTTTTTTTCTTAAAAAAACATGCATCGATCTCATTCTCACCCACATGCATGCTAAAAAAAAAAAAACAAGAAGAAGAAGAAGACATGATAAGATGTGAAAAAATTAAAATAAATAAATAATAAAGAAAAAAAAAGAGTTTGGAAGATGCTCCCAAAATCCAAGAATGCTGGGGGAAGGGGGCAAAGGCCAAAGGCTTTTTCTTGGAGTTGGAGACGACAGCAAGCAAAGTCATAACAACCGTCTTAGTTCAATGGATGAAGTGTGCGTGAAGACTGTCAACGCAGGCGCGTCATACACACACGCTGATAATGATGGGTGAGATTCATTTTACATCATTTTCATTGTGATGCCTTTGTTCCACTAGCTAACTACTTTGTATGGTGCATCGAATGTGAACCGACCTCACTATCCCACGCGCCTATTATTTTTTTCTCAAGAAAAACAAAAATTCGTAATAAGAAATTCAATTTTTTTCTGTAAAACTTATAATAAAAAGAGATAAATAAATTGTCCGATCCAATGTCTCATATTTCTTAAGAGTCATATATTTGAGATAAAATTAGTACATATTTTGTTAACGTGTATTTTAAAGATATTTTTTTAAAATTATTATAATATAATAATATTTTCGTATTAAAATTTAAAATTGTAAAACAAATTATCAACTGTTGTATTTAATATAATAATAATATAACTATAACTATTATATCAACTAATCTTAAAAAGCGTTAATAAAAATACTCATTAACAAAATCCAATTAATAGAAGATTACACTATGTTAGAATTTAAGATTATTTACTATAGAAACTACTAACTGTAACTATTGAGCCTATCACATTTTTTTTTTGCCAATAGCATGTAATTTATTAATGTCTAAGTCTCTATTTTCTTTTCTATAAAATTCGAGATAAATAGGTTGCTTTCAAATCTCTAAATCAAGAAAAATATGTGTCTTTATCTTCTAAGATCAAACATTTACAATAACATCAATGAAAAGTCGCGATAATTTGAATCCAAAATTATTTATTGTCGAGATGAAATGAATTTTTTTTTGTTTTGTTTGGTATAAAGGAGGTGGCAGTTTAAGATAGAAGAATGGATTGTAGATGTTGAAATTCGAATTTCAGATCTGTCGGATGTCACTTTTTAAAAGTGATTATATGAATCAATTAGGTTAAATCCTGATTCGAAATAGAATAAATTTTAACATGGAGAATTAACAGTATTGGTGCCTAATTTCTACTATTTACTAAAATTATTTTGGTTGATTTGGTTTAGAAGTTCAAAGAGGATTCCCTATCCCTCTCATGAAACTGCTCACAATCAAAGCTTTGAATGCGTGGATCATTTTAGTTCTAACTTCCCTTGTGTTTTGTATCAATTATCAAACATTGGAACATGGACATTTATTTGACTAAAGTTGGAACTGGTTTGTGCAAGATTCATGTGTATCCATGTTTCAAGAGTATTACATGTTAATTGTGACATTTGAAATTAAAGCCTCTCTTATTCATGATATTGAAATAACTTATGTATATTGTTTTTTTTTTTTTTTTTAATTTTAAAATTTATATTTAGTACACGGCTAATGCATCATTCAAATATATCAGACAATAATCAATGTTAAAAACCTGATCGGAGGTCGAACGGTCAGACTTCGATTTTCGATTCAACCGATTCAATCGGTTGGACCGGCCGGTTCGATAAAACTCATTTTTTAAATATTTAAACACTAAATAAACACTAAATATATATTAAATATAGTTAATAATTAACAAAAACACGAATTTGGCTTAATGGTATGGTCTTAAATTTAATACTAAGAGGTTAGATGTTCAAATCTTAATTATAAATAAAATTTTTGAAAAAAAAACATATAAAACCGATTTTTTACTGGTTCAATCCGGTTTTTAACCGATTGAACCGGTTCTTTATCGGTTCAATACAAATCCGATTCTAATATATCCTCCGAATCGAATTGACCACCGATTTTTTGTTCAACCGGTCCAACCGATCGATCCGGTCCGATTTTTTAATCACTAACAATAATCATTACTTGCCATCACATATTTTTTTTTGTCATTTTAATTAATAAGGTGATAAATTGTGA
Source organism: Fremontodendron californicum (assembly GCA_030761205.1). Taxonomy (NCBI): domain Eukaryota; kingdom Viridiplantae; phylum Streptophyta; class Magnoliopsida; order Malvales; family Malvaceae; genus Fremontodendron; species Fremontodendron californicum. The sequence continues at coordinate 1,884,688 of JAULJL010000041.1, forward strand.
TTCATTGGTGAAATCTAGAATCATATATCTATACACTACAAACAAATTGCCATTTACTGACGGTCCAAAAACCGTTGGTAAAAAACAAAAATCCGTCGTTATAAGTCCGAAAATCCTATACCGACGGTCAAAATGGCTATTCCGACAAAAATTTAAGCGTCGGTAAAACACTTGTCGGTATAGACCTATACCAACGAAAAAGTGATCGTCGAAATAGGGTGTATAGTCTATACTGACGGTTGTAGGCGTCATTAATGTTATCTCCGTCAGTATAGATACTGTTGAGTTAGTTAATTTAACTTTTGTCTATACCGACAATAAGGTCCATCAGTATAGGGTCTAATTGTTAAATATGTAATTAATTGTATGGAGACAGTAAGATCCGTTGGTATAGGGTCTAATGTTTAAAATGTAATTAAACCTATACCGACGACTTATTGATATATGTTTTGTCGGTATAGCGTTTAAAGCGTCGATAAAAATAAAATTTTACTATATTTTCAATTACTAAAATTGAATTATTTATAATCCTAATCCAATATATTTCACATAAAATAAAAGCATCTTAAGACGAAAAAACAAAACATTTAATAATATTAAAAATAAAATTACAAATAAATTGTTTTAATTATATCCCTTTCACAAACTAAATAGTCACCAACTGAAACAAGCCCTCCAGTTGATGGATCTACTAGAACTAGCTTCAACAGTCCTTGATACATGACTTCTGAGAAATCAAGATACATGACTTCCTTTACCTTTGCCTAAATTCAGCAATTTCACACCACTTAGAAACATAGTTCATATATAAGGAACAAAAAATATAGTAAAACTAAAATGAAAAAAAAAAAAAAAAAAAAAAGATACCTGCTGATAAAGACATCTCTGCAGCAAAGCACTCAACTCCTGAAAGAGATCTCCCCCCATGCATGCTGCAAGGTATGTCAGTTGCTGGCTGCAGCTGGCTTGGCTTGATGAGTCTTGGAAGAAAACAAGCTATCCCCGGTCCTTAGGCTGCTTCTCTACCAGTATAAGATCAATAATAGAATTTGTTACTGCAAGAAGAACTGTAAACACAGCCTTTCGCACAACAAAAATATTATAATCCTGAAATGTCGAAACAAACAATTAAAGTAGAAGCATTCTACAAATGAGGCAAAGAGATCCATCCAAAATTGATCTTCAGTATCACAGATCACTGACCAGAAATTGAAACATAAATACTAATCGTGATTGCAAATTACTATTTATATTTATTTATTTATTCTCTAATTAAAGTTAAACCAATTTTTCAACAGGGCCATTATAACATCAGAGGTTTTGATGCACCATTTTTGTCCCACTTCTGAAAGAAAGCTCATTAAACTTAATTCTAACTTAATTCTAGCAGGTTTTAAGTGGAATACACGCCAACCTCGGATGTTCCAACAAAACCCTCAAAACGTTTCCAATTCAAAGATTAACATAAAAAAACACATCAAGCATAAAACTAGGAAAGCACAACATTTCCCTTTTGTAAACTAATTGCTTTTGTGTCACTCTCCTTCTGCAAGACAGATCAAGCAATTTTTCCATTCATGGAAGGAAGGCAGATGATATGATGTCCCCGAATTGATTGTAATACCTAATTAACTAGGATTCCATAATAAATTATGTAAGTTTTGGCAGTAGCCATCCTAAACCGTTCTAAGATGATAGATGGACAGCTCAATAGATAGACAGATATGCCATCCATAAAAGAGTAATAACTCAAAGTTCACTAGGAACTAGGAAGTGGAAAAGCCAAATAAATCTCCTACATACTGAATTCTTCTCCCAAATTATTAGAGGCTAGAAACTTAGGTTGAACTTTTAGCAGGAAAAACCACCAAGAAAGTTTTTAGGTATCGAGAAAAAAATTGTACCTTTTGAAGTCATCATCAGATTTGTGATGCCTTGGCCAACAAGACCACATCCAAACCCTACTGAGCCATACAATACACCTTGGATCCAGAATAAGCCAACAAATAATCTAACAACATAAAATATGCTCCTTGCTCTTCTTTTTTTTTTTTTTTTGAGGAAATGCAAAGAGTCATTGATTACTCAGCAATGCGTGCCTTGTAAAATATGTCGCAATCCGTTGTTTCACTGAGAATTTACATCCTGGTCTTTCAGCTTCAAAAACACTGCAAGAGCAGAATAGTTTACTGTGAAATTAAATTTTTGTCACCCATTTAAACCATTCAGCAAAGTATAAAGATAAAGTTGGAACTAGATAGAAGGAAAGAAAAGCAAATAAAACAAGAGAAGAGAAGAGCAAATGAAGTTTTATTTATTTATTTTTTTATCTAAACAACAAATATCTTAAGCATGAATTAATCTACTCTAGTATCAATCAGCGAGAACATCTCCCAAGGAACAAACTAAAAAAGGTACAATTAAAATAAAGCATCAAATAAGAGTTTGGAATTTCATAGAACATAAACTGTTGATATGTGATGATGAGCTGCTAGGAAGAGCAGAACAAGCATGTTATAAGTGCCCAAATAAACCTCTGGATGCAGATGATCGACCAAAACGAGCATATGGTGCTAACATACCAACCAAAAGATCAGCAAGGTACAACTCAAACTCTGACCAAAAATCCTTTCCTCTTTTCTTCATTTCCGCAAATGTTGCACACCAAGAATCGATTACTATATCTGCATCATGGCAAATCAAACAAAGAAAAGAAGAAATCAAAAGTGCAAAACTTAAAGCACCCTGAAACACTCAGCATAAACTGCAATTGACAGAGAACAACAACTACAAATTTCACTATTTCAGTACACTACAGATAGGCTTATCAGGATACTCACAGCACCAAGGCATGCATATGGTTAATGTTAATGGTCAGTAAGTACTTCTGCAGTACTAGAACATGGGTTCATATGGAAAACTTTGAGAAAGCATTTTCATTTACCTAATCCTGTTAATTAAATAAAAATTGCCCTCAACAAACCTCTGTTCCAACTTTTGAAAAGAAATTAAGGATCTGCTAGCATTCGGTTCCGAAGCATGGAGCAGTATTTCATTAAAAAGCTAAGTGACCAAATCGATCCCTGCCAATCAAAAAGGCAAAAAATGAGTATAAAACATCCTACTCATAAAAATTGATAAATTCCATTAACTGCACTGCAGACATAAAACAGAGGAAAAGCAGGAAACTAACTAGAATCAACACATTCCAGCCACTTTTCATCCTTTAATTTAACTAATCCAAAATTTTAAAGTATTTTTTGCCCCTAAGAATATTGTTGTTCCTGAATAAACACTATGATAAGTAAATCTACTATTGTTCAATATCAAATGAAGCGAATTCCTCTATTTAGTTGCTTTTGTATAAGCAATTATATATATCCAATAAAACCTCTTGCTCAACTAATTTAACTCAAAATAAAATTATATGTATGAAGTCATAAAATATTAATTCAAAATAAAATAATCAATTAGGTAAGGAACGGGCTCAAAAGCATAGTTCAGTTCATGAACATGTCCATACCAACTAATTTAGAGCCCATCTCTACTTATTAACGGTTTTTTTAATAAAAAAAATAAAAAATGAGCCTGGCTGTTGAATATGGCAGCAAATCCAAATTGGAAATAGGCTTTTTTTTATTTGTATTAAATTTTGTAACTTAATTTAAAAAATTATTATTTCATACACTGCTAATAAAATTTTTAAATTTTACAAATTAAATTAAAAAATTATCACATATTTTTATTTTATTGTATTAATTTTTGAATATATTATTACGGTTTATTTATATGTCAATCCTTTAATCTCGATTGTAAAATTTAAAATTTTCAATTATATTGTATTAAATAATTTTTTTAACTTAAATGATCAAAGGTAAAGTCGCAATTATTTAAAATTGAAAAGTAATCAAAATTGTAAAGTGATCAGTTCTATTTTGATTGATTGGTTGTTATAAACAATGTTATTTTTGCTACTTATTTTTTTATTGTTTGTATACAACCTCTTAAAAAATTGTTACGGTATTAACTCAAATGGTAAAATATAAAGCTATTATTGATAAAATTTTTATTTTTATTTTTTAGCTAAATTTTCCAAATTAAAATAATATTTTTATGAAGTCTTTAAATATATTATTTTCCAAATTAAATAATATGCATGTCACGTAAACTACAACATGAACATTAGGTCAATGTTAACAAAATTATTTGAAGAAAGAATTAAAATTAAATTATTTTAAAAAGTTAAGAACTCAAATAGAACGATTCAAATATTAGAAACTAAAAAGATTAATATGTAAATTGGCTCCCAAATTATATATTTTTTTATGATTTGGTACTTAAAGAAACAGAATTTATAATAAGTTATTTGAATTTGTATTCCATCAACAGATTACTCTCAATAGGCTAATGCCGTTACATGAAATGCTGATGTGACATGATTGACTAATACTAATTCGCCATGTGTCAGGTCAATTATTTTTTCTGAATGCTGATGTGACATTGACCTAATGCATGACGATTTAATATTGATCAATTAAGTCACATCAACATTTTACGTAACAACGTTAATCCATTGGGTCAACTTGCTTGACATAAATAAAATTTAAGTACTTGATTTTAAAATTCTTTCTTTATATATCAAATCATTAAAAAGTATATAATTTGGGGCCAATTTACATATTAACTCAAACTAAAATAAAATGCTCTTTTATTTTGGATTAAATTGGTTGATCTTTTTCTTTATTCGTTAATTTTTCATTTATTTTACTCCTTTGATAATCTCCTTTTTATTGCTAATTACTTTTTAGATTCTTTTCTTCTGATTTAAGTTAATTCAATATCAAGTAATTATGTTGTTATTTTTTCTTCTCAGGCTCTACGTGACAGCTTCCTATTTTCTTGTCCATTTAGACTTCTTTAGGGTCCTTTGTTTTACAAAAAAAAAAAAAAAAGATTTTTGAATAATTATATATATATATATTCATGTTTGTTTTACTAAAAATAGTTTGAGTCAACAAAAAAATAATCTTATTTTTAAAAAAAAAGATGATTTACACTTTTGAAAAACGTAAAACATTTTTGGAAGCAAAGTAAAAAGGATTGATCTTAAGTTTAAAATTTATCCCTTTTTGAATCAAAGTAAAAAATGATAGATCTTTTACATAAGGAAACGATCTCCTGAGAGGATAAAAGTTAAAAGAAAAGCAACAAATGTTTGATCTTTTAATTGTAGAGATTGGTCCTGTTTTATATTATTGCAGATTTTTTTGTAAAACTGTCAAATAACCAAAAATATTTTACACAAAATCATTCAAATAAAAAAAATACCAATTTTTTAAAAAATTTATTTATTTTTCGAAAACCATTTTGCGCGAAACAAACGGAACTTTAGTACATGTCAATTTTTATTTCCATTTTACTTTTGTGCTCTTGAAAGGTGGAGAAATTGGATTGGCAAAACTTGATTCATTCACTTTAAGAATCAATATTCAACAGGTAGAATCAATATTCAAAATATTAAATCCTATGTTATTGAGCTTTTTTTTAAAAAAAAATACTTATATTCAATATTTATGTTCAACACATATTTAAATATGGATATTAAATATGATTTTTCAAATATATAAAAAAATATATATATATTTTTAAAATTTAAATATACAATATTGAACATATATCTATATCCGACACTCATTCTGAGTGCAGGTAACATAGATTAAATCCAATAATTTCTTGGACTTAATGCAAATGATTAATACAGTACTAGCTGTTGAGTAATATTCGGAAATTGGAACTTATTGATGAAAGTTAGAGCTCATTTATCGTGTGGTTGTGATGAGAGAAGAGAAATGTGAGCCACATCCAAATTAATCCTCTACCCATCAGCATTCTCTGGCTCATGTAGCTCTGCCAAAGCTTTTTCAACAGACGAATGACTGTTATTAACAACGCAGCTGCCGAAGCACCTCCCGATAGAATGAACAAACCTGCAAAGGGCCCTGGTCCAATTCCTCGGCTGCTAACAATTTCATCAGATTTTAAACTTGAACAATCTGAGGGTAAAAGCATATCTTCCTCCTTTCCCTTCAATTTCCCTGCCTCCTTTAACTCAAGAATTGCTTCTGACATCTCTAAAGCCAATGGAGAACCCCTTGGAAACACCTATATTAGCATAAGAAAATGTCTTAACCTCCAAAGTTACCAACAAAAAACAAAAGGTTTAATATGTAAATTGGTCCGAACTATACATCTTTTAACAATTTGATACCTAAAAAAAATCACAATCATGTACCTAAACTTGTATTTTATTAGCAAATTACTCCAATGGACTAACGTCATTACATAAAATGCCTACATGACATGGTTGACCAATACTATATCGTCACGTGTCAGGTCAAAAAATTTTCTAAATGCTGACGTGACATTGACTTGATAGGTAATGAATAATGATTTAATACTGGTCAATAGCGGCATTAGTCCATTGAATTAATTTGCTTGACGAAAATAAAATTTAGGTATCCGACTGTGAATTTTTTTTTAGATACTAAATCGTAAAAAGATCTATAATTCAGGGACTAATTTGCATATTAACCCAAAACAAAAGACTAACTAAAAGCATGAACTAATGAAGATCAAGAAATGCTTGTATTACAAATCCAAAGCTGCCTAGATTAAAAACGGGTCCTGATTTTGTAAAGCCCTCTCTGCAGTATTTTGCAAGGAAAAGTTTGGCGTCAGGAGTCAAAAGGAATGCGGCCTTTATGTTTCCACTTGATAGAGCTTCGGAATAGTCATCAATAGAAGTGAGGTTTCTGATATTCTTTGGCTTGAATCCCAAATTTTTCTCTAAAAACGAGACAGTTAAAGGATTTCCATCACAAGCAATAGCTGCATTTGTCCTCTTGAGTGAATAAATATTTAAGTCAGATTGCACAACTTGTGAACTTGTTACTATAGAACCAAGACTCGCAGTAAAGGTCGTGGTGACAATCAGGGTCAGCATTAGCCAGGGAACCAGCAGAAAATAAGACAATCTGTTCCTTGGTCCTGCAAATAAAAAGAAATTGTAAATCGTAAAAGGCTATGTTACTCGGATTCGGAACGAATGTCAGATACGGACATGTGTTCAACACGGATATGTTCAATTCTTTTCAAGTTTTTTCATATATTTAGAGGATCATACCTCCATATTCCATATTTCATATTCATATCCGAATATGTGTTAGACACGAGTATTTTAGGAAAAATGACAATTATTGAAGAGGAAGAAAATAAATAGACAAGTTTGTATGATCATCTTACTATGTTCATTGAAGAGGAAAGCGAAAGGGAAGCAGAAGACAGCTTCAACTTGTCTGCTAGCAGTAGCTGGTGAATCTGCAGATTCGTTATTTGGGGTTCTATGTTCAATTAACCAGATAACAAAACCAGTGAAGACAGTCATGGCAAACATACACAGCCACATCTCTCGAGTAAAGGGGCTCATATACCACAAAACTTGATTCAATTCATTGCCTTTTTTCTTTACCACCATCATCAATCTTACTTCTGCATAGGGCTGTGAGTATTCTACAAGATGGGACCTTTTTGCTGTAATTATTATACCGCCAAAAGCTGCATCAAAAGTCTTTACCATACAGTACATAGAAAATCTCATCAGTTCTACTCTTGATTTTATTTGTTATGTTATAATCTTTGTTGGCTGAAGAACATAGATTAGTTGAAAAAGAGAGTTTTAGGACAGTGAATGCTTATTTTTTATGTTACCGCACTCAGATGAGTATCAAATATAAGTACATGTACTATTAAGATATGTTCAATTTTTTTTGAAATTTTTTCATATATTTAGAGGATTATACCATCATATCCATGTCCGAATATATGTCGGACATAGGTATCGAACACGAATACTTTAAGAAAAATGAAGAATCCTGATAACATAGTTTATTTTTAAAAATTCGATTTGCCTTTAATTATTATTAGTATTATTTTTTTGGTATTTGAGATTGCCAGAGTTGAATCACTGAACTAAGACCGTGTTGCAGTAAAGAGAATATTGTTCAGGTAGAGTTTCCCAAAAGGTAACATTAGATTAAGTACTGTAATGCTGTTCAAATTATTTCAGTGAATGTCTATCATTGTTTGGCTCAGCATGAAATTGTAGAAGTTGGAAGGCGCTTTAAAAAACTGAGCTGAACAAACACTAAATTCTTATATCTCCTATGATAATCTAAATCTGCTCAAGGATTGTATAGTCGGTCTGACCCGACAGACCCGATTTATATTGAGTTGGGCCTGAAAAGAGATATTTATAATTCGGATCGACCCGACTCGACCCGAATCATTGTTTAATTAATAAAAATATTTTTTATTTAAATTTAATTATAAAAATATTAATATAAAAAAAATTTAAAATTTGTTATTATTATGTTAATGATAAACCAGGTCGATTCAGACCCGCCCAAGATCAGATCTGAATAAAAAAAATGAAAAAATTCTGGGCCACAGCCCGGCCCGTCTCATGAACCTAATTAAAATCATCTTTACAGGGGAAGAAAACAAATAAAAGCTGGAAGAGGATGGATATATATACTGACCTTGCGAGCAACTTCCTCCATCAATTGATCACAAGAGCCATAAAATAGAAGAAATGTATAAGTGAAACGGTAGGGCAGAACTTCAGTAGCTGCTTTAAAAACATGGGTCGAAAACCCTTCCAACTCTGGTTCATTGTTATTCTCATCATTATTTATGTTCTCAAACTGCCTGAAAGCTGATCTTACTAATACACCAACAGTTAAAACTCTTAAACCAGGTCGAGACCTTTGAGATGGTTGAGCCTGTCGCATTTTAGACCCCCCAACTAGGATAACTCATCTTTGCATGACTTGTTAAATCAACAGGCATTTTAAACTCCCAACTAGCATAATTGATCCTTGTAAGAGTAACGATGTGTAAGCCACTACTCTTGTAGGAAAATATTGAAGAGTTTCCCCACTGGTAGAAACTGACTAGTTTAGCAACTTCCTGAACAAGTTTATAGTTATAGATATACTGAGCCATGTAAATCGATGAAGGAACAGTTTCCCGAATTACTTGATGGTTGCTTAGACCGCAATAAACCTTTGCTCTGGTTTTCCTTGTCAACTTACCCCCTTTTGCAGTCGATATAGCTTCTTCATAGCTTATTAGTGCGCGAAAAATGGCTATGGCATCGGCAGTCCAATTGCTGAGGGTCAAACTCAAATCATAATCTGCGTTTAAATGCATTATTCACATTATCAATCTAGGTTTACTTGGATTCGGGGAAGTGTTAGATATAAATATATGTCGGACTTAATTTTTTTAAGTTTTTTTATATTTAGAGGATCGTACTTCATACATATGTCCAAATATATAAAGAATATGAATGTCGAATACAAATATTTTAAGAAAAATGAAGAATCAGATTTATCTATAGTTTTCAAAAGTTCGAAATATAGCCAGGAAAGCAAATAAGTGAAGATTGAGTATAAGCGTATGATAGAATTTCCAAGGGAAAATTACCATTCAGTTTTATTGGAGTAATGTTGTCATCCCAATCATAGAAGGATAATTGGATTTGAGGTTCATCTGGAACTATAGGTACATAATCCGATATATGTTGTATCTTCTTATTCACACTGTCTTCTCCATGACTTCCAATTCTTAGCTCACTGCGATCTAATGATAGTAATAACAGCAAAGGGTGACAAAATGTTTCAAAATACTTTTCTCTTCTTTAGATATTTGAACGGGATTAGTGTATTTTATGCCAAATGGGTGTTTTTAAAAAATAAAGAGAAATAAGTGGGTATTTTATCAATCTTTAGTGATAAATATACTTTTCCAAAAGAAAAAGTCAAAAACTTATTAGCAACAAAAACCAAATGTTACAACAAATTCTCTAAATAGTAAATACCCGTCAGCTTTGTCAGAGTAGAATATTTGTGCAAATATTGGAACATAACCATCTGGTTAGGTTCTGTATTTATGCTGCAAAAGGCTTGTCCAGCAGTGCCCATCTTCCTGGAAATTTTCATTCCTTCGCCGGCGACAACTCCATTGACAGAACCACTGCAATTTAATGGCGACAAAAACAGTAAATGAGCTCTTATTAAAAAAAAAAAACAGTAAATGAGCGAGCAAGAACATTGATAAACGCTTCTTCATTCTTCCTCCGGTCTCCAGCTACCTAAAGAAGATAAATTATTTTCTCGTCTTCTGTTATTGACTTCACCTCTGGTAATGGTTTAATTGAAGAAAAAAAAAATCTTATTTTAAGTCTCGAGTCAACAACAAATTTTCCTGGTGGGTTCATTTGCCTTGCATTACATGAGTATCTATTTATTATAATTTCTGAATCATGAGAGTCGGTTATATTTGAAATGTTAAGAGTATTTTTGTCTAATTTGTTTGCGAGTGTAAAAAAACCATTTAATGTGGTTTGAAAGAAGAAAAAAAAAAAAAGAGAAAGAAAATGGAGGTTGAAGGTGGGGATAAATCTTTAGCCCCCTTTAATAAATCTTTAGCCCCCTTATTTTAAAAAAAAAAAAAAAAAAAAAAAAAAAAAAAAAAAAACTAATCCGACTTGTAATAAATCTTTAGCCCAAATGGTGAAAAAAATCATCTGGCCGACTTCGTGCCCCGCCTTTCTGCCCCGTTTACATGCTCTTGCCACGTGTGGTAAATAAAGAGAAGAAATATATTTTAACCTTGACAACAAATCTGGCTTTTTTATTACAATATAGCCAAAAAAAAAAATTTACTAAATTATCGTTGCTTTTTGATTATTTTCCAAAATACGGATTTTTTTTTCTAGCTGGAAAATCGCCATCCCCCATGGCGATTTCCCAGCATGTATTTTTGCAAATTTGCAAAAAAATACCAAGGGAAATCGCCACCCCCCATGGCGATTTCCCTTGGTAATTTTAGCAAAATTTGTTAAAACCATGAAGGGATGCGATTTCCCTTCATGTATATATATTTTTTTTTAATTAATAAACAAAAATTATATTAAAACAAAATTTTATTTTAATTTGATAAATTTATTTTTAAAAATTATAAATTAAATTAAAATATTTTTTTTATAGGTTTGGTTATTTATTTTTTAAAAATATATATTAAAAATGTAATTTAATTTATTATTACAATTTTATAAAAAATAAAAATATATTTCTTATTAAAATTTAAAAAGAAGATTATATTTTTTATTAAATTTTTATATCAAAAATTTTATTTTTTATAATTTTGTAATATTATAAAAAAGAAAATTTAATTTATATCAAAAATAATTTAATGATGTAAAATGTAAATAAATTTTTTTTTAAAGAAATTTATCGAGTCACTTTTTTAAATAAAGAAGTTATTTTTAAGTTGGTATCGTAAAATAATTTTTTTAATTTGATTAGTTTTTTTGAGTTGGTATTCGATTAACTCGTGACATTAATTTAATCATTGTTTTTAATAATAATATAGATTGTTACAGTTTAAAACTGGATATTTGATAAAAAAAATTTAATTTAATTTCTGATTAAATTTTTTTTTCTTATTATAATTTAAAAAGAAAATTAAATTAAAATGAAAAAAAGAAAAGCAACTTATCATGTAATTTGGATTATTATATTAAAATTAAATAACAACATTAAGATATAAATTAAAATAAAATATAACAATTAATTTCCGAACAAATTACATGAAATGCAAAACATATAAATTTATATTAGAAATTTAAAACACATTACAATTATTCTAATTATTGCGTGGTGTAGAGCAACAGTGTCGAGTTCTTCTAGTGCGTGGTGGTTGCACCCGTCGTTCAACCTCGTCAGTGGCACGTATTCGCGGTCCACCACGACCTCTTGCTATAACCGCCACTGGTTCCGGTTGTATGTCATCAGTCGTTTCATCCGTATCAAAAATTTGAAACCCACTGCTGGATGAGCCAACACCTAGTTCACCCATAACGGGAACCTGACTACTAGATGCACCCATAAATGATGTAGCATCAAATGCTGACGAAGGGGTTCCAAACTGATACATGGATGTTAAATATGCTGAACTTGGACTTAGGACGGGGAGCTGGTCATCTAACCTCGTTCTTAGCGGTGATGGTCGGTAACACTCATCAACGTCATATCCGGGGTGACTTACGGAATAACGATGGCTGGATGGTACTCCATAATCCCGTTCAGGTTCAGGATGATCAAATGACATCCTCGGTGCTGTGAACTCCGATGAGGTCGGTTGACGCCTTCGCCCACGTTGTCGGCGAGGTCTAGGAGCATCCATATCCTGTGTAGGAGGGACTGGAGCTGAAGTTTGTCCGGTAAATGGCATACTCCTAACATCCTCGTGCATCGACGGTGGACAAACGAAAGGCCGACCTTCATTTCTATACCATCTTATGTAATCAGCAGACGGGTTGAAATTATTACCAACAATCGGGTAACCTGTCGGAATTCGTTGAAAACGTATGTTCCACCATTGGATCCAACGTTCATGCTTCGCAGGCCAGAATTCATCATTACGACCACGCATGTCGACCTTGTGAAGCTTATCAAGGTTCATCGGGGCTGCAGGAATTGGTTGTTGCATCCCAAATTGTCGCAACACCCGGTCAGTTTGGTGCCACTCTACATATGAAAAGCATATCAATGCTGTGTTTGCTTTCCATATATTGAAATTATTGTAGGCATCCGATGGGATGCATGCCATAATTTCACTCGAGGAATATGGCATCCACAGAAACTGCGAATAATTATTACAAATTATTAGTTTCATATGGATTAAATAAAAAAAAAAAACTTCAATGTAACAATCGAAATATTTACCTTATCATATCCTAGTCGATCTAGTCGTAGTCTTATACTTGCAAGATCGCTCGGAGTCTCTGTAAAATCTCTACCCGTACTCCTACTCCACCTATTAAAATGCATATAATATCTTAATGACCTATAAAAATACAATTTCGTACAAAATTAATAAAATAGTAAAGATTATTACCTGCTTGCAAGGGGGTATACAGCCGAAATATCCACGCGCGGAGCAAGAAATGGTAGCCGATACCAAGCCCATGATTGTAGAAGCACTAGACATCCACCTATGTCATGGTTTTTTGGAACTGTAGCTCGGCAAAGTTCTCTATACAAAACTGCCAAACACGCAGAACCCCAACTATAATTTGCTGCTTCCTCTAAATCACGTAGCAATGGAAGATACATTAAATGTACCCGACTGCTCGATTTGTCAGGCATCAGTAATCCTCCAATCAAACGTAAAATATATGCTCTAGCAGCATATTGTATTTGTTGTTCGGTTGCATGTAATGGCAGATTTTGAAACGTTTTCAACCAAGTCAGTCTCACCGTTGAGCCAGATACGACGTCTTCTGGAGGTACCTCACCCAATAGATCTTGACACAGTTCATTCCAATCTAGCAGGCTTCCGCCTGTAACTGCATCGCCATGGATCGGAAGTCCAAGTTGCAGCGCAACATCTTCGAGACTGACCGTGCATTCACCACATGGAAAATGAAAAGTGTGCGTCTCGGGTCTCCATCGTTCGACCAACGCAGAGATTAAATCGGGTTGTATCACAAGTCGTCGAATTTGACTTGCGTGATAAAATCCGGCTCTTCTTAAGTGGTCGATAATATAAGGATGCGGGTCCTCCAATGTAAATTTCCTCGAACGTAATACGCGACGAGTTTCCTGTTATAATAATAAAAATTAATATATTATAAAACTATAACAATTAAAAAGTAATAAATAAAACTATAAAATAACAAAATAATAATATAATATAATATAATATAAACAATAATAATATAATATAATATAATATAAAACAATAATAATATAATATAATATAATATAAACAATAATAATATAATATAATATAAAACAATAATAATATAATATAAAACAATAATTTCGTATAAAAAAACAATAATAATATAATATAAAAAAACAATAATAATATAATATAATATAATATAAAGAATAATAATATAATATAATATAATATAAAACAATAATAATATAAAAAACTATAATAATATAATATAAAACAATAATAATATAAAAAACAATAATAATATAATATAATACAATAATAATATAAAAAACAATAATAATATAATATAAAACAATAATAATATAAAAAACAATAATAATATAATATAATATAAAACAATAATAATATAATATAATATAAAACAATAATAATATATAAAACAATAATAATATAATATAATATAAAACAATAATAATATAAAAAACAATAATAATATAATATAATATAAACAATAATAATATAATATAATATAACACAATAATAATATAAAAAATAATAATAATATAAAAAACAATAATAATATAATAATATAAAAAAACAATAATAATATAAAAAATAATAATAATATAAAAAACAATAATAATATAACAATTTACTTACCTCGTTAAATATAACCTCCGAGATGTGATTTTCTTGTAACCTCAATAGTGAAGCCATTTCAAAATATTGTTGTAGAAAAAAAAAATTTGTAGAAAGAAATTTTTTTTGGTAGAAAAATGAAAAATTTTTGAAAGAAAATGAAAATTTGAATGAGAGGAATGAAAATTTGAAGGAGAGGATGGGGGTATTTATAGAGGGTGGGGGGTGTGGGGGGGAGGGGGGATTTGGGCCTTTCAAATTTTTTTTTTTTTCTAATTTGTTTTTTTTTTTCATTTCAAATTTAAAATTTAAAAAAAAATTCAAAATATTAAATTATAAAAAAATCTAAAATATATTTTACGAATTTTTAAAATTTTTTAAATTATAAAAAAAATATTTTAATTTAATTTATAATTTTTAAAAATAAATTTATCAAATTAAAATAAAATTTTGTTTTAATATAATTTTTGTTTATTAATTAAAAAATATATATATATATACATGAAGGGAAATCGCCACCCCCCATGGCGATTTCCCTTCATGGTTTTAGCAAATTTTGCTAAAATTACCAAGGGATTTTTTTGCAAATTTGCAAAAAACACCAAGGGAAATCGCCATCCCCCATGGCGATTTCCCTTGGTGTTTTTTTACAAATTTGCAAAAAAACACGCTGGGAAATCGCCATGGGGGATGGCGATTTCCCAGCTAAAAAAAAAAATCCGTATTTTGGGAAATAATCAAAAAGCAACGGTAATTTGATAAATTTTTTTTTTTGGCTATATTGTAATAAAAAAGCCCAACAAATCTTTGTTAAAATATTTTTTTTTAAAACAATATTTTTACATTTAAATAAAACCCAACTCAGAACATAAAAAATATTGCCTTGATAAAGATTAAGAGCCTACTTGCAATAATTCATCTGGGTATAGGTTTGTTGAACCTATATCAAACATGAATTTTTTATTCATGATGAAATTCATTAGTCTTAACACATAAAACCAACCAATTATAAAAAAAAGTAACATTACAGAACTTTCATCAAACACTTGAGATGCATGTTTCAACATAATCAGTAATCGTTAAACCAATAGTGAATGAATTAAAAAAAATCAAATTATCAGAAACCCCAAATTTAAATTCAAATATGAAAAATGTAACCAAAAACCTAACTTTTAATTATATTTTCAGTACACCAAGCTGTGAGGGGTTTTTTTTAATAAAAAGTATGGGAAGTTTTAATCCACACATAGAAGATTGAGCATGCAAAGAAAATTTTATTTTAACTTCATGCAAATCTCAAATGTTTTAGATATTATTTATCAATATCATAAATTTTAAATGTGAAGTGAATTGTAGAATCCAATATAATTTTTTGATGAGTTTCTCTCAAAAGGTTTTACTATTTTTTTTTTTAAGAGATTTTTTTTCGCTAAAATATAGTCTTCACAAAAGCTTGTTAAGTTCAAAAGCTACGTGTCAAAATCTTGTTGGTGGGGGCAAGAATAGACCTGCTCACGGGCCGGGCCTGAGCAGAATATTTTATGTTTCGGGCCAGCCTGGCCCGGCCCAAAATAGTAATTTTTATTATAATAATATTATTTTATTTAATTTTAATTATAAAAAAATAAAAAATAAAAAATATTTTTTTTATTCCAATAAACAGTGTTTCGAGCTTAAACGAGCGGGCCGGACCGATCCAGAACCGGGTCTGGGAAGAGAAAATAAAAAAAAACCGGGCCGCGGCCCGGCCATGAGCAGCTCTAGGCAAGAAGCGAGGCATGTTTAAGGGGCAGACAATTTCCATTCGAGATATTGGGCTCCTTTGATGACTTAATACGAGGTTAAACAATATTGGTAGTAGAAGAAAGACCACAAAGAAATAAACATGGTCGGACCTAAAAATAAAAAAAAAAAGAAACTAGTTCCCTTTGTCTTGTGTATCTAAAGCTGAACAATAAATGTGAGGAAGGAATTATTGAAACTCCATTCATGGGAATGCTTGAGGTACAAGCAAAGAGATAATTTGGGAGAAGAGAAAAAGATGGTTGCGTACAAGGAGAATAAATAGCCTAACAATACTAAGCTTTTAAATAATTTGAAGGAAATAAAGCAATAAAGATGGAAGTGTCTGATTTCTCTGATTGTCTGTTCTTCTTGCCCTCTTGTCTTCGTTGTTTCCGGTGCTTCAAGAAGGCCAATTTGTAGCCATTTTTGGTGGGCGATATTATTTGGCCTTTATGTTTTCTGTCGGGTTGTTGGTGAAAATGAGGCAAATGATTTGCCCACCAGCTTGAAGCAATCGTTCACGGCGAGAATATCTAGTCACGACACTGGATAAGGGCTCTTAGGCGGTCTGAGGACTCAATCTTTCATTGATGAAGGGACGATGATTTTTACCTGCCACACCGCCGTTATATCTCGCGAACATGCGTTCTCACGGTCGTCTTTATGTTCCATCTTCATCAAATGCACTTTCAGAAGCTAATAAGATTTTTTTAATCACATGCATAGGGAATTAAATGCGCTTCTAATGAATAAGGTTTCTTAATCGCATGTATAGGGAAAATCCCGTTAGGTTAATTATTCTCCAGACTCTTGTTACAAATCCTAACAATGTTTAATGAACTTTCAAACTTAGTTCAGGCGTGCTTGGGACGAATTAGTAGACCTACAACTTTGAATACGATACGATTACACGAAAAAATAATTAAAATATGACAAAAAATAATACGAACACAACACAAATATATAAATATGTCAAAATTTATATAAAATAAATATATAATACATTAAACATAATTATGACACATAAAAATATACGAACACGACACGAATAGATTAATTACCAGGTCTACTCCTGATTGAACTCCCATTACGTGGGCTTGAACCACTTGATTGCCTATGGGAGGAAATAGTTAATGGATAATTACTTTAGAGGTAAATTAAGGATCGGATAAGAACAAAGAAAAAATATCCTAGAAAAATGTAAAGTGAAAGGAAAAAATTGTTATCTGTATAGTGAAGGTGTTTTGGTGATCCGAACGGCTGGAAGCAACGTTTGGAAACAATCTCCAAGGGCGTTTATTCGTCCTTCTTACTCGTAACGTTGATGGTAGGATACTAGATCATCTTTGGCCTTCCGTCTTCGTGTAAATGCTTAGGCTCCGTTTGGAATCAAACGGAGCCTTGGTGCGGTTTCATTGGAGTTTTTTTTTTTTACCTCAATCGGACTGCACCTAATGTTTGAAAAATAAGGCCAGCACGGTTAAATCATGCTGGCCCTTTTTTTTCCACTGGAGCATTATGTTCCAGTGAAAAATAATGGCCTCCAGTGGGAGGCCATTTCTCAATTATAGCCTTGGATAATTTTTTTAATGTTCAAGGAATAGTTCAATAATGTTCATGTTATTTTTTTATTTATAAATGTAAAATATTTTTTAATTTAATATAATTAATAAATTATTTTATTATTATATAATTAATATGAATTAATTAAAGAAATAAATAATATTAAAATAAATATTTGATATATTACTATCTTTTTATTAATTTTTAATATTTATTAATAAAACTATTATTTGATATAAATATAATTTTATAAATATCAAATAATTTAAAATTTTCATTATATATATATATATATTTATCTAATGTCTTTAATAGTCATTTTTTCTTCTCACTATAATTAATCTCACCGCCATCGCTGCTTTTGCATCCAAACACATATCCCACCGCTGATTTTAATCTCACCGCTACAGTATCCAATCTCACCACTACAATAACTAATCTCACCTCCACCGCTGTTTTTAATCTTACCGGAGCCAATCTCACCGCCCATCCTAATGGAGCCTTAGTGTGACTTTGAGATGATTTCTAGTTTTAACACCCCCATCCCACATCGGGAAACTCTGAGGATCTGCTATGATATATATGTAGAGACTTAAACTCATACTTGTGAGGCGCCTTTTGTAGGACAAAACCGTGAGACTTTCGGGTCAAAGCGGACAATACCTCACAGGTTGGGTACGGGTCTCCACAAATGGTATCAGAGCAAACACCGGCTGGAATATGAGAGCGAAGTGCTACATCGTGGGAGCCACTTCTAGAATCTTAAGGGAGCTAAGTGCTATACCGTGAAAGCCACCTCTAGAATCCTAAGAGAGCTAAGTGCTACACGATGCGAGCCACCTCTAGAATCCCAATGCCCGGTGTGATCCTAGTTCTATCTGTTATGTGTTGGGCTTAACGAGGATGTCAAGCTTTAACAGGGGGAGTTTGTAACGCCCTCAATCAGACAATGGGAAACTTTGAGGATCCGCTATGATATGTATGTAAAAACTTAAACCCATACTTGTGAGGCGCCTTTTGTGGGACAAAACTGTGAGACTTTCAGGTCAAAACGGACAATACCTCGCAGGTAGGGTGTGGATCTCTTTGTCACACCCCAAACCCGAGGATTTAGGACGTAACAATGCCGCATACTCATGAGACGAATCCCACAAGCATGCAAGGCAACTTATATCTTACTAAATCGAAAACCACAACTCAAAGAGTCTCCAAAATTACAGATTTAAAAACCTCAAGTCTCCAAAAATTTCAATATTACACCTTGATCGAAAAATACAAAAATATTCTAGGCTTTCTAGCTAATTAACGAATCGACTAAAACTGATATCAAATTACTCACATCTAATGTATCATACGACTAAAAGCAGATACTAAACTTGCAAACAAAAGCTCTCGTCAAAACTAAGCTCCGAAGATGCATATATCGAAATCTGAAAAGTAAGAAAAAAATAAAGGAATGAGTACGAATACTCAGCAAGTAACCGACATCCCCTCAGTTGGATTAAGCATGCTACAAAACACTTAGGCCAAAATTACCAATACTTATGAATCGAAAATAATAATAGGTAATCTTATAGTCAAAACCGTATTTATTCTAAAATCAGATTATCAAATAACAGAACTAAGCAAAATTTCACAAATTATTGATTTTCAATAGTCTCTCATAACATACTAAGACCACACTTAACCCCTATGGCATAGGTCAGAACGGAAACCACAATTAACCCCAGTGGCAATAAGTCAGAAGTATATCAGAAGCAACCAATGGCTGCATATATCGAGTATCACAAAAACCACAATTTTAAACCGGTGGCATGGTGGAAATCGATTTCTATCACAAAGTACATATCGACATGGCCAACGTTTAACCCCCGTTGACAAGGTCAGAGCATAGTCATACTAGGAGACAAATCAAAACAAAACATATTTTTGGATTACCCAACTATAAAATCGATAGTCATGCATTTTAAAAACACATCTCGTACAAAGCAAATTTCGTATTTTCTTTCAAAGCATATTATGTAGTAAATTGTATTCATAATTTTAGATAAACAAATAGGTATATACATATAGTTGAACAAAAATCATATTCGAAAATCAAATCAAAACGAAATCAAGTTCTGAAATCATATCAAAGAATATCATATATATATATATATACTTTGCATGCTTAACCCGATTTAACAAATCGAGGGACAAAACATTTTACATTATATACAAAATCTAAGCACGATAAAGCTGATTTTTATGGTGTCAAAACACCAGAGGGATATCAAGTCACTTACCTGAACTCGCTATACCGAAACATGAAATAACGAACTCAATCCTCTCGAATTTCCATCTTTTCAATAACTTAGCTCGACTCTAAAATAGTCAAAAACCTATTCTTAATCATATAAGCAAATAAAACTAATCATGCTCTTGAAATATCATTTATACCATAAAATCATCCAAAATATCTCAAAACTTTCTAATTATCAAATCTGCCAACTTGTGTAGCGCTTACTAAATTAGTCATATCTTAAGCTACAAAATTAGAAATCATGATCCGTTTGAAGATTTAAAAACTAGACTTAATAATATTTTCATCCATATAAATCTCAAATCATAACTCACCATAGATAATTTACAGAAAAATCTCGAAATTACCCCTGACGCAATTTTCAGGCAGCCTAAATAGTGTTTACTAAAAATAAGATATCTTCACTTAGAAAACTCGGATTTCAATTTCGTTAAGTCCATTAAAAACTAGACTTGATAAGATTTCCAACCATATAAGGCCTAACTCATAACTCTTTTTAGATAAAATGCAGTAATTTTTGTAATTTACCTTTGATGCTGTTTCCAGACAGCACACACATCTCTTGGTAAAAATTGATTATCTTTTCGTAGGAAACTCGAAATTCCATTTCGTTTATCTCGTTAGAAAGCAAACTCAAATATCTATCCGACCATATATAATAATCATACTGAAAGCTAACAGATTAATACAAAATATTTCTTTAATGCACAACTGCAGACAACACTTTCACTCAAAATAGAATTTCTCATTCTTTTATATTCATAAAATTTGGGTTTCATTTACCAGCCCTTAAATCTAATAGAAATCATGATTATCTCTTTATTAATCATAAAATAAAACTCAATAACTTTACACAAATTAATCAAGAAGAATCATGAGAATTTCATAGATTTTCTAGGTTTTTAATTTTCATCCAAATTCTAACAATCTAATAAACCATTTGTTTTGCAAATCAAAAGAGGGCTTTTACTTACCTTAATCTTTCAATCTTGAAGACAAAAACTTCAATTTCCATCCTTTCTCTTCTCCTTTAGGGTTTCTCTTCTTTTTCCCAATTTTTTTCTGACTGCCAAAGAAAACTGCCGATAGGTTGTCTCTTTTTTCCTTTTTTTTAACCCTAATATTTTAATATTGGCTGATGGGCTTGAGTCAAAATCAATCTTTAACATACTTGGGCCCTTATTTTTGGGCTGGGTGTTACATACTCCCCCACTTAAAAGAATTTGATCCTCAAGGTTTGTCCGTCTCTCAACAAATGGCACATGCAATTTACCTCTTAAAATGATCCATAAGGTATATATAATCTAACAAGCTTCAATCAAAACTCTCCTGATCTTCATCCAATGACTAAGTCGACATAAATTTCACCTTATATCTTACGTGACGAAGTGATCAGACATTCCAAGTATCAATTTTGAGTTCTTGTCTAAAAACGCAGCAATAAAAGTATAAGTTTATTACGGATTCCATATATTCCAAAGCATACTAAATACACATTTATCACGACAGACTAAGCAATTTTATTTTGTTGTAACTCCAACTTTATTCAACTAATTTCTTAATAACAAAAATCAAATATAAAAAATTTGCTCCAATTTCATAACTCATGCATTCTCAAAATTTTCAAATATCGAAATCTATAATCTCTTCACTGTTATCACATAATCAGTATCCATTTATAAAGAATTCACTACTTGCTGAGTTAACAAAAATTCAAAATTTGTAATTGAACTCAAATCATGCTTCCACTGCGCACTCTAATAATTTATTTAAACATGACCTCAAGACCAACAAAATTGACTTTCATGCTATTCTCTTACACCAACATAATCACCAATCCACGACATCTCTATAATATAATTTTCAATTCATATCATGTAATCATGACCATGTACAACTTAAATCCGATTTATAATATCAACAACCCACTTAGTCACCTCAAAAATATCACATACAAATTTATCTTCTTTTTTTTTTACTCGAAACATTTCCTATCAACTTGACAATAATAAATTGTGACAAGGATCAAACTAATATTAGATCATATCCATAAGTTTCACACCACAAAAATTCAAACATATTCTTTGAGTGCCTAAGTCATCTCCAAATCCAAATATTATTCATTTTCAAAATTCAAAGGTTAATATATCACACAACAATTACACTATTTACAAAACTTATAATCATCATAATATCTCAAACTTTTTCTTTGAGCAAATATATTATCATATTATGGTCAAAGTCAAAATATGTTTACCATAATAAAAAATCCTCTTTTCAATATGTCAACCGTATAACTCCAAATAATAGACTTCATGTTAAGGTCACACTTA
The DNA here is from genome assembly GCA_030761205.1 of Fremontodendron californicum. Classification (NCBI taxonomy): domain Eukaryota; kingdom Viridiplantae; phylum Streptophyta; class Magnoliopsida; order Malvales; family Malvaceae; genus Fremontodendron; species Fremontodendron californicum. Next base: position 1,907,125 of record JAULJL010000041.1, read on the forward strand.
TAAATACCAAACACATGCATAACTCATAAATTTTCTCAAATTCTACAAAATTGAATCCATAATCAAATCACCAAATATAGAAAACCGTCACTAATAATACTTATTCCAAACCAATGTAAATCGTAAATTTTTTTTTTATAACCATAACCTTAGGCGCTTAACTCTTATATACAAAACTATAACATGTTAAATATGATAATTGATAATCTCCAAATGGAAAATTCTCATATTGCTCCTCAATTAAAATTATATTCGCAAACTAATCACAACGGCCATTTCAAATTCATTGCACTCCAAAATAGAAATCGAATGATCCACTTCAAATAATTTCATAAAACACCAATTCACATCATCAAGCTTAGATCTTTTCTTTTTCTATTAACCAAACCACACCAAATTGAGCAAATAACCTCTTAATACGTCAAAATACTAATTCAACACAGTGTATGATTAAAACTCAAAATCCACTAAGACATTATTCAATCATTATACCAATAGACATCTCTTAATCAAACTTCAATAAATGCCTAATATATCAATTCTTATCATCAAGTTAGGTATAGCTCTTAAAATCAAAACCATATCAATTTCACTGAATATCCTCATTTGCATCTTAATCCAGTTGATCATAAGTGAAATTTAAAACATAATCCATTAAGGAAAAGTTCACCAAAACCAATATCAATAAATATCTTAAATTCCAAATGTCATTTATTGTCAACTTCTATATTTCAAATTTTAATCTCAACAAAATATAATTAGATCGGTGGTCAAAGATTCTCTGAATATCCATCACAAAATTTCAAAATCTCTAAAGATCAAAATTAAGACTTCAAACCCTAAAACCTCAAAAGATCAAAATCTTTCTTCGCAATAATTATCAAGCTTAAAATATCCAACTTATCAAAAGTCGCACCAAAGTCACTTCATTACAAACGTATCATCTCATGACAATTCTAAAATTTCTTACTTTAACTCCAAGTAGGTACAATCAAGATCATGATCAAAGATTTATCAAAGGTCCATAAGCAAAGCTCAAAACAATTCACTAAAAAACGAAAAATCAACTTCAAATCTATAGAATTTACGAAGATCAATATTATTCTATATAAGAAGCCTGATCCTAACATAATTATCTTATCACAACTCACACCAATAATTCATCACTTGCAACTTATCTTTACTATTTCATCAAATTCACCAAGCTTTCTACTCATCACAAATTTCGAAACTAATGTCGAATAATAATCGGAATAAGAATCCTAAGATCCACAGAATCACAAACCTAAGGTCTGATTCCACTCTTTATCACGCCCCAAACCCGAGGATTTAGGACGTAACAACGTCGCATACTCATGAGACGAATCCCACAAGCATGCAAGGCAACTTATATCTTACTAAATCGAAAACCACAACTCAATGAGTCTCCAAAATTACAGATTTAAAACTCAATTCTCCAAAATTTTCAATATTACACTTTGATCGAAAAATACAAAAATATTCTAGGCTTTCTAGCTAGTTAACGAATCGACTAAAACTGATATCAAATTACTCACATCCAATGTATCATACGACTAAAAGCATATACTAAACTTGCAAACAAAAGCTCTCGTCAAAACTAAGCTCTGAAGATGCATATATCGAAATCTGAAAAGTAAGGAAAAAATAAAAGAATGAGTACGAATACTCAGCAAGTAACCGACATCCCCTCAGTTGGATTAAGCATGCTACAAAATATTTAGGCCAAAATTACCAATACTTCTAAATCGAAAATAATAATGGGTAATCTTATAGTCAAAAACGTATTTATTCTAAAATCATATTATCAGATAAGAGAACTAAGCAAAATTTTACAAATTATTGATTTTCAATAGTCTCCCGTAACATACTAAGCCCATATTTAACCCCTATGGCATAGGTCAGAACGAAAACCACAATTAACCCCAGTGGCAATGGGTCAGAAGTATATCAGAAGCAACCAATGGCTGCATATATCGAGTATCACAAAAACCACAATTCTAAATCGGTGGCACGGTTGAAATCGATTTCTATCACAAAGTACATGTCGACATGGCCAACGTTTAACCCCCGTTGACAGGGTCAGAGCATAGTCATATAGGAGACAAATCAAAACAAAACATATTTTTGGATTACCCAACTATAAAAGCAATAGTCATGCATTTTACAAAACACATCTCGTACAAAGCAAATTTCGTATTTTCTTTCAAAGCATATTATGTAGTAAATTGTATTCATAATTTTAGATAAACAAATAGGTATATACATATAGTTGAACAAAAATCATATTCGAAGATCAAATAAACGAAATCAAATTCTGAAATCATATCAAAGAATATCATGTATATACTTTGCATGCTTAACCCGATTTAACAAATCGAGGGACAAAACATTTTACATTATATACAAAATCTAAGCACGATGAAGCTGACTTTTATGGTGTCAAAACACCAAAGGGATATCAAGTCACTTACCTGAACTCGCTAAACCGAAACACGAAATAACGAACTCAATCCTCTCAAAGTTCCATCTTTTCAATAAATTAGCTCGTCTCTAAAATAGTCAAAAACCTATTCTCAATCATATAAGCAAATAAAACTAATCATGCTCTTGAAATATCATTTATACCATAAAATCATCCAAAGTATCTCAGAACCTTCTAATTATCAAATCTGCCAACTTGTGTAGCACTTACTAAATTAGTCATATCTTAAGCTAAAAAATTCGAAATCATGATCCGTTTGAAGATTTAGAAACTAGACTTAATAGGATTTCATCCATATAAATCTCAAATCATCACTCACCATAGATAATTTATAGAAAAACCCAGAAATTACCCCTGATGCAGTTTTCAGGCAGCCTGACAGTGTTTACTAAAAATAAGATATCTCCACTTAGAAAACTCGGATTTCAATTCCGTTAAGTCCATTAAAAATAGACTTGATAAGATTTCCAAACATATAAGGCCCAACTCGTAATTCTTTTTAGATAAAATGCAGTAATTTTCGTAATTTATCTCTACTGCTGTTTCCAGACAACACGCACATCTCTTGGTAAAAATTGATTATCTTTTCGTAGGAAACTTGGAATTCACTTTCGTTTATCTCGTTAGAAAGCATACTCAAATATCTATCTGACCATATATAATAATTATACTAAAAACTGACAGATTAATATAAAATATTTCTTTAATCCATAACTACAGATAACACTTTCATTCAAAATAGAATTTCTCATTCTTTTATATTCATAACAATTTGGGTTTCATTTATCAGCCCTTAAATCCAATAGAAATCATTATTATCTCTTTATTAATGATAAAATAAAACCCAATAACTTTACCCAAATCAATCTAGAAGAATCATGTGAATTTCATAGATTTTTTAGGTTTTTCTCCCAAAAAATTTCATCCAAATTCTAACAATCTAACAAACCATTTGTTTTGCAAATCAAAAGAGGGCTTTTATTTACCTTAATCTTTCAATCTTGAAGATAAAAACTTCAATTTCCATCCTTTTTCTTCTCCCTTAGGGTTTCTCTTCTTTTCCCCAATTTCTTTCTGACTGCCAAAAATAAATTGTCGATAGGTTTTCTCTCTTTTTCTTTTATTTTTTTTTAACCTTAATATTTTAATATTGGCTGATGGGCTTGAGTCAAAATCAATCTTTAACATACTTGGGCTCTAATTTTTGGGCTGGGTATTACACTAGTAGTAACAACTTCTCCAACGTTAGCCATCTTCCTAGTAGTAGCCACTTTTTTAGCAGCAGCCATCTTTCCAGTAACCAATATTTCTAGCAGCAAGCAACTTACAACAGTGATTTACTTGACCTTTTCAAGATTGATCGTTGAATTTGACTTAGACATATAGGATTCATATTCATATGTAATCAGTTGTCACTGACGTCTTAGACCAATGCTTTTGCCGCTATGAGCTTTTATTTAGCTACTCATAACTAGCATTGTTGATGGCTTTCAGTGAGGCAAAATCTTCAATGCTAGACATGCGTCTTGAAATGACGCACTCAGCAGTAGGTACTACAACTAACCATGACAAAGTAAGCGAGATAGGTGAAAGAATGATGCATAGAGTAATTAACTAATCATAAATAACTTAGACTTGAGAGAATTGGTTAAGGGGTAAAGCAGAAGACATTTCCTTAACAGATTGCGATTTCGGCGCAGGCACATTCCACACATCGTGTCTTTGCCTTTGCTTACCTGTGCTTCCACTAAAAATGGGTGCAATAGTCTCGACAATAGCCGTCGGGGATGTTGTGGCTATTGTTGGTGGAATATAAGAACTAATGGAGGTTGAATAAAAGGTGTGCGATAGGCCCAACCCAATATGGCTAGCAATAATAAAATATGAGTGGAATGGTTGGCGGGTCTTTCCCTTGTGTTAGGCACACTAAGGTCCGTTTGTTTCGCGGAAAATAACTTTCGAAAAATTATTTTTGAAAAATGAATTTATTTTATGGATGATATTTTTTTATGTTTGGATAATTCTGCGTAAAATATTTTTGGTTGTTTGGCAAATTTTTCGGAAAATACTGAAAATATTTTGGGTATTTTTGGGGTCTGTAACCTTCCCTGTAAAGGAAACTCAAAAAAATTTGCCAAATCCGAACAGGTTTTCTCACCAATGATTCACCCATATCCCTTTCAAGTATTTGAAGAACTCTATCTGCATAAAACTCGCCCAAATTATCTTTTGGATCTTTCCATGATTTTTCCAAGGATTCATGAACAATAATTGATTCAAGAAGTGCCCCTCAAATTTCTCACACTCATCATACCTCCTCAGTGCCCTAACACGTACTTTTGTTACTCCATCCAAATACTGCTCCAACAAGGAGCTATTGTTCTGGTCATCAGCTCTCATTTGTGGATTACTGACTTCAGCTTTAAACAAAATATCACCTTGTTTACTTCTGGAACACATTTTGAAATTAACAAACCCAAGCTCACAGCACTTACATTCTAAAGGCTTTCCATTGGCATCTAATATCTCAGGACTCAATTGGGCATTTCTCTTTTTACCAGAATCATCATTAAAATCAAAGCCAGGAAAATAGTTTGACGAAACCACAATCTTCGGATAAATCAAACCAAAAGGAACAAGAGCAGAACCTAAAACAATAGAATTCATAAAACAAAATCCCCAACCTAAACTCCTAATACCACTCTCCAAAAACTCAAAACCCAAATTTTCAAAACCTTCATTTTCCCACGACTGAAACTTTAAATCAACCCAACAACAATGAATATCCCTACTAACAACGCATCATTCACACTCTCAAAAATATTTTTAGAAAATAAGGAAATATTTTTTGGATATTTTTCAAGTTGATTGAAGATCAAAGAAAAAAAGAAAATAAGGAAGGAAAAAGGAAAAAGAAAAAAAAACACGAATTTATCGGTGGTGTTGCTGGTGAGACAAAGGCACGACGATGGTGGTATTTTACAGAGGAGACAATGGAGGCAGATGAGGTAGATGAAGCTTTCCCTTTTTACAGAGGAGGTAGATGGGTCTGTAAAATGCCTTTCCCTTTTCAAAAGGGGAAGATATTTTACGTTAAACTTAAAGGATTTTACGTTGACCCGTATAACATTTTACGTTGACTAAGATTATTTTCCTGAACCAAACACGAAAAAATACTGAAAATGTTTTTCGTAAAACATTTTCAGCCAAACAAACACATCCTAAGTTGTCGATGTGGTGAGCCGCAACTTGGCTAGAGTTGTCTCGCCATTGGTCCAGGGAGGAGCCGAAGGTGTGTCGTCACAGCTAGCCAAGGAAGGACTAGCACTGTGGGCCACTGTATTGTCAGCGATGCAGGGTTGGATGAGTCATCTACTGTTCTTGGTGTTAAAATTTGAATGAAAGAATAAAATGAAGAACTGATAAACTAAAGAGCAGAAGAATAGAAATCTATTTCTATCTTTTAGAAATCAGAACTTAATTTACATTTGTGCATTAGCACTCCTTAAATACTAAAATTTACAAGTTGTGAACATTCAAGCTAAGATTCTAACATTTCAGTTGCTCTATCATTGCAGCTGGCATCATTGAATGCATGCAGCTGCCATTGTTGAAGTTGTTAGTCTTGACTTCTTGAAGATTTGTTAGGTGCATCCTTTTTTGACAAGTTTATTCAACAAAGGATGCTTTGATATTCCAACACTCCCCCTCAAGTTGGTACGTAAATGTTTTTGATGCCCAACTTGTCTAGTGAGCTTTGGAAACTTTTACTGGATACGGCCTTGGTAAGCATATCTGCTAGTTGATCTTCTGATCTGACAAAAGGAAACTTAATAACCTTTTCTTCAAGATTCTGCTTAATGAAGTGTCTATCAACCTCAATGTGCTTGGTACGATCATGTTGAACGGGATTGTGAGAAATCTCTATTGCTGCTTTGTTATCACAAAATAGATTCATTTCAGAGTTAAGAAAGAATCCAATTTCAGTTAACAACCTTTTAAGCCAGAGAAGTTCACACAAACCCTTGGCCATTCCTTTAAACTCCGCTTCAGCACTGGCTAATGCCACTACATTCTGTTTCTTACTTCTCCATGAGACTAAATTTCCCCCAACAAAGGTGAAGTATCCAGCAGTAAACTTTCTATCATATATAGATCCTTCCCAATCCGCATCAATATAGCCATTAATATTGAGATGATTTTCTTAGAGAACATAAGTCTTCTTCCTGGAGCAGATTTCAAATATCGTAGTATCCGAATTACTGCCAATATATGATCTTCACTAGGATTATGCATAAACTAGCTCATTGCGCTAACTGCATAAGCAATATCCGGTCGAGTGTGTGATAGATAAATCAACTTACCTACTAATTTTTTTATATCTCTCTTTATTAGTAGGTATCTGATCCGGATATTCCCCAAGTTTGTGATTCTGAACAATTGGTGTCTCAGCTAGCTTGCAATCAATCATTTCTACTTCAGTTAATAAATCTAACACATATTTTCTTTGTGATAGAAATATACCTTGTCTTGACCAGGCCACTTCAATTCCCAGAAAGTATTTAAGTCCCCCAAGATTCTTCATCTCAAACTCAATACTTAGCTGCTTTTGAAGTTTGAAAATTTCTTCCTTATCATCGACTGTAATAATCATGTCATCCACATAAATTATCAATGCAGTTACCTTTCCTTTTGTATGTTTTAGGAACATAGTATGATCTGAATTACTCTGTTGAAAGCCATACTTTCTCATCACTGAGCTAAATCTTTCGAACCATGCTCGAGGTGATTGTTTCAGTCCATACAATGCCTGCTGTAGCTTACAGACAACTCCAGTCCCTGATGATGTAGTAAACCCAGGTGGAGTATCCATATACACTTCTTCCTCAAGATCTCTATGTAAGAAAGCATTTTTCACATCATATTGAAGTAGTGGCCAGTCTAAGCTTGCCGCAAGTGATAACAAAACTCTTACTGTGTTTAGTTTTGGTACCGGTGAAAATGTCTCATGGTAGTCGATGTCATACGTTTGGATATATACTTTGGCTACCATCCTTGCTTTGTATCGTTCAATGGAACCATCGGCTTTATGCTTAATGGAAAACATCCACTTGCATCCTACGGTTTTCTTTCCTTTAGGCAACGAAACAATATCCCAAGTTCTATTCTTCTGCAGTGCCTCCATCTTATCTTGGATAGCCTAGGACCACATCGGATCTGACAGGGCTTCATGTATCCCACAAGGAACATGACAGGAAGAAAGTGTAAGTGCAAAGGCTTTGAGAGGTCACATGGTTGGCAATCAGGTACTTTGATCTTTTTTCCTCAAAATCAGAAGAGTATCGAGCTGGGGGCTTACCTCTATTGTGCCTAAAAGGTAAATGATAACCAATAAGAGTATCCAAAATAGTACTGGAAGACGGCATATCAGAACTAACCTCAGAAATGGAGTGTCCAAAAAATTGGTCGGGCGTCGCGGCACTGGGAGGTGGATGCCGCGGCGTTGAGGTCTCTTCCTAGGTTGGCTCCCAAGAGCGGAGGTCGGGTGTCGCTGTACTAGAAGATGGGTGCAATGGCACCACTGGTTGTGGCACCGACTCTGCTGTCTCTTCCATTAGAGCATTTTCAATATCCTGATTTTTCAGATCAAGATCTATCGGGATATTCTCTGGAGAAGGGTCGATTGGTACATGAGAGAGAGGAGTATTTTCTGAATCAATGGGACAATCCCACCACTTCTGTTCTTCATTCCATGTCTCCCCCTGAAGAATAGAAGTAGATTATGGTGAAGGAAAAAACTTCTCGGACTCTAAAAAAGTAACATCCATGGTGACATAAGTTTGTTTAGTATATGGATTATAACATCAATACCCCTTCTTTCCGATGCTATATCCCACAAAGATACAACGAACTGCACAAGGATCAAGTTTAGTCCTTTGATCTTTATGAAGATGAACAAAGGCAACACATCCAAATACTCGTGGAGGGATAATCATTACAGATGGTAGTATTACTTGACTTGATAGAGCCTGTAATGGAGTCTTGAAGTTCAAAATTTTTTAAGGCATTTGGTTCATAAAATGTACTGCTGTAACAACGGCATCGTTCCAGTATCTACCAGGCATATGTGCTCCAATTAACAGAGCTCTTGCAGTTCTAAAATATGTCTGTTCTTTCTTTCAGCTACACCATTCTGTTGTGGGGTACGAGTATAAGAAGTTTCATGAAGAATACCTTTCAAGTTAAAGTATATCTTAAATTCTTGACAGATATACTCTCCGCCATTATCTGAACGAAGTATCCGGACTTTGGCTGAAATTTGATTTTCAATCATAGCATGAAATGCTTGAAACACCCCTAACACCCCATCCTTGTGTTTTAGCAAATATAGCCAAGTCATCCGAGTACAATCATCTATAATAGACATAAACCAACGAACACCACAAGCAATTGTAATAGGGTCCCCGACATTAGAATGAATCAAGGCAAATAGAATTTCGCTTCTACTAGAACTTATTGGAAAAGGTACATGATGACTTTTAGCTAAAATGCAAGTCTCACATTTTAGGTTGGAGTCGTGTACGTCTGAAAATAAATCCGAAAACAAATGCTTCATGTAACTGAATGATGGATGTCCCAACCGATAATGCCATAACCAGATCTGTTTCTTTTTTGCACCAATCGAACGTTGTTGCATACTATTAGCCTGGCCCAATTTGAAATCATCCATGTATAATATAACCCCCCTCTCTTAGTACCACACCCAATGATCTCCTTCGTGAGAATATCCTGAAAAAGACAGAAAGTAGGGTACATTAAGACTACACAGTTCAGTTCTTCCGTTGCTTGACTTACAGATAACAGTTTATTTGCAAGAGATGCTACTAATAAGGTATTTGACAAGGAAAGAGGGGGTGATAGAGCCACAATATCTGTTCCTGTGACTGGATATGTTACTCTATTGGCATTGATGATGCTTGTCCTTCTTGGTTGTGTAGTCTCGACCAAGTCATTTGAAGAAAAAGTCATGTGGTCTGTAGCCCCTGAGTCAACTATCCATTCCATGTGATCACTTCTGGTAGAAGAGAAAAATGCATGACTACAGTTACCTTGATCACTTAGAGTGTTTGTTGCTTCATCTTTTGATTTAGGTTGTGGAATGAGAAATAGATGTGGTTCTGTATTCACCACAGCTGCCCGCTTTTGTCCGCTAGAGACTTCTTTTTGCTTTCTTGCCTTAAGTTCATTCCACCAGTCAGGATAGCCAAGCAACTTAAAACATGTTTCACGAGTATGTTTTGAGTTCCCACAGTAAGTACAACCACTTCCTCCAACGTCGGTTGTTCCTTTGATCTTTATGAGTCTGCTCACCTTGCCACCATTAGAGGATGAGGACCCAGTTTTGGCTATCTGTAAGGTAGACAGTTGTCCCATCTTTGTTCCTTTGGATGCCATTACAGCACAGTCTATAAAAGACCCAGTTTTTTTTTTTTTAAACAGTGGCGGCGTGTGAATAATAAAGATGCGAGAATAGTAACCTGCGTTAACAGTTTCGCATGTGAATAGTAATATGTGAATAGTATATATGAATAGTATCATCTTCAACCTTCAGCAGGTTCATGTAGCACGTGGGAGAGTGAATCCCACTCTCAGATCTTCGGGCAGTGCGTGGGGGCGCGTTCAGGGTCCATTTTGGCTCCGGTTGACTCCGTTGAACTCGTATTGATGAGCTCTTTCACCTGGTATGTTCAAAACACAAAATGAAACACTTTCACTTTTTGGACAGAATAAAAAAAAACACACTCTGTTTTGCACAAAATTTGGCTCTGATACCATGTTAAAATTTGAATGAAAGAATAAAATGGAGAACTGATAAACTAAAGAGCAGAAGAACAGAAATCTATTTCTATCATTTAGAAATCAGAACTTAATTTACATTTGTGCATTAGCACTCCTTAAATACTAAAATTTACAAGTTGTGAACTTTCAGGCTAAGATTCTAACATTTCAGGTGGTCTATCATTGCAGCTGGCATCATTGAATGCATGCAGCTGCCATTGTTGAAGTTGTTAGTCTTGACTTCTTGAAGATTTGTTAGGTGCATCCTTTGTTGACAAGTTTATTCAACAAATGATGCTTTGATATTACAATACTTGGTACTCATGGAGGGAGGAAAGATTGAAGAATTTTTGCAATAAATGTTCCCAGCGATGAGTGGATTATTTTCAGTGATGGCTCGTCATAAGGCTTTACCACTAGCATTATTGGGTTTTAGGAGTTTAGGTGTTAAGACATTGGGCTCGGTTGATACGTTCTTGGTACTTATTGGTTGTAAATTTGGAGCTGTGAAGGACTTCATCATATAAGATAGAGAAACCGTACTGGACCGATGCTTGATGCGCTTTAGAACCAATTTTAGCTCATCGCCATTTTAACTGTAGACACCTAATTTTGTGAGGATCAAATCTTATGTCAAACTTTGAGTAAGGTTTTGGAACAACAGTTTCCAATTTAGTTTTCTTTGTCCAAGGGTTTAATTCCCAAATTACAAAGTGAACTTAAACTAAATTGCATTCCATTTGTATTCAATTATGTTCGAAACTTAATTAGGTGGACTTGATCTCAAGGTTGAAAAAATCAGACCAGAGGTCAAATCGGTGTGATCTTCGATTCCCGATTCAACCGATTGGACCGGTTGAACACTTTAAATAAGATTTTTAAATATTTTTAATGTTAAATAAATATTAAATATAGTAAATAATAAATAAAAATAAGCATTTTAGCTTAGTGGTATGGTCTTTAGTATAATTTCAAAGGGTTATGGGTTCAAATCTCATCATTTAGAAAAAATATTTTTGAAAAAATAATTAAAAAAAAATATAAAAAACGGTTTTTTCACGATTTTTTCCTTTTTTTTACTGGTTGAACCGGTTTTTGACCAGTTTGATTAAATTCGATTTTATTACACCCGTCGAACTGGATAGACCATCGATTTTTAGTTTAACGGGTCCAACCGATCGATCTGATCCGATTTTTTATTCACTGCTTAATTTTTTTGAGTTTGCAAATTGGATTGAGATTCATTTTTTAATGGAATTGGGCTTGGACAAATTAAGTATTTTTGGGCTTGAATTTTGTTTCCCTTTTTTGTTTTCGAGCCTAAGATTCAAAAAAAGCCAAATTAAATCTAATTGTTAAAAAATAAATAAAATAAATAAATGAAAACTATAATAACTAAAACTAAATAAACAAAAATTAAAAAAAGTGTCAGTTCGGCTTGCTCCCCAGTCTGCATTCCTCTTCCCCAAACCAACCCCTCCTTTGATTACCCCAAAAACAAACCCATTCCCTTCCCAGTGATCTGGGCAGGATTCAAATCCCAAAAGATCTAGGATTTGAATCCCCAACAACCCTATAAATCCAAGCAGACAAAAAAAAATAGCAAGCAAAAACCAAAAATAATTTTCCAATAAACCGACCTCCCACAGCCCGAGACCACCATCTACCGACAACATTCACAAGAACATAGCAAAAGACAAAAAATAAAATAAATAAATAAAGAGTTCGCTTTCATCTGTGTCTATAGAGTTAAAAGATTACTTTTTTATCATTTTAAAAAATATTTTGTATTTAATATATTATTTTTACTTAATTCAAAAAAAATAATACATTAAATACATTTTTATTTTTATATATATCACTTTAATCAATACCACTAGACACTAATTAATATTTTTCATTAAAAAAAAGGCTCGAGTTACATTGATTCACGAGGTTAGGGTAAATATCGATTAATATCTCAATCAATTATTATAATAAAAGAATATGAGTTTTTTTTACTAAAAAAACACAAATTTAAATAATAAATTTATTTTGTTAACGAGTGTCTAATGATATTTTTTAAAATTTTTATATATAATAATTTTTTCATTCAATACATTAAAAATAATAAATAAAATTATTAATTATTATATTTAATATAAAATTATTATAATATATAAATTAATTTTAAATAGTACCATTCGTTCGCAAAACCTATAACAAATTTAATTAAGGAATTTTTTGTATTTCAATAAAAAAAAATCCATCCAAAATAATCTTATCAAACGATTACTAAAACTATTTCCTCACAAAAGAAAGAAAAAAAAAATCTACTACTAAAATAATTGAGCCCACATATTGACCAGCTCACGTGACTTTGACCACCCCACCGCTCGATCCGTTTTTAGCGCTTCACTTTAGGCCTTTTCTCTTCTCTCTCTTTCATTCTTTCTTTCTTCTTCTCGAAACTGAAAAATTTTCTCTCATTGATTATTATAACAAAAAAAATCAAAATTAAAATAAAGACGAGAAAATCGGAGCCATTGGATGATGTTTCGTGGCATTGATCATCACCGTCACTCCCGTGCCAGCAGCAATGGATGAACCATAATCTGGTACAAGCGTTAGCATTTTTGTAAATCCAAAAAACACCAACCCAATGAGGCGTCTGAATAAGAAAGATGATTGCTTTTTTTGAAATTTGGAGAATTTGAGATTTGAAAAGGAAAAAGAATTTGAGATTTTTCATAAGATTATGTCGGATTTGGTGGCCCGTACAGGTCGGCTTCAGCAAAGGTACGAAGCCGGTTGTCGCCTTGTCGCTGGGTATGTTTTTGTTCTAATTATTTCTATATGTAATTTATGTAACGTCGATGTGGAAAAATATGTGTGCATGTCGGTTTTTGAGAATTTTGATTGATCAAATTTTGGTTTGTTTTTTAATCTGCTTGAATGATGTATTTTTTTATGATTGCAATGGTTTGTTACATTCTCAGGGTGTGTTCCGTTTTGGTTTTTCTTTAGTTGAAAAGTTGGGGATTGATTGGTAGGTTTTGTGAGTCTTTGTTTTTATTCTATTAGAAATGTCAATATTGTCCACTTAATGGATGACGATGGTTATTGGATTGGAAGTAAGTGACATTCTGTGTTGTTAGGTACAATATGAAAGATATGTATAGATTTTTTCTTCTTTAGATTGCCGTATGAGTGTTTATAACTGAAATTCAAGGAGAATTCTTTGTGGATTTCAGTATATTTGGTAGCTGGAGGGTTTGGAAAATGTGACACTGATTTAAGAAATGATATTTGCTCTTGCAGCTAATCTAGGGACATTGAAAGTTCATGAATGATTCATGAGGTGGGAAAGGCCTTAGCATATCAATGTAGCCTAGATGTGAGTTTTGGCTCATGTGAGATATGAGAAAAAGAGATTGTGAGACCTCTAGCGAATTTATTATGCAATTGAAATTTCTTAATTTTTTCTGTTTCATAAAACTGGCTACCAAACAAGTTATATGATCTTTTAAAGATCCAAACAAGTTATATGATCTTTTAAAGAGTCTCTATTGGTTTCTCAAGAAATATAAAAGAAAGAAAGGAACCATTGTTTTGTCAGTAGGCAAGCAGTTATATGATCTTTTAAAGAGCCTTTATTGGTTCCTCAAAAAATATAAAAGAAAACAAGGAAAAAAGAAAGAAATAAATGAACAACAGAAAATAATGAATGGGCTTAGAGAGAAATTTTCGTTGCATATCTTTGTTATTGGTTGATCGTGCAGCTTAATCTATATGACTATGACAATGAAAGTTATGCAGAGTTTTATGGTTGAACTAACTGAAAAGAGTTTGACCTAGGGGTAGAACATCCTTTAGTGTTAATGAGACATACTATTGAAGATGCTACTTAATGGGGTTCCTCACTGTTTATGTCCTGTTTCTCTCGGGTTTGGTGGTAATGTTGTGACTTGGCTGTTATATATTCCATGCCTGGATATGTTAGGTCTTCATTCTTTGTTTTCTTTTTCTTTTTTTCTTTTTTTTTCTCTTTGCTTGCTCTTTTGGATTGAGATTAAATTGTTTCATTCTGAATGTTATGGGATAGATTATGGGAACACTTGGTGTCAGTTTTGAAGTTTGTGAAAATCCTTGTCACGACTGAGCTCCATGTACTAAAGTCATTCTTCTCTTTTGACAGGTGTATTCCATTTAGGTATAGATGTTTAGATGAGGCAGACCATGAAAATTCTGAAAAGGTGGTTGAGGTACTAATGATTAACTCAACAAGCGGACCAGGTCTTTTGTTTCCAAAGGTACAAAGTTGTGTTTTGTTTGGGCATATACTGTGATACTTTCTGTGGCTTTACTTCCCTACCATTGCTACATTGTTGCTATCTATTCTGCTGAAGAATACAGTTGCATTTATTTTTCTACCTAAATAGATTACTACTGATAGGAATAAACATCTAAAAGATCATAAAAGTGCATGTATCCAATATGTTGCAATGGCCAGTGAAAACAGAAATAGTGAGAAAACAGAAAGTAATCTTTTTCTGTATTGAATTGTATTATTTTCTGTACACAGCACCTACTTACAACATAACTATGAAATAAATTCTCCTAAAATTATGGTCTAGAGCCATGGAGTAAATTAAGGAAATAATAAATCCTAAATTAAGGAAACAGCAATCTACACACTAAATTAGGGATTTCAACACTCCCCCTCAAGTTGGATCATATATGTTAATCATTTCCAACTTGTTTATGAAATCATCAAATTTTTGTCTTGCAAGTCCTTTGGTGAAGATATCTGCAGTTTGATCTTGTGTAGGAACATAGGTCATGCAAATGATCCCCTTCTCCACCTTTTCTTTAATGAAATGTCTATCCACTTCTACATGTTTGGTTCGATCATGTTGGACTGGATTAAGAGAGATATTTATTGCTGCTTTGTTATCACAGTAAAGTTTAATGGGAAACTTTTCAGTGACTTGTAGTTCTTCTAGGAGTTTCCTTAGCCATAATGCTTCACATATTCCTTGAGCAGCTGCTCTAAACTCAGCTTCAGCACTACTCCGACCCACTACATTTTGCTTTTTACTTCTCCAAGTTACTAGATTTCCCCATACAAAGGTACAATATCCAGAAGTGGATTTTCTATCTTCAACAGATCCTGCCCAGTCTGCGTCTGTAAAGACTTCTACTCCTTTGCTGTCGTTCTTCTTGAAAAATAATCCTCTTCCAGGTGAACCTTTGAGATATCTAAGTATCTTAAACACAACCTCCAAGTGAGCTTCCTTTGGTGAATACATGTGCTGACTTACTACACTTACTGCGAATGCAATGTCAGGTCTAGTATGAGATAAGTAAATTAACTTCCCAACTAGTCTCTGATATCTGTCTTTGTCAACCAGTTCCCCAGGATTATCTGTCCTCTTCCCTGCTCCGATTGGAGTGTCACTTGGTTTGCATCCAAGCATACCAGTTTCTGTTAAGAGATCAAGAACATATTTTCTTTGAGACACGCTGATTCCTTTCTTTGATCTAGCGACTTCCATTCCCAAGAAATACCTCATCTGCCCCAGATCTTTTACTTCAAATTCTGTGTTGAGGACACTTTTCAACCTTTCCATTTCCACTTCATTATCCCCGGTAAGAATTATATCGTCAACATAGACAATTAGAATTGTCTTCTTTCCACCCTCGGCTTGTTTGAAGAACAAAGTATGATCTGATTGTCCCTGTTGATACCCTTGTTTCTTTAAAACTCTGGCAAACCTATCGAACCATGCTCTAGGGGACTGCTTGAGGCCATAAAGCGACTTTTTGAGTTTGCACACTTGGTTGTCTTGATGCCCATTATTGAAACCTGGTGGCATTTCCATATAAACTTCCTCTTCTAATTCACCATTCAAAAAAGCATTTTTTATGTCAAGTTGCTGAAGAGGCCAATCCAAATTAGATGCCAAAGATAAAAGAACTCTAACTGTATTTAGCTTTGCCACGGGAGCAAATGTCTCGGTATAGTCAATGCCATAAATTTGTGTAAAACCTTTGGCGACAAGACGAGCTTTGTATCTTTCTATTGTTCCATCTGCTTTGTATTTCAAAGTAAAAACCCACTTGCAACCTATTTGTCTCTTCCCTTTCGGTAACTCCATCACATCCCAAGTTTCATTTTTTCTTAAAGCTTTCATTTCCTCCATTACTGCATTCTTCCATTCGGGAACAGCCAGTGCCTCCTGTATGTTCTTTGGAATTTCTGTACTATTGAGATTAGAGACAAATGCTCGAAAAACAGTAGAAAGATTATTGTGTGACACAAATTTGAAAATAGGATGGAGTGTACATGAACGAGGTTGTTTTCTAAGAGCAATAGGTAAATCAATATCAGGAGTATTAAAAATACCTGTGTTTGTGGTTGACTCACTCACAATTGGAGCTATCACCGGGTTAGACTTTCTTGGTGCTTCGGGTGTGAGGTTCTCTTGATGTCTTGACTTTGGCCTTCTTGAATAGACTAGCATCTCTTTATCATTCTGTTTTTCCACATCTCCCCCTGAGTTCAAGTTTCCTTCTGTATATGGCAAATTAGTATGAGGAATAGGTTCAGAAGGAAGAAGCTCAAAGTCCAAAAAACGATCTTCACTAGAAATCTCCCCTTGTAGAGAAGTTTTTTTGAAGAAAGGAGTGTTTTCAAAGAATGAAACATCAAGACGAACAAAGACCTTTTTTGTGGAAGGATCAAAACACTTGTACCCTTTTTGAGTATGAGAATAACCAATGAACACACACTTGATAGCTCGAGGATCTAGTTTACTTCTATTCGGAGAGTGAACATGAACAAATGTAGTACAACCAAACACCTTGAGTGGTAAATTAGAGGGTAAACGTGAAGTGGGAAAAAAAAATTTAGAGTATTGAGTGGAGTTTCAAAGGAAAGAACTCGACTAGGCATCCTGTTGATAAGATAGGCAGATGTTAAAATAGCATCTCCCCAGAACATTTTTTGCATATTGGTAGTAAACATCAATGCATGAGCTACTTCAAGCAAGTGTTTATTTTTTCGTTCGGCCACCCCATTTTGCTGTGGAGTGTTAACACACGAACTTTGATGAACTATTCCATTAGTTTTCAGATAATCTCCCAGGATAGAATTAAAGTATTCTGTTCCATTATCAGTACGCAAAATCTGAATGTGAGTTTGAAATTGTGTTTGAACAATGGAGTGGAAATTTTTAAACAACATCACAAACATCAGTTTTGTCTTTTAAGATATAAACCCAACAAACCCGAGTATGATCATCAATAAATGTAACAAACCAATTTGTGTGAGTGCGAGTAGAAATACGAGAGGGTCCCCATAGATCACTATGAATCATAGTAAATGGTTTTGAAGGTTGGTATTTTGATTTTTGAAATGAAGTACGTTGATGTTTAGCCAATTGGCAGATTTCACATTGAAAAACAAAGTCTTTTTTATTGGAGCAAATAGAAGGAAACAAATGTTTCAAGTATTGAAAACTAGGATGACCCATTCTAAAATGCCATAACATAATTTCACTTTCCCTAGAACTAGATACAGAGTCATAGATTGTAGCTTGAAGCTGTCTACTCACATTTGCCTCATCAAAGTAGTAGAATCCCTCACATTCCTTAGCACTGCCAATCATCTTCCCCGATGATAGGTCCTGAAAAAAACAATGAGAGGGAAAAAATTTAGCAAAGCAATTGGAATCTCTTGTTAATTGGCTGACTGATAATAAATTGCAAGACAGATTTGGGACATGGAGGACAGTCTCTAGAGTTACAGAATCGGTGAGTTTTATAGTTCCTTTTCCAGCAACCGTGGAGAGTGAACCATCTGCAATTTTAACTTTAATGTTGCCAGCACAAGGTGAGTATGTGGAAAAAATATGATCATTGCTTGTCATATGATCAGAAGCACCAGAGTCGACAATCCAAGGGTTTTTGGTTAGGGAAATAGTGTTTGAAGCTCTCAAAAAATTACCTCTGTGTGCTAATGAACCAGAGGACACATGATTGGAAGACTGACCAGTAGTTTGAAGGCTTGAAAACAGTTTGTAAAGTTGCTCCATCTGTTCTTGGTTGAATGTATTTTTTGACTGATGATCATTGTTGGTAGCCTCCATCTTCCTCTCCGTCTGATCATCAACAGAGGCTTGATATCCACGGCTTTTGTTCATCTGCCTTGGTTTCCAGTCTGGTGGTTTTCCATGCAACTCCCAGCAAGTATCCTTGGTGTGCCCAGATTTGTGGCAGTGCTCACACCAGGGCCTTTTCCTCTGCTGATTCTGACCTGACCCATTCGGTGCCCTTTTTGACATCAGTGCAGACGTTTCTGGTTCAGTACCTGTATGTCCAGTAAAGTTCTTGCGTCTTAGCATCACCTTGCGTCTATTTTCTTCTCGCCTCACTTCTAAGAAGACTTCACGGATGGAAGGTAGAGGTTTCCAACCAAGAATTCTTCCTCTGACCTCATCTAACTCCTGATTGAGCCCAGCCAGAAATTCGAAGACTCTTTCATTCTCTAGCCTTTTTCTGTACCTCACACTATCTCCAGAGCATTCCCATTCTTCTTCATAACTCAGATCAAGTTCCTGCCATAGAGATTTCATCTCAGTGTAGTAATCGGTAACTTCTCTTTCTCCTTGTTTCATTTGCCACAGTCGGGTTTTAATCTCAAATATTTGAGAAGAGTTCTCCACATCAGAGTATGTCTCACAAACGGCATCCCAAACTTTTTTTGCTGATGGGAGAAACATATAGGTTTTTCCGATGGAAGGTTTCATGGAGTTGACCAGCCACGCAGTCACCATCGAGTTCTATGACTTCCATTTTTGCAGAGAAGCATCATTTGAGGATGGCTTCTTTGTTTCACGATATCCAAGTTTGCCTTTTCCATCGATTACAAGTTTGATTGATTGAGCCCATTCGAGAAAGTTTTTCCCATTGAGTTTCTCAACCGTGAATTGAAAATTGGAGTTGTCAGACCCATTCAAATTCATGGTGTTCATGACCTCTGTTTCTTCAGTGGTTTCAGCAGATGAAGACTCTATGCTGTCAACAGTGGTCTTCACCATCGATAGCTAAGGTTAGAAAACCCTAGGCTCTGATACCATGAAAACAGAAATAGTGAGAAAACAAAAAGTAATCTTTTTCTGTATTGAATTGTATTATTTTCTGTACACAGCACCTACTTATAACATAACTATGAAATAAATTCTCCTAAAATTATGGTCTAGAGTCATGGAGTAAATTAAGGAAATAATAAATCCTAAATTAAGGAAACAGCAATCTACACACTAAATTAGGGAATTCTTACACACTAAATTAGGGATTTCAACAGCCAGTAATGTTGAATTGCATTCTAACTCATCGTTTGCCTTAACTCCTAGTTCTTGTTCTTGCAGTTTTTATCTAATTTATCCAGTGTCCAACATTCAAATATTCTGATTGACATTTAATACAAAGTAGCTATGTTACTCGGACTCCGGGGTGAGTGTTGGATACGGGTATGTGTCTGACAAGGGTATACTCAATTTTTTCTAAATTTTTCCTTATAATTGGAGGATCATACTCCTATACCTTTGTCCGAATATGTGTCGGACATGAGTGTTGGACTCGGGTACTTCAAGGAAAATGAAGAGTCGGAGTAACATAGCAAAGTAGTCAGTGTACTTATGAGATGACTCCTCACGTGGCAGTTTGTCATGTTGGTAGCTTTCTTTCCTTCTAGATCCACAAATAATAACCTGATGGGAGAGAGCTCTGATGCAAGGGATAGATGCATTGACTGTTTGATCTATTAATGAAACTTTAGAAAGTATTGATCTCAGCATTCAATTTCAGGCTTTATGGATAATAGAACTGTAACAGAACTTGATATATAGATGGAGGGATGATGGATATGCTTCTTTTAGTATGTTAATAATACAGCAAAGTAGAATGAGTATGCTTTGCGCTTGTCTCTTGGATATCTAGTTGAACATTAGGAGGCACTTTGATAGCAACAGAATTTTGGTTTCTATTAATTGGGTGGCATGTAGTTAGGACATTTTCCTGTTTTATTGAATTGGAATACTGAGTTCAGGTTTAGTATAAAATTTATCGCTAAGAGGTAAATACACATAGTAATTGTTGAGGAAGAAACTTGTTCTGATGTGATTTTATTGAATTAGGTTACAATTTCATGAAAAAAGTTAGTAATGTTGTCTATGGATAAGAGTTCCTTGTTGGAGAGTTATAGTTTGAATGACTCAACTTGTCTTCGATAATTTGTTTTTCTTGCTTATGAAAGTTTAGTAGATGACTGTTGTTTGTAGTACTCTTGACTTAATTATTGGAGATTACTTGGAAACTTATGGGCAACACCCTTCAATGTATTTTGCCTTCATGAACTAATCCATAATAAAATTTTGCTAAAAGTTTGTTATAAATTCAGTTTAAATTACCTGTGGTGATTCATATTTGAATCCAAAGATTTATTTGGTGATATAGTTTGAAATGCAAGTCAGCTAGCAATATCTTCTTCTTACCTTGTTTTCCTTTCTCCCTACCTCATGTAGTGGCTTTTCCTGCAGCCTCTTTTTCTCTTTACTCGAACAACTTTCAGTTTCTTGAATTAGCTTCATATGCGATTTCTTTTTTTTTTCTTCTCAATACTAAGACATACCTACTAATAGATACTTTTTTCAGATCATTGAGATGAAACTAGAGTTAGAGTTTGGCATATTAAAACACTTATGCCTAGATGCATATTAAGAGTCGTTATTTCCATTTTAGATTTTATTTAGTACTTTGGTGATTCATCTACTTGTAAGAATTAGACTAATGAAATTATTATAAGCGCACTTCTTTTTTCTCCGGGAGTATAATTTAGGAGCTCCAAAAACATTTTGGCAATTAATATTATATTTGATCTAACCTGTAGTATCCTTGCCATTGAAAAACATGATAACTACATAGAGGAAATGGTTGACCTAAATGGAGTTAAAATAGCTGCTTGATTTCTGTGTTTTCTTGTTCTTTACATCTCGAAGAAAATAGGATTTCTAAAACATTTTCTTATGGATTTTTTGTTCTTTGATTCTAGGGAGGGTGGGAGAATGATGAAACTGTCGAGGAAGCTGCAGTCAGGGAAGCAATTGAAGAAGCTGGAGTCCGAGGGAATTTAATGGTGAAAATTTTGTTCTTCGGTTTTATTTATGCATTTCCTTTTCATCTTTCAAGTTTGTGAAAGCTATAACATATTTAATATTAGTTCATTTCTTAATGTTTTGAAGTTTTTAGCATAGATCTCTGCATATCATTCATAAAATTAGCTTTTATCATGTCATTACTATTGTAAATATTATCTCATCAACTTCTGGAGTAAGATTAGTGCAAATCCCAATTCCTAGCTTGGCACAGTGGTAGCCTAGTAAAATGTGCAATTTAGAAAGGTTAACTATATCAATGACATTGGTGGGAACATTTACCTAAAAAGTAGTCCTTTAGTGATTTATTGTTTTTCATACATGAAATTCATAGGCTAACTTGGGGGAGGGCGGTTGAGGAGGAAAAGGAGAGAGTTAGAGTGGGGATGGGAAGAGAAGAGGAGAGCAAGAAAGCTTTTGACAAGAAATCAAAAGGTTATGAAAAGATTTGTAATAAATTATTATATTTTTTAAACAGAAAATAGGAATGCAGATGAAATTAGGATTCAAAAGTACGAGGTAGCTATGTTGCTCCTACTTTTTATTTTTCTTGAAGTACCCGTGTCCGATGCATATCCGGACATGGGTATGGGGATATGATCCTCCAAATAACCTCCAAATACATGGAAAAACTTAGAAAAAATTGAACATATCCGTGTCGGACACATACCTGTATCCAACACTCACACCCGAGTCCGAGTAACATAGCAAGGTAGTCATTATCACAATAGAAAGTAAATATTTTTGTCTTAAAAGTGTTGAGTGCATGACTATGGACATCGTAAGTTTATACTTTATAGTTTATACTGTCAGAGAACAGTTACATTTTTGACATGTTAATCAACTAGCCAACATGATAAGCCTGGATGAAAATGCAGCACATCTTTTTTCTCTCATCATTGAACTTATAGCATTATTTTATCCTGTTGAATCTAATTCTACAGTTCTCATGTTTATGTTTTAGTAGAGTCTTGATTGTCCTCTCTTTCTTCCAACAATTAGCTGCTGCTTTAATTCTACTATTACAATAATTAAGAAATCTTTGGCACATTGAACTGAAGTTTCTTCTATACCTAATTCAGTTTCTGCACTAGGCGCATAATACGACGCGCTATTTTCTTGTTTGACATCTTATATTTTTCAATAATTATTTACTAATTGTTTAATGTAAGGCTGTGATTACTCGTCTTGTTGCTTTCTATGTTACTCCGACTCTTCATTTTTCTTGAAGTACCCGTGTCCGACATCCGTATCCGACGCATATCAGAACATGGGTATGGGGATATGATCCTCCAAGGACCCTCCAAATATATGGAAATCTTGGAAAAATTTTGAACATACCCGTGTCGGATACATACCCGTGTCCGACACTCATACCTGAGTCCCAGCTTTTACCTCATGAGAATTAGATAGTTGAAAGTGTTTTTTATCTATCCTACTGGGTTCAATACTTTATAGAATTTTATAATTTTAAGAATGTTGCTTTTTGCTCTTGATATTCAGACAATTTAAAGGGGAATAACTTTTTTAACCTTATTGGAGTCAGGACTTCATTGGATATTATCATTTTAAGAGCAAAACCCATGAAGATGAATTCAGCCCAGAAGGTTTATGTAAAGCTGCAATGTTTGCTCTGTTTGTCAACGATGAATTAAATTCGTGGCCAGAGCAGAGCACTCGTACAAGAAGTTGGCTAACCATACCAGAAGCAATTCAGAGTTGCAGACATGCATGGATGAAAGATGCCTTAGAGGATGGCTTCTGTAAGTGGCTTGCTCAAAAAGAATGAGGGAAGGATTTCTCATTCAGAATTAATTTAAATGAGTGTGTATAAATCAAAAGAGCAATACACACTCACTAGCAAATCATGTATGTGCCTGCTTTGTGTTTGAGTTTTTGTTTTAAAAGTAGAAAACATTGTTGTTTGTTATTACATAGTGTTACTTTTTCTTTTCTTTTTTTATTGAATTTGTTTATAGGTCTTATATTATTGACCTCTGATGCATTTTAATTCAGAGGGTTGGTCCAATTTGTCATTATGCTATGTGTTTGCTAATCTTCTTAGATGTTACTTTTTGTATTATTGCAAGTTCAATCATCTCTTATAACTGAAAATAGAAAATTAAAAAATAAATAAAGTTGAACAGATTCAGTTTTTTTATTTATTTACTTATGTTTATCTTTTGTTCGTGGTTGTCTCACCCAAATCATTGAGTTTAATATTTAGGTTGTATCTTGTTCGTTTAGGTGGTAAAGTTAACCTTATATTAAGTTAAGAACATTATATATGTACATATAGAGAGAGATGAGATGAGAGATTCACTTACATTAGTGTAAAATTAAATTAATTTTACAAATTTTCAAAAAAATTTATACATTTTATATTTTAACAAATCGTCCGTTGGATCACGTAAAATTTTGAATCGATCTGATATTTCTATCATATCGATCGAGAATATTGTCTTTTTCAATATATATTTAACGGTTGAAAGTTTTTTACATGAAATAAATAGTTAAACGTTTTTAATTTACTCGAAATTCGAGTGCATGATCTATGTGAATAGAACATGAAATACAATTGTCGGATTATATATATATATATATATATATAAGGAAAGATCAAATTATATTGGTGTAAAATTAATTAATTTTATAGGCTTTTATAATTTTGTGTACAATTGATATTTTAACAAAATGACTGTTGAATTTAGTATAATAATCGCACTTGTCGTACACATAAAGTTTCGAATCGATGCAATATCTATATCATGTCGATCAAGAATATTGTCTTTTATATATATATTTAGCGGTTGAAATTTTTTTAAATCAAACAAATAGTTAGATATTTTTAATTTACTTGAAACTTGATGTGCACGATCTACATGAATAGAGCATGAAATACAACAGTCGGATTAAACAAATATAAATCGTATAAAAAATTACGAAAGTTATAAAATTAAATTAGTTGTACACTAGTATAATAGGACCCCTCTTCATATATATAGGATTAGCATCTCCATTAATTTTTTGTCTATTATTATCCCATACAACTTTAATCATCATTCATAAGTATGACTCATGTGGCATCATTAATAATGTGACATCATGTGATTCACTAATAGAATATAAATTTATACACTAATATTACATTAAATATTAATTTTTTATTTTTTAGTTGAGATTTGAGGTGAAAGTGTGATACGTTGAAATTTCATAAATAAATAAAATAAAATAAAAAGTTGATTAATAAATAAAAAAAAAAAATTATGAACCCAAAAAAAATAATTAAGCATTTTGTTGTCCTTGAAGTGCCTACAACTTTTTAGTTTGATACAAATGAGGACAAAAGACAAATTGGTGTGTGTAACCGTACAATTGGTATTGCATTTTAGTATGTTGTATTTTTTTAATATTTAAAAGTTGTCAAAAATGAAATTTTAATCATTGAGATTAAAAATTTTATATTTTACAAACAAATGATATGACTGATATTAATAAATATAATTAACATTTTGTTATTGGTAATATATATTCATTTTGACAAAATTTTCAAAGTCCCAAGTACTATAATAAAGAAACAAACATGATGAAATTGTTATTAATAGAGAAGTAAGATTATGATAGAATCTATAACTTAATTCAGTTGGTTCATGCAGTCATTTTTAGGAGATAACATTCAACAAATTTAGAGTTCGAATCCCATGATAAGTCTAACCCACAAAAAAAAACCTATGCAGCAATTGTCCAGTTCTTAGAAGCCTTGTTCATATTGACAAGGTTGAAAAGAGGGGATCGGAAGTCAAACTAGTGTTATTTTCGATTTCTGATGGACCGTCGATTCATTTATATAAAATTTTAAACATTTTAAAAATAATTTTAATATTAAATATAATTAATAAAAATGTATTTTTTTTTCCTGGTATGATCTTTAGTATTATTGGTTCAAACTTCATATTTTTAAAAAACATTATTAAAATATGAAAAATAGTTTTTTCTCTATTTTTTTTATTTTTTATAGATTACCGATTTTAAACCGATTCAAATGATCATCGGTTCTCTATATAACACCGAACCAAACAAATCTCCAATTCTCGATTGAATCGATCCAACCGACAGATTCGAGTCAATTTTTTTAACCATGCATATTGATTTCATATGAAAAAATTTCAATGCTTTTTTTTTCTATTTAATATTTGTGAAAAAATTAGATTAAAATTAAATTCTGAATAGAACTATATATCATTAAATTTAATGTTCAAATGCTTAAATTAAATAGTTTAAACATATAAATTTAAACACTTGACTCAATTTATTCGTTTTTGGCTGAATTGGTTCGAGCATGATTTGTTGCTCAAAGAGCAAAGCAAAGCTCAACTCCCCCGAATCTCTAAAAAATATTTAAAAAAAAATAAGGCATTTAACCCTGTCACATTGGTTCTATTATTCGCATGAGAAAACATCTGAAGCCCAATTTCTAGCAAGAATCAAACGAGAAGAGATATATTGACCAGCTTTGTTCATTGGCTATTTGTTAAGTGCTGAGAATCAATCTCACAAAACAGATTTTGAGTGCTAAAAAAGACTCAAAACTAGTAACAACTCTGACAGATTTTAAGGTTCAATTTGTACAAAATAACATATAAATGAGATCATATTCATATATATATATATATATATATATATATATATATACCTCAGCAGCTTATAAACTACCAACATCATGTCATCATCTATGAGATACAAGGCCTAAAGCTACTTTTTTTTTTCCTTGGCTGTTCTTGTATTTCCTATAATTAATAAACAGTGAGGCAAGCCAGTTTCTTCTCATGCTCTATATCCATCTCTCTACTTATTAACAATAAAAAATCCTGTAATTGAATCTCCCACTGCAGTCAGGATAGAGTTTCGGGCAAGTCAAGTATGTTTACACAATGCAGTGGAAACTTACCTCCCCTGCTTCTCTAATCGAGCCGAGAGGCTAAAACCCGGAGTCTCCAAGCTTCAGGAATGAACTCAAAAACACAAAGCAATGTATGATTTCATGAGGTGCTGGTTATGCCAAAGCTGTCATCAAGAACAATATCAGCAGGATCTCCAATCCATGGTCTCCCTTCCCTCCACTGAAACTTAACCCTTAATTTTCCATTTGCATCAACCCCAACCACCTGCCCTTTGCTGGCATGAGTCTCCATTCCCCAACCCCACCTAGGTGTCACAAGCCCCTCTCGTATCCGCACCTTGTCCCCAACTTTAAACGGCCTAACCCTTTCCATCTCGCAAGCCTTACAAAGCCATAGCCTTTCCATAAAGCAGAATGCCACCCATAAGTCCCCGTTTTCCATTCGATGCACTACCCCAATGCTTGAATGAGTTACCTCTCCCCAGTGATGAGTTGGGATTGAAACCGATGACCTAACCCTAACCCAGTCCCCAATGCAAAGTTCCTGTTCCTCAACCAGCTCCACTTCTGATGGGTCTAGCATCCAAGTTTTGGAGCCAACAGGAGTGTATATTCTCACCTTTCCATCTGCATCAATTGCTGCTATTGTTCCAACACTTGTATGGCTATGACCTGACCAGCCAAATCTCGGCTGCTTCACCGAGAGCTTTACTCTCACCTTCTGCCCTACGATGAGTCTCTCCACTTTTTCGAGATGGGAAGTAGGTCCCACCCATCTTTCCTGCTCCCCGCAAAATGCAACGAAGGTGCTTCCATCCCATTCATCTCCTTCATACCCTATTCCTTGTACAACACCAATACTACCAGGTCCAATAGATTTCCAATTACTAGCATTTTCTCTCAATTGCACCCATTCTCCCACTTCAAACATCTGCTCTATTTCAAGATCGGCGGGATCTCCTCTCCACATGCCTGGCAAACCAAAGAAAGCAACTCTGACTTCCCCATCAGCATGAACACTAATAATAATGCCCCGTGAATCAGATTTCGTCCCTCTCCAGCCCCACCTTGGCTCAACTAATCCAGCTCGAAACCGAACATGTTGCCCAACTTTATAGCTTGGAACCTTTTCTAAATCTGAGAAATGGCTAATCAACCTCCCTTTCCGGAAGCAGCAAGCCAATTCTAAATATCCAGTATCCTGAACACTATGCACTACTGCTAAACTCTCTTTCCCAATAGTATTCCAGTCATAACTTGGTCTAGTGCCAAGGCTTGGCTTTGAACGGACCCAATCACCAACTTCAAATCCTGAAAGCCTTTCTGCATCTCCAGGGGAAACTTTCCACAAACTATGCCTGCCAGCAACCTTCACCTGCAGAGCACAAAGAAAACCACTCCATTACAGCAATTCAATGAATGAATAAGCAAATTAATAGAATAGTCAACATCTATGTTAGATGTTCTCGAACTCGGGTATGTTCAATTTTTACTAAGATTTACATGTATTTGGAGGGTACTTGGAGGATCATATCCCCATACCCATGTCCGGATATGCATCGGACACGGGTACTGCAAGGCAAATGAAGCGTCAGAGCAACATAGGTCAACATATAGTATTAACTGATGCATTCCCTCAAACAGTGATACACTGACAATGTTGTAACGAAAGATATAATGCTCCAACATTTTCCCAGAAGAGCCATCAAAAGAATTCAATTGGAAAAAAAAAATGAAAAAAGAAATTGTAAAGAATGAAGGACAACTTATAACATTAGACCAGGCTACTTGCTTCCAGATAAAAAGAAAAAAATGGAAAGAATAAAAAGTTGTGCCCAAACATGAGCAGCATGCTTACATTCAAAGCTCCATCCATGTCAATTCTAACAATTTTTCCAACAGTTGCCGGAGTTTCATTTGACCATCCAAGTCGTGGCTGACTGACAGATGGCATCATGTGAACCTCTTGTCCCACTTCAAAAGGAGGCACTTTCTCCACATCAGTGACAGAGCAACAAAAAGGTTTGCTTCTGAAGCAGAAAGCAATACCCATATCACCATCATCCTCTAAGCTATGAATTACACCAATGCTGATACGTGTAATGTCCTCCCATCCATATTTTGGGGAGGATACTGAAGCTTTTACTCTAACCCAATCCCCAACCTGCTCATAATGGGAAATATACAGAATAAGATTCATTAAAATCCTCGTGTCTGACCCCAAAAAAAAAAACCCTTAATGAAATGTCCAATGACTACATTAAGAAAAGGGCAGGTAATTTACCTTGAAATCCTCAACCTTTTCCATGTCAGAGGGATCAGCCTGCCATGGGATTGGTCGATTAGGTATTTCAATCATAAGAAGCCCGTCAGTCTCTATCTCGCTAATTCTTCCAACACTATGATGGGTCTCACCACCCCAAGCACATCGTGGTTCTGCAACAGATCGCTTCACACACACCCGGTCACCAATCTATAAAATCAAACAATAGATTACTTTTTCTTTGTATGCAAAACAAGTTTCAATTAAAGAGAAAAAATTAAAATAAATAGAAATAGAAATGCTCTATCAACACCATTGATAAAGAAAGTTTGAAGTCTCTTATATACCCTGAATGGAGTAACATGCTCAACCTCCTCTGGTTCACAATGCCAAGGATTTGAGAGATAGCTCAAGTCCAACAATAGACTACTATCTGGTCTAATACAGTATACTATACCGATGCTCCCAGGTGTCACAGATCCTAATCCATGCTTTGCCATTGTAAGAGTTGGACGAATACGAACCCAATCCCCAACCTTGAATTCTTCAACTCTTTCCATTTCTGCAGGATCAGCTTTCCATCCTCTAGAAGCTCCAGGAAAGCCAACACGCAAAATCCCATCCTCATCAACACATAAGACAGTTCCTATACTGTCACGTGATTGACCACGCCAGCCAAACCTGAAGATAGAACAAATCTATTTATTAATTCAAACTAACTTACCTGATCAAGCCAGTCAATTCAGTTAAAGGATTGCAAGCATGCAAAAGGCAGAAGTACAACTTCAAGAGTAGATTAAAATTATATTCCGCTAGCATCTAATATAGGATCAAGAGCATGAATCTCTGGAAAAGCCATAATGGCTTCTTGTCTCTCGCATAAACATAGAAAAGATTGAGGAAGCATGAACCCTTTTCTTTTTTCTTTTCCAAAGGTAAACAAACAAATAGTAAAATTGAGGCAAGGGGTACCCACCCAAGTACAAGACTATCTTCTACATAACAGAAAATCAATAGTATCCAGTACAACAATGAAGTTCGGTCTATGGAACCAAAAATACAATGTACGAAATCAAGCATCCAAAAGTTTTTACTAGGAAAGGTACTCAGAACATCTTTACTATTCTTTTCCCCACAACAACCAAAAAAAATAGAGAGAGGTGGATTAACTCCATCAATTTTGGCTATGAGTACAAATTTAGTAGCTACTATGCAGAAGCATTTCATTATTGTTTATTATTTGCCTTCTAAGAAAAAATACACATATAGCAACATAAAAAACTTCATAGCACCTAGACACCATGCCTATGACAAGAGATAAAGCAAGTAAATAATTGAGACATTATGCTGACATTAATTACCTTTTACTCGGGAATATTTTCATACATTTATACTAATTTTTAGTAAAATGATGATTAAAAAGATCACAAAAAAATCATCCTACTTGAACTAAAATACTCGAACTATCCTAAGATTAAACATGCAATTTCCAAATTATTTTGACTACGTTTTTCATACACCATGGCAATAGCATGAACCTTCAAAGAAAACACCATATTTGTCAAGAGTGTTGCAAAGTTCCCATTCCAGGTAATAAATGGAAAAGCATAGGCCTTAAGCACCTCCATAACCCAGTCATAGGATATTTAAAGACCAAAGAAACTGCAAACTAGAAATTAGAAATTAAACTGATCCAAACCTTGGCTCTTTGACATCTGCTCTAAGCTTAACGTGCTGCCCCCTATCCAGAGGAATCACTTTTACAACTTCATTTACCAATACACGAGCCTCTCCAGAACAAAAGGACACAATAAGATTGTCTCTGTCCACCACATTTTGCACAAACCCAACACTTTTATGTCTTGCACCTTGCCACCCATATGTAGGTGTAGTGATTCTTCTTCGAAACTTCACCCAATCACCCACTTCAAATCTGAGTAAGTTCAAGAACTCAAGAATCATGAAAAGAAAAATAAATAAATTATGTGAATGAATGCACAATGATGTAAACGGTAAACCTTCTCCTTACAATGTAGGAGACAGATGAACTCCCCTATTCGTTAGTGCCTCCATTAGATCTTCAGAAATCCATTCACGGGGAAGTGTCTCCAAAAAGTCACGTAATTTCTTACCACTGTCATCATATGAATTGACACCGTGTTAGTAACATATGGATCCAACATATAGATTCTACAGTGTAAAATGTGCTGCCAAAAAACAAATCAAACCAAAGAAAAAGACATGAATACGTTCATGAACAAAAGAAAAGAATTGATAGCAATTAACCAGAACTGACCTGTGATTTCTAACTTCAACAGCAGCATCAGGATTTCTCAGCATTACAATAAGCCATTCAAGATTTTCACGTATCATTTTTGCAGTATCTGCTGCTATATGGAAAGCATTATCGCCTTCATCGCCCTGGTCATGAGCAAAGACACTATGAATAAGTGGACTGCAAGAAGAAAAGAATGCAGTATCATGCTATGTTGCTCCAATTCTTAATTTTTCCTAACATACCCGTGTTCGACATATATTGGAAACTTATGCCCTCCCTGTCACATTTCTCCTTTACCTTAATCTTAACTGTAATTGCAATTTTATTTAATCATATATTATTTTAACATAAACCATCATATTGGAAAAGCAATTAGGATTAATTGACCACTTGATAGATTTATTAAGAGAATCATATGCTTCATTTTATTTTATTTTTTTTCAAATTACTGCATAAATACATAAATATTAGATGCATGATTGCTCCTCACTTTCATACTTCGTTGTCCCAACACTTGGGCTCCATTTGGTTGGTGCGTTCGCTTTTTACTTTTTGCTATTTGTCCCTTTCAGTTCATTTTTTATTTTTTACTTTTCACTTTCTATTCAAAAAAGAAAAAAGCAAAAGATCCAACAAACGGAACCTTAATTTTCTTGATGTAACTGTGTTGGAGACATATCAAATACTTGAAAATGAACCAGTATAGGGCTATGACCTTCCAAAAATATAAGGGAAAACTAAAAAAGTAAATGTATCTATGTCAAGCATGTAACCATGTCTCACTATAACTGAGCAACAATATAAAGTACATATAGATCTTTGCTGACTTGTTATGTAAGGTATGAAGTAATAGAACAATTTGACTTGAAGACTTTTTCACCTGATCAAACCAAAACCACCAAATTTCTTGCTTGCTGTGGTTTGAAATTCTTCATAAACTGAAGAATTATAAAGTGGCAAACTATTTGAAACTTGTAACATATTACAGATTTTTTCCTTTATACCATATCTATAACTTGGGTAGATCAAAGTTATCTTCTTTGAGAGCCAATGACTGAATCAAGGGTTCTTCAATAAACAAAAAATTATTTTCGTCTAAGCAAAAACTTCTTTCTAGTTATGATTCCTCTGGTCTCAAATGACAAATCTTCTTCACATACTTTAATTGACCAAAAGGAAGTATCAGTTCACCAAATTTAAAGCAAGATTGTGACCCATCCTACAACAATTTTTACTTTCCCAAATTCCCCCAACTTCAAAAGCTTTTATTCTTGAGAAATTTTAGAAGGGGTAAATGTTAAGAGAACACCAAACACTTTCTTAACTTCTCTTTTACAAATCCAAATTTAATCCTCTGTTACCATATTCGTAACCCATACCATAAACATTGCCCAATTATTCCAATCAATTAATGCCAATTATACCTTTACCACTTAACACCCTAGCTTTCACGTTTATCACGAGTATTCCCTCAAATTGAATCAATTCAAACCCTAGTTCAAGAACGAACCTTAAACCACCCTCTATAACCACAAACCCTAAAACCTCCAATTCCACCACAAACTCCGAGAAGGCATACTTCCAAAATATCTCATATGTTAACACACCATTCTCCTCAAACACATTATCTAGTAATAACCAGCAGATAAGACATTGTGCAAAAAAGTATGCCTTGCAACAAAACTGCAAAAGGTGAGCACACCTCATTCTACATCTAGTTCTCAGCATCATCTGCCATGTATTTCTCCAGCATAATTTTAAATTAGCAAGTCTAATTGGGAGATTAGGCAATTAATTTAGCCATATTCCATGTCTAATATTTCAATTTATTTATATATGGTTTCCTGTGTCTTTAGATTATTGGTTATGAATCAAAGAACTATGTTTATTTAAGCTAAGCACCCAATTCTTTGTTTTCATAGAGGCTTTGTTTTGCACTTCAATTACAAGAGTTATTCGTTATAATTTAGATCAAACCATTTTCAGACAAAGATAATCAGAAAAAATAACTTGATATGTGAACCCCAAACAACTACCCAAATATAAAGCATAAACTCCCGATACAATTGAAGCCTAGATCATGTATATAGTGAATATATGTCATTAAATACTAATCTGCTTCATAGCAAAAGGTCCATAATCCATTTACTTTATTTGGGAAAACATATGCAGAAGCATTCCATGGTAAAGATTTTTAGGTAATGGAGGTAGAAACCTGCAAATTACAATCCGCCCCAGCAGATAAAAGCAACCCAACACATGACGTTGCCCCTCTGTCCAAAGCTACATGTAGCGGTGTTGTATTGTGCACATTTCTGATGTTCAAATCCACTCCAGCATCAAGAATTATCTGTTCACCAGTTTGCAATTAGAAAACTTGTATAAACCCAAAGTATGGCTGAATATATGTTTTGACATTGCATTGATGCATGAATAGGAATCAAATTACTGACAAAAAATAACAAATAAGTGCTCCTCACAATAAGGAAGTTATGTAGCTTACTTTTACCAATTCAACATCATTAGCCATAGCAGCAGTATGCAATGCTGTTCTCCCATGTTGAGCATCTTGGGCAGTGGGATTTGCCCCAGCTGCAAGCAATAATCGCACCAGTTCCCTACCCTCTACAAGCAGTTTCATGAATCAATAAAATTTATGACTACAGAATAATAAAAATTCATGTGGTTAAAAAGATGGACACAATATTCCCAAGCAAAATGAAGTAAACCAAGGTATGGTAATAGGCCTTCAAGGGTGGTAACCAGTGATGTTAAGGCGCTCGCCTAGGCGCGCCTAGGCGCCCAGGCGAGGCGCCAGAACAGGAAAACGCCTCAGAGATGTTAAGGCGAGGCCATTTGACTCAGGCGTTCGCTTTTGGAGCTTTTTGTCGCAATTTGTTGGACAACCAGGCGCCAGAAAAGCGCGCCTCAGTAAATCTCCAAGTGTTTTTATTTTTTAAAATTCTAAAAGTCAACTTACCATATTCAATCTCAAGTCTCTGTCAAAAACAAACCCCAGCCACCAATATTTTTAGGTTAAAACAACGATTGGAAGCCATCAAAGACTTTCAACTCAATTCTACTATTGGTTTTTCACTTTTGATTACAGAGTACAACTAAGGTACGTTTGAATTTTTACTTTTTTTTCTTCTTTTGCTCTACTCTCTACTCCCTTTTCTTATTCTTTTTTTTTTTCTTTCTAAAATCAGACTTGTTTGGTCTGTTTCTGTTTTCAGAAACAGACCAAACATTGCCCTGTTTCTGAACACAGAATCAGGGCAATCGTTGCCTCTGTTTCTGACTCGTTTCTGACTCTGTTTCTTTGCTTTTTTTTTTTTATATATATAAAAAATATAATACGTAAATTTTATTTTATATATTATATATATTTATATATATGCGCCTTATTTTGCTCGGGCTAGTGCTTTTTTTGCGCCTTGCGCCTCAGGCTATGTAGAGGTCTTAGCGCCTAGAGTGCGCCTAGCGCCCTTGACAACACTGGTGGTAACAAAGGTTGTTGAAGGGTTTAGTAGGTTGTGGTTTGCCTGAAACAAGGATCAAGCTTTAAGGACTTTAAAGATATACAGAAAACCATCTAAGACCATGAAAGTGACTAAGGATGTGATAACAGTGTTGTAACAGGTATCTCAGAATGCTGTAGCAATAGAGAGAAGATATAACAAGAAAGAAGAAGAGGAAGAATATCTTATAACGTATTCCTTGGCATCCATGCTTAAATTGAACAAAATATTAATTAATTGAAGTCCTCGAGAAAATAAAATCAAACAGGCATTTATAAAGAATCCAATACCATTAAGTAACCAAATAGGAATAGGATTCCAAAGAGGAAACCAGCTAGTAAACAAGTAAAAAAGTAACAAGCAGCCAAAGCACATTTACATAAACTCCTAGAAAATTTTGGTCAAAAAAGAAAACCACATGGTAATCCTAGTTTAATGTATAGCCAACATAGTAAGTTCATGAAGAAATTAGAATTCTATTCCTGAACAACAAAATCCCATAATTCATAAAAAAGAATAAAATCCTAAATTCGAGTCTTTAATGACCATATGAAATACCACATTATAGCCTTTTAAGGAAGTAAATACTATACCTAAACCTTTTTAGCAATTTATAGAAGATCTTACAGCATAGCTTAAATTAAATTACCTAGCTTTAACT
The DNA here is from genome assembly GCA_030761205.1 of Fremontodendron californicum. Lineage (NCBI taxonomy): Eukaryota > Viridiplantae > Streptophyta > Magnoliopsida > Malvales > Malvaceae > Fremontodendron > Fremontodendron californicum. The sequence continues at coordinate 1,942,288 of JAULJL010000041.1, forward strand.
AAAGGGATTGTGAAGAACAGCTTTAAATGAAGAATTACAAGAGACAACTTCCAAGAGTGAAAATTTTGACCGTCAACTTAAAAGTAGACGAAGCAAGAGTTCTGAACTACCTATTTCGTGATCTTTCTTAAGAGCAGCGGCCATGCACAAAGCAGTACCAACAGGACTGGGAATATCAATCGCATCAGCAATTTCTTCTAGTGATGCAACTTCCACCCACCTTTTTACAACAGCCACATTCCATGTTGCCACACACAAATGCAATGGTCTGATAACAATGTCAAGATATGAAGCATTGAGCAGCAGGAAATGGAATGAAAAATTAAACGCCAAGAACTTATTGCAGTCATATATTCTAACAAAATGTGGTAATATGCAGACAGCAAAGAGGTTAGAAAGGTTGAAATGAGTTAGTCTATTTCATATTTTTTCTATTTTTTACTTGAGGCAAATTTATGTTTGCTACCCAAAAAAGAAGGGAGAAGAGAGAGAGAGAGCCAAGTAGTGATAAATTAAGATTTAACCACTAATCCAGTAGATAAAAGGATCAAACAATTCCTAAGGCTCTTTTTGCTTTCTCAAGGAATCACTTTAAATGAATAATTACATTTGGGTTGTGCAGTAGCCACAGTCTTCTCAAGCCCTGTATCCTAAACCAAATCTGAAACCACTAGCTAAGTATATCAGTAAAATAATGTTAATCACGAACAAGTTTAGAAATAAACGCATATACCAATAGATGACTGGATTCATATACAGGCACCAAAGACACAATAATAGAACACAACCCTAACGGCAATGCATGCATCTGTCTCCAACATAATAGAGAAGTGAGATTGTTGACCAGTTATCTGTCCTTGCATTAGACTATCAAAAGTATCAGAGATTACTGATGAGTTCAAGTTTATCTTATCTGAGGTGTTCACAAATTCAACGCCCAAATTGACGAATAACTCAGCAGGTAACATATAATAAGTGTGATGTGTTTATAAAATTAAAAATAAAATAAAAAAAGAAAGAGCTATAAAAGAAATCAGCAACAAGTATACATTAAAATAGAAGAAAATTAAATTAAACTAAATGGAATTTGGTTATTTTTAATCTAAAGTTAATCAAGCAGGTTATTTTCATGAAGTTAAATCACTGATTCACTTTATGGGATTCCGGACTAATAAAACAGAAAAGCTACGACCTAGAAGTGCTTCATTGACCACTTCCATCTCTCAAGAAGGGAAAACAAGAAGAAAAAAAATCTGTAGTTTAGTGTTCTACTATTCATATGGATAAAGAAATAGAAAAATAAAAAACTAAGCACACGGGTATAGTGCAGCATAGTACTTACGTCAGATTTTTGGAATTCAAAACAGCCATTGATGTACAGCCTCCATTTTCCAATATGACAAGGGCGCAGTCTGTATATTTCTTGGCCACAGCTCTATGAAGCACAGATTCGCCTTCTTCATCCACTGCATTAGGGTCAGCTCCAGCCAATAGCAACTCCTGTTAGACATTTAGAGACACGAACAGATAACTCAAACACTGGGAAAGAAGCAAGAAAGAGCAACCATATATATATATATATAAATGATTGGCATAAGACCTACACGCATGCAGTCAGGTTGACCATGGTAGGCACAAACATGGGCAACATAAGGACCAAAGCCTTCCCTCAACCTGGACTGAACATCAGCACCTCTCCTAATGAGAGCAAGGACACATTCTGGGGATCCAGCTGCTAAAGCAAAAACAAGAGGAGGATCCCCGTCCTTATCCAAAACATCCACATTTGCCTCCGCATACTCCAATATTGCCTCGACAAGTTCAGCACTACCTCGTCTACAGGCCAAGTGGAGAGCAGTTTGCCCATCAGCATTCTCTGCTTCTAAAAGTGAAGAAATTAAGCTGCCACTATTTCCAGATGAAGCCTTTGTAAGAAAATCTCTGCAGAAACAAAGAAAAGGGGATATGAAAAATATGATAAGAGATATAACATTCTTCAAAAAGAGAGCTAAGTATATGTCTTAAATAAAGTGCACTAACCTCACACCACTCACATCTCCCTCAGAAATAAGTCGATGCAGATGGTTAGGATTATCAGGTAAAACCTCCAAGTCAGACACAGCTGGTGGCTCCACTGCATTTGATCCAGGAAATTTGGCAAAGCCACTGCACATTCACCAATAAAATTTATTGAACGCTATGAACTAATTTTACTGTAACTCTGTCTCTACGAACATGGACAAACACACAAATGCACAACCAACACTAAAAGCAGCAGCTGCTTTTAAGGCCAGCATTAGCTTTTATCTAGGTATCACAAACATCGATAGAGGAAGTTAGGCATAGGTAACAATCAAAATCTTTTTCTTACTTATCAGGGCTTGCAGGAGGGCTGCGTGGTATCTCTTGCAAATGACGGAGGAATATTGCTAACATTGCATTAAATGTTGGTCTTTTTGATGGCTTGAACTGCAGGCAATCACCAATCATCTTCCACAATTCCCTAGGTAATCCAACACCCACTACACTTGCATATTGTGGAGGCAATTTCCGAGCCTTAACAACAGCTCGATAGATTTCATCTGCACTTAAACCAGCCCAACTGCATAAAGAATTTCAGCTTGTGTTACAACGAAATCATACCATTAATCAAAACGTGGAAATAGATACACAGAGAAAAAGAAACAGAAAAATAACATAAGAAAAAACAGGTTGCTCCACATACGGGATGGAACCAGTGCACATTTCCACCAATGTACAACCAAAACTCCAAGCATCTGATTCTACAGATATGCCTATTGCATCATCCCAGAACAGATTCAAAGACTTCTTTACTGGCTCCCACGCCTCTGGGGCAGTGTAATGTGGGCTGAGCATAGTGCAATCCATGCATGAATGAATCTTGGAGGAATCACATTCTGTTCGAGCTTTTCGGCAAGCAGGTTTCTTCAGAATTGCAGCGAGTCCATAATCAGAAACAACGGCATGACCACTTGCATTCAAAAGAAGATTAGATGGTTTTATACTCATACAAACGACACCTGCCGCATGAAGTTCTGCCACCCCTCGTGTAATGTCTGCTCCGTATCTACAATTGGCAAACACTTATCAAGTCATGAAAAAAACTACAGCCACATGGTAACAGCCAATTATCTAAGATATCAAATAAGCTAACGACAGGCATAGGTTTTGTAAAACAGAAAAAGCTTTATGTGATTTTTAATTAGCCAACCAATATGATTAAATAGCAAACAGCCTTGACATCGAAAAAGAAATTTTAAATAAAAAAATGGAAAATCATGTTTTACGCATAAAAACACTAAAAGACCAAAATTTAAGAAATTTTACGCATAAAAACATTAAAAAGGGTGGGAAAGGAAAAAGATAAAAGCGCCGCATATATCTTTCCCGTGCATGGTAATGTTGCATTAACAATTTCTATGGTAAAAAAAAAAATGTATACTTCATTCGTCAAATCAATCCACAGACTTCGACATATCATATTAATGATACCTCTTCCTATCTTCTTGAGCTTTTCTGCAATTGCATTTCTTAGTAAAATTCAAATCATTTTTTACCAATTTCTTTCTCTCTCCAAGAAACAATACTAATTCCACCATTTTTCGCAAAGAAAACTATTCCCTCCTAAAAAAAATATCTTGGGTTTCTTTGGAAACTTCAATCAAAATGAAAAATTCTTGATTTATTTTTGCATGCCCTGTCAATTCATAGAGTTCACCATTCTAACCAGTTACAACAAGTTAAAATTCTAAAAGTATTAGAAAAGGACAGGTTTGGTTCAGCCCATTCTCTAATGAAAGTATGTACCAGTTATATTTTATGGATCATGCAGATTTTGTCTACATTTAGAACACCAAGTCCTGCAAAATATTTTCTTCCGCATGTCTAACAGTAGCATTATCCCAATTGTAAGAAAAGTTAAAGCATGAAATCATCTTGCTTCCACAATATCCCTGGCCAATATCACCAATCAAAACCAAATAGCCCTCACTTTTTTCCCCTAAATATGTAATATACCTCAAAACACATCCCTTTCTGCATTATTGCAAAAGGCAACAATGTTTTGGTGGGACAAAATATGCAGCAAAACTTGGTTATTACTTATTACTGACTTGCCATTTGCCCCATCTAACATTCATAATCAGATTGGAACCAACTTGCAACAAACTCCAAGTGACATTAATCCATCCAAACTCACATGGTAAATAAATGGCTCATAGGCATTAGCGACTTATTATTTGCAGATAAGGAATAGAATATTCGTACCAAATTTGTCAGTCAACAAACACATTGACAAAGAATTCTCATTTTAAGAGGTTAAATAAAAATGTTCTAATCCTTCACTGTCTGCAAAGAATCTGCACATATACATTAGAAGTGAAGGAAAAGAGAAAAGTTAAATATTTGAGATATCAAACAATCTATCTTAGCCTCCATGGAAATAGATTGATCATCCTATAATCATTCCCAATAAATTGTAAATTTTTATTCAATGTACATAAATCTCCAACGCAAGAACAAAAACTTAATCACTTCCCTTGGAATCACAATATCTTAATCTACTTCATAAAAGGCAACAAGAATTCACTACATCTAGCAAGTTAGCATTTCCGACTGAATAAACAATCCAACATATTGCAACAACTTCCCAAGCATCAACAACAAAAAGAAAAATACGCATAAACATAAAGATTTGCTCCCATCCGCCCAAATCAACAAAAACCAACATTCTGAACAAGATAAAGAATATCACTGGGCGAGAGCACAAAGCTTAAGGTTCATTCAGCCTCAACAATAAATAGTCTTGGCACACAGCGCATTTTCCCCTGGCCTACAAGCAACCTATCAATCTTATATATTTTGTTAGCAAAAGGAGAATAAGATGTACAACCCCATGTACCAAAGCCAATAAAATCAACAACATTTCACACAATGAACACCAACCAAAATATCATTAAATCATTAAACAACAACAAAACAAAAAAAAAAAGCCAAAATTTAAAATAAAAACAAAACCTTAGAACTTGCTCCAAAGTAAGTCTCCCTTCATTGTTCAACATTGCAGATTGAATCGATCCGTGACACCTATCCATAACAATCCCCAAACTACTTTCTTCCAACCTAACAATTCCATGGAAAGTACAAACATTCCTACACCACATGGATGCACGCCTCAAACTCTCAAGTTGACCTTGCACCCATTCCCCATCCATCCCTTCCATTGCCCTTACTTTCTTAACCGCCACCTTATGCTTACACCGCCTTCCTCCTCCCCCGCCGTAGGCCCCACTAATCACCGCCGCCCACGTTTCCACTCCTGCTCCCCCTCCTTTTCCTTCCCCTTTCCCTTCTATCTTCCTAATCAACTTTACTTCCGGATGAGCTGTCAGTTCAATCACCGGCCCGCATCCGGCGGCACCACCACCGGAACTCGAAGCATGGGACCCGCGGTTAGTCCGACCACCCGCCAAGTCATGGAAAAAACCCCCATTTTCATCATCATCCTCCCTCTCTTCATCATCATCTTCTTCATCATCCGTGTAATCGCAATCGAAATCGTTCCTCGAGTTGGACCCAGCTGAGTTTGGATTCGAGTTAAGAAGAGCTAAAATCCCATAGTTCTTCTTCAAAGCCAGAACAGAGTTACCGACAAGGGACACGTGGCGGCACCGGGGACACGGCAAGGAAGTATCGGATGAAGCAGAGAACATTCTGGAAAGACACTCTTTGCAAAACCCATGGCCGCATTGAAGCAATAAAGGAACTCTCTCTTCCTCGTTGTACCGCGTTTGGCAAACGGAACAACAAGGTACCTTCATTTTTTTTTTCTCTTCTTTACTTTCCCAGAAAGTAAAAAAATTTCTCAGAAACCAAACAGGAGATTCAGCAATATCAATAAAAAAAAAAAATCTTTTTTTAAAAGGAATAATCAAGACAGGAGAGGAAACGGCAGATCCATTAAAAGAAAATTGAGGGTTTAAAAAGAGATCATAAATTTGATATTTTGATAAATTAAAAGAAGAAAAAAAAGAGAGAGAAATTGTAAGAGAGACCGAGGAAGAAAGGTTTTCTAGAGGAAAGAAATGAGGGTTTTATTTTATAATAAAAAGAGTAAAAGGATTTTCCTTTTATTTATTAATTTTATTTGGTGTTTGAGTTTGTTTAAGCTGTTTTCACTTTGGTGACTTTTATTTGAGTTTCAGAATCAGGAGTTATGACTTTCTCTCTCTCTTTCACCAACCCCTTTCCTGCGCTTTGTTTACTTTTGTTTTTTTGGTTTTTGCCCTTTCTTTTACCCTATGTTTGGTCGACGTTAGTGAAGGAAATAAAGTTTTTTTTTTAGTCGAATTTGTTTCAAAAATTTTTATTTTATTTAATTTTTTTTAAAATAAAAATAATTATTTTATCTTTAAATATATGTAAATAAATTAAAAATAATATTGAAAAACATAAAAATCTCACATCCATTCAATATTGAAAAACTTTTCGATTGTGTTTGAATAAAAAATTAAATACTGTATTAAATAAAAAAGTTAATATATTATTTATAATAATAATATTGTATTAAATAAAAAAATTTATAATTTTTTTATCATTTTTAATGTATTAAATAAATATATTATTATATATAATAATCATAAAAAAATATCTTTAAGACACTCGTTAGTAAAATTCAAAATGAAATTATCAAAATTAAAATTAAAATTGTCAAAATTCTTAGAATTTGAAAAAAATATTTTAGAGAATTCAAATTCATTTTTCAAATTTCAGCTCCAGAGCGAAATTTTTTGGGTTTTCAATAACATTTTAATTTTTTTATGTTTTTTTTTTTACACAACTTTTATTTTTTACAATTCTAATTACGAAAATTCATTTCAAAATTTATTTTTTATTTTTTTGTTATTAATAATATCGATATATTTTTATAAATCTAATTACATTCATGTTGCATATTTTTCTCAATATTTTCTTATTTTATCTCTAATATTATTTTTTTCTTTAGTATAATTATTTTTTACCTTATCAAATTTCAATATTCAAAAAAAAAAATAATTTAATTTACTCAAATAATACAATTATAAATGCTAGCATTTTGGATTGATGCATTTCAAATATTAGCATTTCAAAATTTTTCAAAATTTTATAATTCCTCCCAAACATCGAAATTGCACAAATCATGATTACTATATGTAAATAAATTTAAAATAATATTGTAAATATATGTAAATAAATTTAAAATAATATTAAAATATATGTAAATAAATTTAAATTAATATTGAAAAACTTTTAAAAAAATATATACATTCATCTAATACACTCATTTTATATACTCACTCATTTTATATACTCACATGATATATAAATTTTTTTAAATTTTATTATAATCAATAAAAAAAATTAATACTTTTTACTTAAATCTCTAAAATAAAAAATAAGTGAATAAATGCGTGCACCACTGCCAACACTGTGCAAACAAAAATATTATTCAAATATCATTTTCACAAGAAAAAAAAAACTTTCCTTTATTATTAATTATTTAGTACTGTTTAGAAATAAGACAAAAAAGTAACATTGATTCAGACATAAATTTCAAACCTTAATTAATACTAGTATCTTCTTGAAAAGTACTGGTATACTTGTTCAAGACTAGATCTGCTTAAAAGGTGATGTCCGATCTCGAAAATTTGCTCATGTTTTAAAGGATTTATTTAAAAATATTAGGTTTGAAATACGAATTTAGACAAAAAAAATGAGGTTCATTTGGAAAATAGGTCGGATCTTGGCTTCAACAATCAAGACTCGAGCCCGATCCGATCCGTTTTTTATTTATATAATATATTATTTTTATATATTATGTAATTTATATTATATAAAAAATAAATATATATAATATTATAGTGTAAATATTTAAAAATATGTTAAGTTATCCATGTTTTATAGCTTGATAAAAGAAAAAAAAAGATAAAACTATTAAAAATTAAATAATAAAAAAAATATTTGTTTAATTTTTTTTTTAAATAATAATATGAGCTGGCCTAAACGGATTTGGACTACCTATTTACAAATATGGGCGGGCTTTAATATAATTTGATACTCATATTTTGAGCAACTCAATCTTGGTTCGGCCCAATCTATGAGCATCTCTATTCATGGCCACAAGTGACTCGATTTTTTTCTTCTCTTATTCAAGTTTCATCTGAATTAGGCCCGAATCAGTTTGTAAGTCTGGTTTATTGTTTATATATATTAAAATATAAAAAAATCATTTTTTATATTAAATTTTATATATTTTTATAATTAAATTTAAAAAATATTTTTTTATTAGATGAACAGTGATTCGGACAGGATCGAATTAACTCGAATTTAAAAAAAAATTCAAACCTGATCCACATCAAGCTGAGCTTGTCGGATTGAACGAGTAACCTGATCCTAAACAGATCTATATATTGAATAGATGTGAGATTTTTTTAATTAGAAATTAAGTTTGCACCCCCCCCCCCCATACATCAAATTCAAAAGATACAACCTGTGGTTTAAACTTGTGAAATTGGGCTTTATCTCCTTTTTCAGCTTGCAATGGGCAATCCATTTTCCAAGCCCACTTGATTTTTTGGGTTCTTGGATCTTGTTGTCTTGGGCTAACTTTTCTTCTAAACTTTGGTTAATTTGGACTTGTTCTGGAAATTTTGGGAAACTAAGGTGGTGCTTTTCCTTAATATAACTACAAAAGAGATTCATCTTCAATAAATTAGTTTAAAAATTATGAAAAATTCTAAACAATTTTACAGGCACATATCTTTTTTTTTTTTTTAAATTATGTTCACAAATCTAGAATAATATTTAGTAAATTTTTAATATAAAAAATGTTTCCAATCCCTTCTCAAAACCCATTTCACCCAAATGGCATAGATGTAGTTCTACCTAATATTTTTGCAAAAATAATATAATCTTTATGAAAAGTTATATGTACTTATCTAATACACTTATTTTAAACATTCACATAAAATTTTATTTTCAAGATTCTATTATAGCTCATAAATTTTTAATACTTTTCACTTAAATCCTTAAAATAAAACTTGAAAATTAGGTAAATGCATTATTTGTATAGTTCATTTTGTATACACTATCGTTGGAGTTTTTAAATTTCATAAACGAAATTAAAAAATTAATAAATATTTTTTTTATATCTTACAGAAATATGTGTTATTTACTAAATTTACTAATAGAGTTTTTAAACTTCACTAACAATATATCATATAAGTTTGTTTATTTGAATGCACTATGTTTAGTATGTGTAGCTTGTCCTTAACTTAATAGTTTAATGTAAGAGAGATGGTAAATGTTTGGTATTATTATAACTCACCTTTAATTGGTAGCAAGCAAGGACTATTTTGACTTTGATTATAACCACTTTATAACTTTTTTAAATCCACACACAAAAAAAAAAAAAGTCCAAAGAAACATTTTAGTGCTTATTTACCCAAATAACCAACAATTAGTTTTTTTTTTTTTGTCCTTTCTTTCCATTTTAATATAGTTTTCAAATTTTGGTATATTCATGAACATTTTTTCTAGTTAGGTAAAGGGGATTCAAACTTGAAAGCTTCATTTTAAAAGTACAAAAAAAAAAAAAAAAAAAAAAACCTATCCTATTATACTATGTTTTGATAGATGAATTTCAAAAAGTGAATTTAGATTTATTTTTTATATAAATTACGAAAATAAAATATGGATACATTCTACACAAATTAGCTAAATTCAATATAGTTATATAGTTGAAAAGTATAAAAAGACAAATCTCAAATTCACAAATACATTTTAATATTTCAAATTTACCATTAAATAGATATGCAACAAATCTTTGAATTAAAAAAATATCATAAATATTATATTTACACGTGTTTTATCATACATTTTACATTATTTTTAAAACAGAAATTCCTTCTTTCAAATCTAGGTTATTGAATGCAACATAAAGTAATTTAATATAATGGATTTGGAGTTCATTTCGAAAATGAAATGCACATATTATACAAAAATTAACTAGATTCAAATATGATTATATATTTAAAAGGTACAAAAAGATCAATTTTAAATTCATAAATTTATATAAAAGTATTTCAAATTCACCGTTACATTAAAATGGCCTGCAACAAACCGACACACATTTTATACTAATTCTAAAATCAAAATTCCTTCTTTCAAATTCAAGTTACCGAATGCTACATAAACTAATTTAACTAATACCTAGAGTTAATGAATATTTAGTGATCACACCATTCATTTAAAAAGAAATGTCCAAATTTTAATTTATCTTGCTTCTGAAAAAAAAAAAAAAAAAAAAAAAAAAACTATATCAATAGAATAGTACATATGCATTAATGAAAATAAAGAAAATAATTTTTTTTTTCATTTTTCATGTTTTAATCAAACTCTCAAATAAAATAATATATATGAATGAATATAAAAAACTATAAGCTATGAGACTATATTTAATTAATTACATATAATCACATACTTTTTAAATTAATTAAACTGAACCAAAGCTTCTGAAAGCATCAAGCTGAGTAGGATCATTAAACAAATTTGATGTAAACATCCCCAAGAAACTCCCTTCCGACATAAATCCATCATCAAATGGCTCAAACATAGATTCATGGTTAGAATTTGCCAAAGGCAATCCAAGAACACGATCATCGTCGACAACCCTCGTTGCATCGGAATTGGTAGGAGAATTTTCATAACTTTCGTCGACGTTGTCCATGAACCGGACGGCGGCATCGGAGTCTTTCCCGGTGAGTTCTTGAACCAAAGCTCGAAACTGTGAGGCACATGTCTTAACCTTCATAGGGCTCGAAATATAAACGACTTTAATATCTTTCTTAGAATTGCTTCTCTTTGAGTGCTTCTTGTTGTTTTTCATTTGACGAACGCCTAATACATCCATGAAAGAAATCCAAACGAGAAAAACCCAAAAAAAAAAAAAAGGAAAAAAAAAAAGATTTAAGAACCCTTTGGAAAGAAATAAAGTGTAAGTCTAGGAAGATATGAAGATATGATTGATGAGCATGGGAAATAATTTAACTATGTTTTAGGGTTTATATAAGCGTACGAAAAATGGAATTTTTTAGTAAGAAAGGTGATTTCGAGGAAGGAGATAAGATAAACAAAAAAGAAATTGCAAAAGTTATTTTGACAAAGGAAAAGGAAGGTTACAAGAAAGAAGGGAATGGAAAAATATTAAAGAAAAAACAGAAGATTCTTTAGGTTGATAAATCTAATAATCCGTGTATTCGTATGATATTTAAATATTTTTATATGTTATTATCGTATTTAAAATATTATATATTTATATCAATTTTTATATATTAATAATTTATATTGTATAAAATTTAATATATTTATATATTCATATTATTTTTTTATTATTTTGTATTACATTTTAATTTTTATTTTATATTGCATTTTAATTTATTATTATTTAATTATATCGTATCTAAAGTTATCAACACAAAGGATTAGCTAAGCTTTGAAAGAGACTTTGTTTTATTTTATTTTTATTTTTTTGGATTCATTGTAACTAAGAGAGGAAATGGATAAAAACATGTGCGCAGACTCTTGTGACTATGAAAACTTTGACTTTTGGTTGGAAATTAAGGGGAAAAAAATCTTTATGTGGCTAAATTTCATTGGTAGTTAAAGGAAGGTTTTTTTTTTTTTTTTTTTAGTATCTTATTTGGTTTTCTGTCTTTCTTTTATCAATCTTTTAATGTGGCTGCTGTGTCGACATTGTTTATCTTCAATTTCTTATCATAATTTTCCAATTTTTTTCTTTGCTTTTCTAAAAGTTGGATGTGTCTAGAATTTTGTGGATCATTGCAGTTTTCAAGTAGCAGCATACATTTAGTGGTTGTTTTTGATACACTAATAAATATGAAATATTTTTAATTTTATGCGTGGTTTAAGAGATTAAAAGATGTTTTTTTTATTATATTTTAATAAATATGTGTTATTTTGTTAATTTTATAGAGTTTAATAATTTTATTGTCAATGTATATGATAATTTCTCAATATTTATTACTTAATTGTAAATTTTAATCCTTATATCTATTGTTATATTGATCTATATAAATATATCTTAGGATGAGATTTCCGTTTAAACCTGTTCAAGGATCGGGCTATTCGTTCAAGTCTGAAAGTCCGTCCGGTATTCGGGAGGATTTGGACAAAAATATTAGATTCGAAATATGGACTTGGAGCCTTTGATAAAAAAATAAGGCTCGTTTAGAAAATGGATCGAGCCTTGACTCCAACAATTAAGATCCAAACCTGACTTGATCTATTTTTTATTTGTATAATATATTATATAATTTATATCATATAAAAATATATATGATATTATAGTGTAAACATTTAAAAATATGTTAAGTTATTCATGTTTTAGAACTTAATAAAAAAAGATAAAATTACAACACAAAAAAAACATATTTGTTTAAATTTTTTTTAGAGAAAAATAATATAAGGGGACCTAAACGAGATTGGACTATCTATTTACAAATATAAGTGGGTTTGGACAGAATTTGAGGTCCATATTTTGGGCTAAGCCGGGTTTGGACAAATATATATATTTTTGATACCATATTTAGACCTGACTCGGCCTATGAACACCCTCTATCTTTTTTTACGTTGGGGATTGTTTTCATAAAAGAATATATCCATTCCAATTAAGTAATTGAAGGTACTTGATCTGATTTAAAAAAATAATAATAATAAAAAGAATATTATATTATATTATAATTTAGTATTAAGTATTTTTAATATTAATATAATAGATTGTATATTGATATATGAATATAGATATTGAATTTGATGAAAATAATTTATTATAAAAAACCATTAACAAGAAAAAAAAATATTAAATAAGTCGTTCTCATCCCATGAGCTATAGACTCAATAAATCAATATGCTACACGTAATTAAAAGTTATCATGTAAGCATGTATGTCTCAAATTTCTCATTAATATGATACAACAATTATTAATATGCTCTATGAATGCTTACATGATAACTTTTAATAACCTGTCAACCTTTTATGGATCAAGTCAAGTCTAAATAAAAAAAATTTGTTTACCTAAGGATCGGTTCGATCCGTCGAACCTTTGAGACTTGTTTTTTTAATATTAAAAAAATAAAATTTTATATTTTGAAATATGTTAAAATTGAAAAAAATAAGCACGAATTACGAGCTTGAGTTTTAAAATTTTATTTAAGGTTCGGTCTTGGATAGATCTATTAGTAGATTTGTCGATGGATCGAGCCAGATCAGGCCGCGACACGAATTTTTTTTATTTATTGTTCACAAAAATATTAAAAAATTATTTTTATTTTTATATTAATATTTATATATTTCATAAATAAATTTAAATTAAAAAAATAATTTTTTTATTTAATAAATAGTAATTCGGATCGGATCGGGCCGATTTACTAAAATTCTTACTTATGTTCAACCCTTAGATAGGTCTATCTACTACTGATATAAATATAAAAAGTATATTTAATAATTTATCATTAATAGAATATAATTGCCGCAATTCCATATATAACATGATATATATAAATGCTGTTTGCATTGTAGTAATTTTCTTCAAGGAAAATGATCTAAAGCGTAAGCAATTAGTGTATATAATTTGTTCAACCATGAAAATAATCTAATTTTTGTGCATAGCCTTTAGATTCGGTTTGTTTAGATCGTTGAATATTAAATCTTTCGCATGAAAGTTTAGTACTCACTTAGATTTAGCATTTATTAATGAGCAATCATATGCATTCAATTGTGAATGAGATTTCTGTGTGTTATTATCCAAAAAAAGAAAAAAAAAAAAAGAGATTTCTGTGTGTGAGAAGTATAAAGCTACAGAATTAGGATTTATATTTTACACAATATTGGTATACATATTTATGCTAAGACTTGTTCAAGGCCGAGCGATCCGGTCGGGCTTGGTTATAGATTTTTTTTTTTAATTCGGATCGGTCTAATTTGAATTATTATTTAATAATATATTTATTTTTAATTATAAAAAAATATAAATATTAAAATAATATTTTAATATTTTTTAAACAATGAAACGGATTTTTAAGTCGCCCAAACTTGAGTAAGGAATTTTAAAAAAAAATCAGGTCGCGATCGATTTTGCCCGACCATGAACACCTTTAATATGCTATACTAAAATTTATTACACCCATTTCATTGATGAAAAAATGTATTTTCAAAAGAAAAATATTGTATTTTAAAAAGAATAATAAGTTAAAAAAATAGATGAATAGTTTTTTAGCAAGTGATTATTTTTTAAAAATTAAAAGATATTAAAAAGGGTAAATAATTTTTTAATGGATAGTGCTTTTTAAAAAATTATAAAAAACCTTAAATATTTATAATTTCATTTTATTATTATGACTTTAATTTAATTTTTATGTAATTTTTTTTAATTGAATTGATGTCATTGATCTATGAACCTATGATACTAATTCAATCAGAAATTTTATAATTAATATAGATATCATCTTATTCCTAAGTAAAGATAAAAGTTCGAGAACAATGATCATAAAAAATTTATAATTTGCTTTGACCAAACCTAAAGAAATGAAAAATATTCAGAGAGTTTGTGATTTAGAATATTTTTAATTTTTTTTAATAATTGTAGTAGAAATAAGACATTGCAATGTTGTGTTGTTTGAACTTTGAATTACCTTAAGCAATAGATATGTGGAATTTCTTTACTCGCTAATTTCACAAGACGCTTACATACTGGATAGCATCAATAAAAGGTAAAGTTGTTTATGAGTTAAGTCGGATTAGATTAGATTTAGATAGTAAAAATGTTTATTTGTTCAAAGTCAATTGGCTCGTACAAATTGAGAAATCAATTTTATTATTTAAAATATATTAAACAATTAAAAAAAAGTATAGTAATATTTATATAATCTTATGATTAAATTTAAATAAAAAATAAATTTTATTAATTAGATAATAATCCAAATCGAATCGAATAGATGCATGTCTAAAATATCTCAGATCTAATCTAATTTGAATCAACGAATAACTTAATTTTTGAGCAATTCTACAAAAAATCATCTCGGTGTTTGAATGATTGATAAAAAAAAATTTAAAATCATTTTCATTATTATTAATAGTAAAATAAGAAATTTTCATATGTTGAACATCTAGACCTTTTAGCATTTACCTATGTTTTTTTTATTCTTTTATGTAATGGAAACGGTAGACTAAATCTGTCTTAATTTATACCATTGAATCAAAGTTGAATGACAAAAAAAATTTATTTAATTAATTTTCTAATTTCGCAAATAGCCATACGGTATACGTGTAGTAAAGTAGAACTGGGATTACTTAAGAATCAAGCTTTATATGATAATAATAATAATAATAGTAAATTAATATTCTATTTTAATTATGACTATGACTTTTTGTCCTTAATTATTATTATTTGCTAATTAAAAAATACTAGATCATGCTTCTAGATTAAAAATACTAATTCGTTAAGGAAATTACGTACATATGCTTCTAGATTTTTTTGGGCATTCATTTTCAATCTTGTTTGTGAATAAAAACCCATGTTCTTGTCTTTATCTAACACCAAATTATCCATTTTTTTGGCCAATGACCATATTTACCAATTTAAAAATGTCAATTAATTTTGCATTTAAATATTTGGTTCAATAATCTTTTATTCAAATAACTTATGTTGAATCATTGCTCGATTGAATTTGAATTATTATTTAATAAATAAAAAAATTATTTTAAATTTAATTATAAAAATATTTTAATATATTTTAAATAATAAAACATGTTTTTCGAGTATGATGAATCGAGTTAAACTTGGAATAAATATATATATGTATATATTTTTTATTATCCGAACTTGATGTGACCAGACAACAACTCTAATATGGACATAACTTCAATATACATTTATTTATTTTTTTACAGAAAGATGGTTGTGACATGAGAAAGGAGCAAAACACTAAGGGAAAAAAATTGAAAATAAAAAGTATAACTAAGGTGAAATCGAGTTGAGCTCAAAGTAAGAAGAAGTTTGAACTCAAATTAGATTTGAAATTTATTTTTAAAGTTCGATCTCTATTAAAGTTAAAAATCGAATTATTCGAGCTAGCTTGATTAAGCTCGTTTATCTAGTAATCAAATTTGATTTTCATGTGCGATTTCAAACTCGATTATTTATATTCGAGCTCGAATTGAGATTTTCATTACTAATTAAAATGATAAAAATATATATTAAAAAATAAAAAAACTCGATCAAGTTGTGATACCACTCGAGTTAGAAATTAAGATACTCAAATTAAGTTCGTTTGATAACTCGAGCTCAAACTCAACTTGACAATAATCAAATCGAGTTTAAATCTTTTTTCAAATCAATCTCGAATAGCTTGTTATCACAAATATTTAGTTTACACTCTAGATATAACTTTAATTTTTTCATGTTATCCTAAAAAGTCAAAAGAAATTATTGTTTCCCCATTTTTGAATTAAACCCCGAAAATCATATCCACTACGTGGCATCATGATAACTGTTGGATAATGAGAATAGTCGTCAGAGAGTACATCATGATGACGTATGCAACGACGTCGTTAGACATTTTCATGTTGACTGAAATGTTATTGACCTTCGAGAGAGAAAGCGATGATTGTGGGACATTTTCTTTTTCTTTTTCTTAGCAAGTTCTCTATCGTACAGTTTTCAAACGGCAGTTTTGGAGACCTTGAAAATATATTAGTTAAGGCTGCATCTTGCTGTGGGAACGTTTATTTTGACAATTAAATAATTTAAACAATTAATTTTTTTTTTGGTATGAAAGCACTTTTTGAATGTTAGTTTTGAATCAAATTTAAAAGTAAAAAAAATGAGATTTTTGTGGTTTGTAAATCATGGTTTGGGAAGAAAATTATCAAATATTTTTTTTATTAAAAAATTATGATAAAATTATCCTCTAGTTAATTTTGTTTATTTTTTGAATAAAATTATTCTTTTATTTTTCTAAGTATATAAAATTCTATATTATTGATTTTTTTAACTTAAAATAAAAATATGAAGAGAATATAACTGTTTATTTTTTAATTTTAAATAATTTAATTTTTTAATAAAATTTGAAAATTTTATTTTTGTATAAATTTGTATTATTAAGTCACACAATTATTTTGAAAATTTTATTTTTGTATAAATTTGTATTATTAAGTCACACAATTATTTTTTATACTTCTTAATAATTTATTAATATTAAAAATAATTTATTCTGTACTTTTAAATATTATGTCCTTTTTAGTCATTTTAATTACACACCGCAGTTTTTCACAGCAATGTCAAACACTAAGGGCTAGTTTAGCATTGCTGTTGGAAAAAGCTTGGGTTGAAAAAAGCTCGAGTTGAAAAAAATGTGTTTATAAAGTGTGGTGAAAAAGTGTGGTTTAAAAACTTTTAAGTGTTTAGCATTACTGTGAAAAAGTGTTGTAGGAAATTGAAATGTCAAAAAAAGATATGTTTAAAATAATAAAAGTGTAGAGATGTGAGGATAATAAAGTCATTTTATCCAAAAGCCAGTTTTTAAAGCCCAAAAGCTATATTTTTTGACTTTTGGGTTTGGCTTTTCAAACCATGATTTCAACAGCAGAAGCCAAATTTTTTTTATCTGTTTAGCATTGCGTTTGCGGTGAAAAGCAGCTTTTGACCTCAAAAACTGTGCCAGAAGCAATGCTAAACGAGGCCTAAAAAATTTCAAACCACATTTTTTCACAGCAATCTTTCACAGCACTTTTCAAACACACTTTTTACAAATCGAGTTTTTTCAAACCGCAACAGCAATGTTAAATTAGGCCTAAATACTACATGCAATAAAGTTTTTTTTTTTTGTGTGTGTACGGTTTGACAATTTAAGGCCAAATGTTCATTTAAAATTTGAAATAAATATCAAGTTGTAAGTAAGTTGTACATAAAAAGAGTTTTTATCTCATGAATTAAATTCGGTTTCATAAAAATTATCACAAAATCATAACAAAATCTTATAGCACAATAACAATTACAAATTCTTAATTTATAAATTTGGTTTTAATTTTAATTTTTGTGATTATAATTAAACATATCCAAAAATCAAGTTATTCACTTAGCTCAACAAATCAGATTCAAAAAGGGTCATGATTGGGATAAATTTTTTAACTCCAAAGTGGGTTACCCGCTCAACTTTCTGGTTAATAATAAAATTTATTTAAATTTAATTCTAAAAAATATATATAATAAAGAAAATATGTTGAAACAATAATTCGAGTTTTTCAAATCCTTCAAACTGGATCGATTTTTGGACAAACAAATTTTTTTTAATCGGATTTGATCAATTTAATTTGATCCATGAACAGATTTAATTATGATTGTGTTGCATTAAAATTTAATGATAATTTCTAAAGAATTAACTTTGTAAGATCAGAATTTCATAAAAGGAAGAATTACAATGTATCGAGTATTTGACTTAATTGTTATAATTTTTTTTTATATGAAATAGTTAGTACAGAAGAAATTACAGTCATATTTAAATATTACATATAAAAATTGATAAATTACATTAAATAGACAAATAAACTAATTAGTCAATATATAAATAAATTAAATATAAAATTGAACCAAACAGACTTGAACATCGTACCCTGAGGTTTCAAGTCTTTTCCCTATCAATAAATCAATGCCTCATTAGCTGTTGGTGCATATTTTTCTTAATAAAGAATTAAGTTGGAATTTCATCTTTCAAATTAAAAAAAAAAGCAGTTAAAGAAAAAAAAGTTGCGATTTAAAGTACTTAGATTTTTTTTTTTATCGGAGGATTGATTCAATTGGAATTATTATGCAATTTGTTTTTTTGGTTAAAGCAATTTTGGGTTCAACTTTTAAGTTTTACTTAGGGATGACAGCGGATAAAATATCTATATTTTTTATACCATTCAAATCCGAATTCGCAAAACTATTTTAAAATCTTAATCCGTAAATTATCTGTATTTAATCCGTATATTACTATTTGAATCCGAATTAAATAACATTATCCGTCGAATATCCAAATCCGCTAAAAATCCGAATTCAATAAATCATTTTTTTTTTAAATAAAAAAATAAAATAAATAAAATTTATGTGTTTTACAAATAAGCGGATTCGGATTCGGATATTCGAATCCGCTATCCAAATCCTTAGAAGTAATGCAGATTCAGATAATGGATATCCGAGGTTTCATATCCGCATCCGCTCCAAATCCACTGCGGATAGTAATTATAATATCTAAATCCGACTTTTATCCGAATCCGCAAAAAACGGATCGGATATCCACGAATATCTGAATCCGCATTTCAAATTGCCATCTTTAGTTTTACTTGTGACTTCTATTAATATTATTCAACCAAAGAGAGGTACTTTTAATATCTAATCCTTAACTTAGAAGAAGAAGCAATCTATCTATCTCATTTTTTTTTTAAAATTAAAAAGATAATAAAAGAAAAACAATTTCTCTTGCTATAATTTTATTTTTGTATAAATGAAGAAGTTTAAAAGAAGAGATCTTGAATTTTAACTCTCTTATTGGGATTTGGTTAAGCAAACAATTACAGAATAAATACAAGCTATAGATAACACATATCTGGAATTTGGTTGTTTTGCTTTCTAGAAAGTATGTTGTTGGTTGTAAATGAGTTTACAAAATTTAAAATCCGTTTTGATGGCTTTGTGGATTGTTACAAGGCTCGTTTAGTAACTAAAGATTTCACTCAGAAGTATGGGATTGATTATAAAAAAAAAAAAAAAAATTATATCTAGAAGATATTTGGTGTCTTCTCAAGAATCGCATTCCATGGAATGTGATTCTTGAAAATATGATTTTTGGGAATGTGATTCTCGGGAATGTGATTTTTGAGAATGTAACTTTACAGCGTTTGGTATACATGAAAAAATGCTGATTAAAATCTTGGGAATGTGATGGTAATTTTCGAAATTACCCATATCAAAAAAATATAAATTTTATTAATTTTAAAAAAATTTAGTGATATTTATTATTAACAAATATTTGTACTAAATATTTAAAAAATATATTTTAATTGATAATTTGAGTTGATTTTAGGATAAAAAATATTTAATAATAATAAATTTTCGAAATTACTCTCATATAGTTGAAAAATTAAAAGGTTTAATGCAAATTAAATATTATTTAAATATTTTAATAATATTTATTATTAACAAATATTTGTACTGAATATTCAAAAATAATATTTTAATTGATATTTTGAGTTATTTTTATGATAAAAAAATTTGTTAATAATAAAATTTCTAAATTACTCTCATATAGTTGAAAAATTAAAAGACTATATGTAAATTAAATATTATTTAAATATTTAATGATATTTATTATTAACAAACATTTGTACTAAATATTTAAAAATAATATTTTAATTGGTAATTTGAGTTATTTTTATGATAAAAAAATATTTGTTAATAATAAAATTTCAAAATTACTTTCATGTAGTTGAAAAGTTAAAAGACTGTATGAAAAATAAATATTATTTAAATATTTCAATGATATTCATTATTAACAAACATTTGTACTAAATATTTAAAAATAATATTTTAATTGGTAATTTGAGGTATTTTTATGATAAAAAAAATATTTGTTAATAATAAATTTTCAAAATTACTTTCATGTAGTTGAAAAGTTAAAAGACTGTATGAAAATTAAATAGTATTTAAATATTTCAATGATATTCATTATTAACAAACATTTGTACTAAATATTTAAAAATAATATTTCAATTGGTAATTTGAGTTACTTTTATGATAAAAAATTGTTGTTAATAATAAATTTTCGAAGTTACTCTCAAGTAATTGAAAAATTAAAAGGCTGGATACAAATTAAATATTATCTAAATATTTCAATAATATTTATTATTAATAAATATTTGTATTAAATATTTTAAAATAATATTTCAATTGATAATTTTAAATCAAATAGGAAGAGGATAATTTTGTCTAACATTTTTTTAACTTTCCAACTACATGGGAAAATTACTTTCCCACCACTTCTCATGGGAATCACATTCTAATACTTGTGGGAAAGTAACTCTCCAAGGAAAGTTACATTCCCAGCTTTTAACATACCAAACATGAGAATCACATTTTCACCAATTACTTTCCATAAAAAGTGATCATTTTTCATCATACCAAATGCCCTCCTATTGCTTGTCTTACCTATGTTCGAAATTTTTTAGCAGTTGCAACTATTAGACGATGGAAGCTGTTTCAAATAGAGTTAAAAATGCCTTCTTTAATGGAGATCTTACTGAGGAGGTATATATGCAACCTCCCCCGGGATATGATCATCCGCCTGATAAGGTATGTTGTCTTTGATGAGCTTTATACGATCTCCAGCAAGCTCCTCGAGTTTGGTTTGCCAAATTCAGTTATGTGGTTAAGTAGCTTAGGGTATACTTTACGATACTGCTCTTTTTATTCGTAATACTATCAAATGATCTATCTTTTCGTCACTTTATATTGATGATATTTTTATTACTGGGAGTGATCTTTAGGGCATCTAAGAATTAAACAGTATCTTAGACATCAGTTTGAGATGAAAGATTTAGGCTATCTTATTTTATTCGGTTAGAAGTTTCCTTTGATGGTACTGGATATTATCTTTCTCAAGCTAAATACCCCAGTAATCTTTTATCTCATGCTAGCTTGACTGATAGTAAGATTACTTCTACTCCTCTTGAAGCCAATGTCAAGTTTACTCCAACAGATGAAAAACCTTTGGATGTTCGTACTCTTTATCGATAGCTAGTCGGGAGTCTTATCTATCTTGTTGTCACACGATCTGGATTGCTTATGTAGTTCATATTGTTAGTCAATTTATGGCAGCTCCACGTACTACTCATTTTACTATATCGAAGGCACCATGTTCCATAATCTTTACTTTTCCGATCAATCATCTATTGAGTTGTAAGCTTTTTGTGATGTCGATTGGGCAAGTGGTCCTATTGATAGACGTTCTACTACAAACTATTGCTTCTTCTTAGAAAATTCTCTTATTTTTCGACGAAACAAGTAACAAACTGTCATTGCTAAATTTAGCACCGAGGCTGAATATTGTGCACATGCTGCTATTATTTTTGAGTTACTTTGGTTGTGATGACTACTACAGAATTTTGATGTTTCACAGTCAGTGACGGATCGTGATTTAAGCTAGAGAGGGCGTTGGCCCCCCAATAATTTTTAAAATCCTTTGATATATATATATATATATATATTTATATGTATTTATATATTAAATTAAATTGGCCTTTCAAAATAAAATTTATATTTATTTAATATTTTATTTTTGCCAAGAAATAAAAAAATATAATTAAAAATCGAATCGGTTAGACTTTTGATTTTCGATTCAACCGGGCGGCTCAATCGTAACAGAAAAATGAACATGCACAAGAATTCAAGAAAGGTAATTAAGCAATCAATGAAGGCAACAATAAATCAATAAGCAGGAGTATTCGAGGAATCTAACTATATGTTGCATTTTAGTGGAATTCCAATTGGCATTTATATCCATTAAGACTTTTAATTTTTAAACCAATGTACTATCTATATAATATATATGATTAGGAAAAGAGTAAAAAACAATTGGGTCTAATTTTTCTTTCAGGATGATAGGTTTCTCGCCCGCCCTAATCAAGAGGAGAGGAGCTGTCTGTTGGGTTGTTGGCTCCTCTGCGCCTGGAAGGAGAAGGTCACTGGTCAGTGGTCAAGGAGGAAGCCGGAAGGAACCGAATGATGAAGATGAAGAAATTTTTTTTCAAATGCCCTAATGGCTAAGTCTAAGGGCTTAGGTTGGGCTTAGTTTGGGTTAGAAAACCCAAGCCCAAGAAAAAAAAAAAAAAAAACAGTAAAACAATCTTCAAAATCCGGTTTTATTGGGTATTAGCCGGTTTTTCCGGTTTCCGATTTTCGGGTTTTTTCGGTTCGTAACGGTTCATTAATTTTTCGGTTAAATATATGATGTTGAACCGTCGGATCTTTCGGTTTCTGATTCAACCGATTGAACAGATCGATCCAATCCGATTTTTTATTCCTTGTTTTATGCATTATATTTAAAATAAAATAACATTGTTATTTATCTTTTTATTTTATCCACCAATTATTATTCATAAACTCTTCAAATTAATTGGTTTGTTATAAATATTAAGTCACAATCATGTGAACTTAAATTAACTTTCTCAATGTAAACTTTAATAAGACTTCAACAAAGTATTGTAAAATCAAAATTTTCTTTTTACTGTTCGTTGCCTTTACGTTCCTATAACTTTTCTTATTTTATTCTTCGGCTCCAAATTCAATCAATTTTGTCCGTAACTTGTGCTTGTCGTTTGAATTATTAAGTTTAAAAATTAAGATCCTAGACCTAGTAAGACTCCCAAAGATCTCTTTTTGTTAGTTAGTAGTTATGTTAACTTTTATCTTTATTTTTTAATTTTTATTATAAATCCACTTGTTTTTTCTGTCTGTGTCAACATTCTTACAAAGCAAAAATAATAAGATTCTTATTAAGATTGTTATTTTATTTTTTAAAATATATGTTTATATAATCTTGTTGTTATATGCACGTGTAATGTTAAATTCTTTTTGATTAGTCAAAAACTTGAAATATATATTTTTTGTTATAGTACAATACCATATTAATTTGCCTTAACTATTTATGACATACTTTAAATGAAATATATATATATATATATATATATATATATATAGAGAGAGAGAGAGACAGAGAGAGAGATTTAGTCTTTTAATTAGTCCCTCAAAATTAAATATTAAGATCCGTCACTAATTACAATCATAATCTACATTTCTTTGTTGTGATAATCAAAGTGCTATTGAAATTACTTACAATGATGTGTTTCCTTAACATATTAAAAACATTGAGATTTATTGTCATTTTATGTGACAATATCTTGTTTATAAATATATCTCGTCTTGAAATATATCTTGTTTAAAAATATATCTTGTTTAAAAACATTGAGATTTATTGTCATTTTATACGACAATATCTCGTCTCTGTTTCTTCCACTGGTCATGCTACATTCATCTTTACTAAAACACATTTACTTGGACGTTTTTGTGATTTTATTTCCAAACTTAAGTTGACTGCTTCACTACCATCTTAAGTTTGATAGAATGTTAATTATATAATATTTTCTAAGATATTTTCTATGATACTCTCATTGATTTTAGATATTTTATTCATAAATATAAATAGTTAAATTAAGAAAAATCTTATTTATAAAAATTCCCACTAGTTTATTCATAGGATATCATTCATAAATTCAAAATCTTCAACACTTTTTGTGTTCAACTGTACCAAAATGATTTGAATATAATTTTTACATAGATTAAAAATCAGAAAATAACGAAAAATAATTGTTTGGTTGAAAATATAAAAGAAAAGACCCATTTTCCTGATATTATTCAATAAAGGCAATTTCTTTTTCGCACTAGACTTTGATATTTGAAAGTGGCCCTTACCTTACCATTACTATTTATTTTGAGATTTTTAAAGAAACGTGCTTTTGACAAATAAAATATGGCAACTTGTTTAAGAATTGCCTTAGAAAGCCTAACTCGTTGAAAGGAATTTTTTTATTTATTTATAAATTTAAAGTCTAATTAGTGGAGCTACTTGTTTATTGCTCAAACTTAACTAAATCATGTTTAATTTATGAATTTTAAATCCAAACTTATGAAGTTTTTATTTTATTTTATATAATTATAGGAAAATGAAATATTTAAATTCAACTCTTTAAACAAAAATAAAAATAAAAATCAATCATTGAGTTAAATACTCATATACAACTTAACAAAGTTCAGTTCCATTTAGTATTGCTGCTGACATTAATATGGTCGGTATCGTATCGATATTGGTCTTATCGATCGATAAGTATCGTTTTTAAAGTAAATCGAAATGGTATCAATCTCGTATCGTTTCAGTTTTTGTATCGGTTCGTATCGGCTGGTACAAGATTTTATTTTTTTTAATAAAAAAAATTACTTATTTGATTTTTTAAACCAATTTTAATATTTTTTATGTCATGATCATTTTTTTTCATTATTACATTTAAAAACAAAATATGTTCATTAAATTAGGCTATTGAACATAATTAATCATAATTTATTATATATTTTTTTAATATTTTAATATTTATTTTACTTATTTGATATTTAAAAATTTTATTTATTAAATATTTAAAATTTATATTTGCATGAAAATATATATATGCATACAATGGATGTATATTTGCATGTGTATATAATATATATTTTATTAAAAAACTTGAAAATAGGTTATATATATATATATAGATATATGAAAAATATTTGAAAAATGTCGGTAAATCCGAAACAGTACGCTGAAACACACGGATACTGATACATATCAGTACCAAAACAAAAACGGTACGCCTACCGGTACAGTACTGACTACGGCATAATTATTGAGGCCAAAAACTGAGTTTCACCGCAACTTCAAATGCTAAATATATAAAAGATTTTAGCTTCTACGGTTAGAATTATGGTTTGACAATCAAAACAAAAAAGTCAAGAAAATACAGCTTTTACGATTTGAAAGCTGGCTTTTGATAAAATTATTTTATTATCCTCATATCTCTAAACTGTTATTATTTTAATTTGTAAACAAATCTTATTTGACATTTTATTTTCTCACAACACTTTTTTACATCAATAATAAGCATTTAAAAAATTCTTAAATCACATTTTTGCATCGTACCTTTTCAACCCAAGTTTTTTCCAACTCAAAGTTTTTACAAAATAATGCTAATTTAGTCCTAGTTTACTAAATTCACAATAATTTGTATATATATATATATATATATATTTAATGTTAACGTTATTTTTATTTTTATTTTTATTTTTATATTATATTATATTATTAAATTATATTATCTATTTCTAAATAAGCATATACTAGTATTGATGTAAAATTTATCAAAATGCATGTATTACATAATTGGATAAATTCAATATAAAATTGTCCATAAACCAGGCCATCAATCACACATTTTAAAAGCCAAACTCAAATTTTGCATGTTTGAAGAATGAATGCTTTTTAAAATAAAAAAAATGCAACATTAGACAGTAGTATTTTGAAGAATTAAAAATAAAATTTAACAATTTGAAATAGAAAAATGCATAATTCTCTTATGTTAAACAATTATGTTAAAATATGTTACTCTTAACTATTTATTTATTTTGAATTATGATTATAATTAAAAAAATAAATAAATGTAACAAATAAAAAGGCCTAGCATTTTTTCTCTTAGGTTATGCTATTAATCAAGGTTAATATTTCAATAATTTTTTTATTTGATTTGGAAAAAGAGATTCGAACAATGTTTTTCAATATAAAATCATACATTAATTAATCAAAATCAAATGTTCAGCTGCTCTTTAAATGATTAAATAAAAACACCTATATATATATCTTGCAAGATTAAAACTCGAATTTTCAACTTAAATGTCTCATATTTTTTGGATATTAAAGAGGATGGTTGAGGTTTATGAACAAATTAATTTATCTAAAAATTGATAAAATCCATCTTAAACTTATACAATAATAATAATAATTCAATCTAGAAAAGTCTAAAAGCATTACCCAAATAAAGAAAATGTTAATCAGTATTAGTTGATATTAATTAAGGTGATATTTGTAAAAAAAATAATAATTAATGTATAACATTTTTTTTGAATTTAATAAAAATAATATATTAAATATAATTTTTTAAAAATAATAATTAAATAATTCTTGATATTTGTATTTACCGAATCTCTCAAATAATTGAGAAGACAAAGCATTTAAAAAAAAATTATTACTTAAAAAAAGGAAATAAAGGAAAAACACAGTAAATGATTGAAACAGACGTGGCAAGATCAGAAAGAGTACTGTAGTAACAGTAGGAGATTCAAACCGGAGAGAAAAAAAGCCTTACATGACAGACAACAGTTGATCAAAGCTTGGCTGTATTATTACTGTGTAGTATCTCTGACACAGTTTTTACAGCAAAAAAAAAAAAAAAAAAGTAAAACAAAAACACAAAATATTTTCATGTCAAACCCATTAAAAAAATAATACCCTCTGAA
Source organism: Fremontodendron californicum (assembly GCA_030761205.1). Lineage (NCBI taxonomy): Eukaryota > Viridiplantae > Streptophyta > Magnoliopsida > Malvales > Malvaceae > Fremontodendron > Fremontodendron californicum. Next base: position 1,969,557 of record JAULJL010000041.1, read on the forward strand.
CAAAAAAGTAATTAAAAAATCATTAGTTCTTGGAAAGTGGAAAGATTTCTCACAGAAGAGTCGTCTAGAGATTGGAGTTTCATTATCCAAGTAATACTAATATTAATAATAATAATAATAATTCAAAGACTCAAATATTCATCATCATCATCATCATCAAAATTTTACCAGGTGAGTTTTCTGGTTTTGAACTTTCAAACTTTGCTGTTTTAAGTAATCATTTCCAATTATTATTATTATGCAAGTTTACTAATTTTTACTGTTTGAGTTTGAAAAATAAAAAAAGTGGTAGGTAACTGAGTTGAATTTTTTTTATTTTTTTGTGATTGTGGAAGTTGAAAATTGTTGCTTTTTGTTGTCATTTTGATGTTTTATTATAGCTTTTTGGTTTCTGAGTATTGGTGTTTTTGTATTGAAGTTTTGTGCTTTTTGCTGGCTAAGTTAATTTGAATCTTTTTAGAGCTTCTTTAACTTTGGGTTTTCTTTGATCTTTATGAATGATTTTGGCTTCTGGGTATTTTTAGTTTGGTTCAAATTTGGCTCCTTTTGATCTTTAGAAGTTTTTTTTTTGTTGCTAAACTTTGGGTTGGTAAAATACTGGTTTTGGAAAGCTGGTGTCCAATTTGTATACTTCTTTTTCAAACCTCTTTCTTTTAAAGGTTTTTATGATGTTTTCTTGTGAGGCATTAGTGTCGTTGCAAATTTGTGTGTTAGGTATTGGGATTTTTGGATTTTTTGTTGTTTGATACCTTCTGAATCCGGGGAGAGGGGGTGTTTGAAGTCTGCTTCTGATTTTAGTTTGGTGTCAAACATGGTTATGAGTTTTCAGAGAAGTGGAATTTATCTTCAAAACATCCTTTGCCACCCAAGTTGAATCTCAGAGGTTGCAGTTAGAAAAAAGGTCAACAAACAAATCTGGTCTCCATATCTAGTGGTAATACAGAAAACTGGGGAGAATCCAATATGGCTGATGCTAGTCCGAAGACTGATATCTCAACAGATGCAGACACAGATGAAAAAAGTCAGAGGGTATGCACTATTTCATATCTCTACACTAATTTAATAAATTTTTTGGGACCTTTTTAGATGGTATTGTTGTTACTACTAAAAGCTTTTTTTTAGATTTGGGCTTGCATTTATCTGTTGCTCTCAAAATGCACTGTTATTCTAATAGCTGGAATATACTAGAGTAAGAAGATGTGATTTAATAGAAAGTGCTCATGTCAAAAGGGGGAGGGAAGACCTAAGACAGACGATATGTGAGGAAGCCACTGAAAGGAACCTTGCTTTTATTGATCTTACTTAAATTGTGGTCCTAAATAGAGCACATTTGTGTAATATGATCCATGTAGCCAAGCTCATGTAATGGGACAAGGTTTTGTTTGTTGTCATTGTTGTTATTCTACTTGCTGGAAAAAGACTTCGGTTAATCAATGTTGTTTCCAGTCTGACATTTTATTGCTTTTGTGCAGTTTGATAGAGGAAAATCTAATGCTGTTGCGGCTTCTGATTCTAGTGACCGATCAAAGAGTAATTTGGATCAAAAGGTCAGATAGTTTATGTTATTTGCATGGATAATATCTAAGTAATAATTTGGTCATATTGGTGACCCTTTATTGATAATATTTTGTTCTATAGAGTCTTCGTAGACTTGCTCAAAATCGCGAGGCTGCCAGAAAAAGCCGATTGAGAAAGAAAGTATGTCTTTTCCCTTTAACTTTAATATATTCAACTTTTTTTTGTCATTTTATCATCTTTCATTTTGTCAATTTTCATTGTTGTAGTGACTGCGAGTCAAGACTTCTACTTGATTTTCTAGGGATTCAGGTCTAGTTGAAGATAGCATGGGCCCAGATAGACTCCTAAATATTTAACCTTAGAAGAGAGATACATATCACACATTGTCTTAACATTTTTTTATAGTTGCTGAAAAAATGTCACTATAGTAGATTCTAAGTGTTATATTCTTACTCCTTGCTTTAGAAGCTCTAGTTTTTATATACTAATAAATTTTCTATTGGTGTATGCATGTACATGTCCTTGCTTTCATCTGGATAATACTTGGATATTAGAGTACCATTTTGACAATGAGTGTGGCGTTTCACACACTCTTTTGCTGGAGCCCTCTTTGTGACACTCAAAGTACAAATTAACGAAAAGACGGCTATTAACCATTGGTGTATGCAAACAATTGGATACTTTTGCTTTCGAAGTCTCATGGTTGTTTCAATTTTCGTCATTATTAACCATTGGATACTTTTATGCTCTCAAGTTCTCCTGCTTTAGAACTCTTGTGATTGTTTCAGATTCAGTGCATGAGGTCCTCTGTTTTATGTTCATCAAAATGTTTAATTTTGATGGTTTTGCTGCATAAGATGCTTTTGCATGTATATCTTCTTGTTTGAGATCACCTGGCATGCTTTGTTTTGCATGGATATCAAACTTAATCTTCTATATTGAGGCACATTATCCTTCTTTTCTTCCACAGGCATATGTGCAACAGCTGGAGAGTAGTCGTTTGAAGTTGACACAATTAGAGCAGGAACTCCAGCGGGCACGGCAGCAGGTTAGACTTGGTCCTTCATCACTACATGGAGTGTGTATGCAGTTGTTTATTAAGCTACCTTTCTTTCATTCAAGTATGTACTACCGCAATATTGCCTTTCCCTATAGGGTATCTTCATATCAAGCTCGGGAGATCAAAGCCACTCGATGGGTGGAAATGGTAACACTTTTTTTTTTCTTTTTTAGTTTTGGTAAAACTTTTCTTCTAGTGATTGTAGCATGAGTCTTGTTTGTTGGAGTGGTTCAATTAAGCAACAGAATGCTAGCTATCTTGCATGAACAGAAATGATTCGTGCACAAGAGAAGGAGACCAAGTCCTGTGAATGGACACTTTATGCAAAAATCGAAAGGATAGGAGTCATAGGACTGTGTTCATTTTCTAGGACCTTGCTTTATTAGCTGCTTCTGATATGCAGTCAATTAAAATAATAACTAACTAGCAAATTATTTTAATGTACATTTTAGCTGCTTTTGCTTTGCTTAAATCCGTCTTCTGTTATTGAATTAAGAACATATTATGCGTCAGACAGTTAGGTCACTGTATTACTGTTGGCTACCAACGTGTCTAATGAATGATTAAAGATCTAAGATCAAAGACTTCTCCTAACATATGGGGTTTGCTACATGGTTAAAATTTCTCCATTTTGCTACAAAATAGGCCCATAGCCTGAGTAAGATCGTCAAGAGCCAAGTCTTTTTATGATTGTTTCCTTCGTTGTCTCTTTTGCTCTCGTGCTTTCCATTTTGACATGAGCATTCTTCGTCATCTCACATTAATAGGAGCATTTATATGCCTTTGTCTTACATGTCAAATGCTTTTAAATGTAATTCAAAAAAAAAAAAACCCCTTTAAATGTGTTTTCCCCATGTTGTATTCAAATGGTGCTTTCCCCCCTCCTCTCAAATGCTTTGGTTCACAGTTAAAATAAGTTCTTTGTAGATTAAATAAACTTAAATTTATTCATTAGAAATGGATTCATTTAATGCATATCGCAGAAAACAGTGCTAGTAAAAATGGGCAGGTCAGTACACAAGACTGTCTGGGAATATATAGATGTATTCAATTGGTCCTCTCGAATACTTTGGTTCACAGTTAAAATAAGTTCTTTGTAGAATGCATAAACTTGAACTTATTCATGAGAAATGGATTCATTTAATCTAATGCATGTCACAGAAAACAGGGCTAGTAAAAAAGTATGGGCTAGGCACAAGGCTTTACCCGGGAATAAAAGATTTATCCAGCCTTACTCTGCTGCATGGAGGCTGCACTAGTGCCATCTTTCTTATTTCCCCCTTTTGTTACATCACAAGCAACCGGCACCATCTTGTGTAATATGAAAATGTGCATTCCAAATGCATGGAGTGTGATTGTAGAGGGTATTCTCCTGAAATTGCTTGCATGCTATCTAGCATGCAAGACTAAAATTTCCAATGTAATTATGTATTTATCAGTTTCTCTATTCTTTTTGTTATTTCTTTTCTTTGCAGGTGCCATGGCATTTGATGTAGAATATGCACGGTGGTTGGAAGAGCAAAATCGACAAATTAATGAACTGAGAACGGCAGTAAATTCTCATGCAAGCGATGCAGAACTTCGTATTATTGTTGATGGTGTAATGGCTCATTATGATGAAATTTTCAGGTTGAAGAGCAATGCAGCTAAGGCGGATGTTTTCCATTTGTTGTCAGGCATGTGGAAAACACCTGCTGAGAGGTGTTTCTTATGGCTTGGTGGTTTCCGTTCATCTGAGGTTCTAAAGGTAGTTCATCTGAATTTGCACGCACAATTAAATTAATTAGAATGCTAAACTTTTTAAGAATGTGGTGGTAATAAACTCCATGATTTTTTCTGTTCTTTCCCTTTTCCCTTTAAATTATGTGTTATTGATTGGTTCTCATACTGTTATATGGGTTTTTACATTGTGTCTGAGGTTCTGTCCGGAACAACCGACAACTAAGCAATCAGGACTCTATTAGGAATGGCCAAGGAATATTCAAAAGAATCCCATCCTAGGTTTAGGTTTAGAAAATAATTATAATGCAATAAACTTATGCTTATCTTGCCATCAAGATAATGATGAAATAGGACTTTTGAAAAATAGGAAGAAAATTTGCAGAAAGTTTGTGCAATATCATGTTGTTGGAATAAAAAGAATGATGAATTATAGTTCTTTATTGTGGCATTGTTAGAGCGTATTATTACTGAGTTTGTATCAACCTTGCTTTTGGTTCTTTTCCTTGTCTGTTTTCTTTTTGTTGATAGGATCCTATTCTTTCCCTAGGATGCCATGTGCCTAAATAGGCTATTTGTCCGCCTTTATAATTTTGATTTATACCTTTTTGTGGTAATCAAATCACTTATCCGAAATTATACAAATAAATCTATGTTAACCGGGCTTGGGTGTGAGTGTCGGGTACAAATATGTGTCCGACACAGGTATAATCATTTCTTTCTAAGTTTTACCATATATTTGGAGGGTCCTTGAGGGTCATATCCCCATACCCATGTCCGAATATGCGTTGGACACGGGTGTCGGGTATGGGTACTGCAAGAAAAATGAAGAGCCGAAGCAACATAGAAATAAATAACAAGGATATACGAGTATCGTGAAGAGGGAGAGGGAGAAGTGAAATTTTTCTCTCTTTTTTTTTTTTTGTCTTTTGGTCATTTTCTAAATGTTGAATCCATTTCAGGGATATGGCTTTAGCTACTGTAAAGCCTTTGCCTTTTTCTTTCATTAGATCACCTTAAACCTAGCAGAAGTAGTAATCTTTTGGGTGTCTACTGAATTTCCCCAAATATGCAATTGCCTTGCGAAAAGGGACAGCAGAAAAAAATGCAGAAGGTGGAGTTTATGCTATGGATTTTGGTAGATGGGTGCAAGGCAAGAATTGGTTTGGGAGTTTTTAGGCGAGGTGGGCTGTGAATGAGAGTAAGGTTGTGAGAACACAACCCTGCTTTGGGTTTGGGGGCTATGTTGCTCCGACTCTTCATTTTTCTTGAAGCACCGTATCCGACGCATATCCGGACATGGGTATGGGGATATGACCTTCCAAGGATCCTCCAAATACATGAAAAACTTAGAAAAAAAATTGAACATACCCGTATCCGACACTCACACCCGAGTCCGAGTAACACAGTTTGGGGCAGCTATAGGGATGGTGTTAGCTTGCCCTTGTATGGCTAGAATAGAGGAACTTTCCTTGCCCCATCTCACTGCCAAACCTGTCATGCTTGTATATGCATGTGATAGGAATTTGTGTGTTATGTTTGTAAACCATAACATATTGCAATTCATCTTTTGATATACCGGCAATTATGACACTGGTAAACAGCTCATCTTCTCAATTACCAAACAATTAAAACTTAAGTTCCTGTTGGTGCAATTTAAGAAATGGTTCCAATTTAAAGACGAAAAAGGTGGTACAACTTTGTTAGGATTCCTTATATTCTTATTCTCGGGTTCCTCAATAAAGATAAAGTAAATTCAACAAAATAAAATTGTAGTGGATTCATCTATTGTCAGCAGTTTTATACTATGTTATTCCGACTTTTCATTTTCTTTGAAGTACCCGTGTCCGACGCATATTCAGACATGAGTATGGGGGTATGATCCTCCAAATATATGAAAAAATTTAGAAAAAAAATTGAGCATACCCGTATCGAACACATATCCGTATCCAAGTAACATAGGTTTTATACATGACTTGTTCAGATTGGAGAACCTTAATGATATAAGAAAACTGATCATCATAGAATTCAATGTTTATGCTTGCAGCTTCTTATAAACCAATTGGAGCCTTTGACAGAGCAACAGTTGGTGGGAATTGGCAACTTGCAGCAATCCTCCCAACAGGCTGAAGATGCATTATCTCAAGGGATGGAGGCATTGCAGCAGTCTCTGGCTGAGACATTGTCCACCGGATCTTTAGGCTCGTCTGGATCATCTGGGAATGTGGCAAACTACATGGGTCAAATGGCCATGGCCATGGGGAAGCTAGGGACCCTTGAGGGGTTTATTCGTCAGGTAACGCTTTTTATTCTTTCTCTTTCGTGTTTTTCTGCCCGTAGTTTGTAACTTACTAGAGAATGCATTGAACCGGTAAGTATGATCGGATTAACTAGGTTAACTAGTGTTGGCTGACATGAGGAGATGAAACTCAAAACATTTTGTTGAGTTACTTACAATTTCGGGTAGGAACTAGGAAGGCTAATATCTATCTACAGTTTCCTTAGTGGCTTTTAAGTTTTCATTTTTCTCTTTCTCCCTAGTTTTTCAAATAAATGTTTCTAACAAGTTAATATTAGCAGGCTGACAATCTACGGCAGCAAACGCTACAACAAATGCATCGGATATTGACAACCCGACAGTCAGCTCGCGCACTGCTTGCGATACATGATTATTTCTCCAGATTACGGGCTCTTAGTTCCCTCTGGCTCGCCCGGCCAAGAGAGTGAAAATGTCATGTTCTTTTACTGGTCTGATGTGTTAACAGATAGGTTCTGCTGGAAAATCACAATGCCAGAACAATTTTTTTTCAGATTCAGTCTAGTCATTAAACCATATAGATATAATCTATCTTTTATTTTGATTTTTTTTTGTGCTTTAGTTTCTATAATCCTTGTGAATTCATGTGTATTAAGGTGTTTAGTCTTGAATTGGCTGTTGTCAAATGATTATTGAATATGAGCATTTTCGCCATAAGTAAAATTTGTAGTTATATTTGCCATTTACATCTTTTACCACAACTATCAATCATCATTCAAGTTTTTTTATTTATTTTTAACATTTTTTTCTCTCTTCCATTCACGTAATAGGCGTGCATATTCTAGTTTGATATAAATGAAATTTATTTGGCTAAAATTATAAAAAAAAATCTTGAATTTTATCACTTTATCAATATTAATTTTTATACTTTTATTACACTCAAATAAATTTTTAACTTTTAAGTTGTTACCAAATAATTGAATAAGCTTTAAACTCTTAATTTTTAATTTATATTTAAATAAAATTTTAACTTAAATCAATATTTTTTTTAAAAATAAAATAAGAGTTTATTTGGATACAATGCAATAAAAATATAAAAACTTATTTAAGAAAAATAAAATAATTCAGAGGTCTTTTATTTATAAATAAATCTTACAAAAAGGAAAAGTGAGTTATATAAGGCCTTAAGCCTTCGGCCCAAAGCCAGAAGTGAGCCCAACCCAAGAACTATAGTATACACAATCAAATCGGCCCAAACCAATAAAACCCTTCAAAAACCGCCTCCTCCTTTAGCCGGTCCGATCTCTCTCCTTCATTTCCCTGATTCCTTCTTTCTCTATATATATTTCCTACTTCATCCACTGAACGAAACCAGTAAAAAAGAAAAAACTCCGAAACTTGAATCTTGCCGGGAACTAAAACCCAGAAAACGTCGCCGTATTGTAAGTGTTTCTTTCTCTTTATGTTTTCTATTTCATTGTTGTAACTGTTAAAACCCTAGTTAGGGTTTTTGTTCTTTTTGTTGTTTTTTTAAATAGGATTCTGAATTTATTCAGTTTTATCTTTTTAGGGTTCCTGGAATTTGATTTGAGCTTAAGGCAATGGCTCATCTAGGAGGCGGTGCCGAGGCACACGCCCGTTTCAAACAGTACGAGTATAGGGCGAATTCGAGCTTAGTTCTTACCACTGATTCTCGGCCACGTGATACTCACGAGCCGACTGGAGAGCCTGAATCTCTCTGGGGAAAAATTGATCCTAGATCATTTGGTGATCGTGTTTATAAAGGTAGACCAGCGGAATTAGATGAGATGCTTAAGAAGTCAAAAAAGAAGAAAGAACGTGACCCTCTTGCTGAACCTGTTCCCGTTAGGCAAAGCAAGAGGCGTCGGCTGCGTGAGGAGAGTGTTTTGAGTGCTACGGAGGAAGGGGTTTATCAGCCGAAAACAAAGGAGACTAGGGCGGCTTATGAGGCTATGTTGAGTTTGATTCAGCAGCAGTTGGGTGGACAGCCGCTTAATATTGTTAGTGGTGCAGCGGATGAGATTTTGGCTGTGCTTAAGAATGAGGGGGTTAAGAATCCTGATAAGAAGAAAGAGATTGAGAAGTTGTTGAATCCGATTCCGAGTCAGGTTTTTGATCAGCTTGTTTCGATTGGGAAGTTGATTACAGATTTTCAAGATGCTGGTGATGGAGGTGGGGGTTCGACAGGGAATGGGGATGAAGGCCTTGATGATGATGTGGGGGTGGCAGTTGAGTTTGAAGAAAATGAAGATGAGGAAGAGGATAGTGATCTTGATATGGTGCAGGAGGATGAGGAAGACGATGATGATGGGGTGGAAAATGGTGCTGGTGGTATGCAGATGGGTGGTGGCATTGATGATGATGACATGCATGAGGCTAATGAGGGGATGAGCCTGAATGTCCAGGACATTGATGCGTATTGGCTTCAGAGGAAGATTTCCCAGGCTTATGATCAACAAATTGACCCACAACAGTGTCAGAAGCTTGCTGAAGAGGTGCTTAAGATTCTTGCTGAGGGTGATGATAGGGAGGTTGAGACCAAGCTATTGGTGCATCTCCAGTTCGATAAGTTCAGCCTTATCAAATATCTTCTACGGAATCGGTTGAAGGTTGTGTGGTGCACCCGCTTGGCTAGGGCTGAAGACCAAGAAGAGAGGAAGAAGATTGAGGAGGAAATGATGAGCTTGGGTCCAGATTTGGCTGCAATTCTTGAGCAGTTGCATGCCACCAGGGCAACTGCAAAAGAAAGGCAGAAGAACTTGGAGAAGAGTATCAGAGAAGAGGCTCGTCGACTAAAGGATGGCGGAGATGGTGATAGGGATATGAGGGGTCTTGCTGACAGAGATACTGATGGTGGTTGGCTGAAGGGTCAGCGCCAGTTGCTTGATCTGGACAGTCTTGCTTTTGAACAGGGTGGTCTATTGATGGCAAATAAAAAATGTGATCTTCCACTGGGTTCTTACAGGCATCATAGCAAGGGGTATGAGGAAGTTCATGTGCCAGCACTGAAGTCAAAACCGTTAGAATCAAACGAGAGGTTTGTAAAGATATCCGAGATGCCAGACTGGGCACAACCAGCTTTCAAAGGGATGCAACAGTTGAACAGGGTACAGAGCAAAGTGTATGAAACTGCCCTTTTTTCAGCAGATAACATCCTACTGTGTGCTCCTACTGGGGCAGGGAAAACTAATGTTGCTGTGCTCACCATACTGCAGCAACTTGCTTTGAATATGGATTCTGATGGTTCAATTAACCACAGCAACTACAAGATTGTCTATGTGGCACCTATGAAAGCCCTAGTTGCTGAAGTTGTTGGTAATCTTTCTAATCGTTTGGAGGCATATGGTGTGACTGTGAGGGAGCTTAGTGGAGACCAGACGCTGACTCGCCAACAAATTGAGGAGACTCAGATTATCGTGACAACTCCTGAGAAATGGGATATTATTACCAGAAAGTCTGGAGATCGTACATACACACAGGTGGTGAAACTTCTTATCATTGATGAGATTCATCTTCTTCATGATAGTAGAGGGCCTGTGCTTGAAAGTATTGTTGCCAGGACTGTTAGGCAAATTGAAACCACGAAAGAGCATATCCGATTGGTAGGGCTGTCAGCTACACTTCCAAATTTTGAAGATGTAGCATTATTTTTGCGGGTTAATCTTGAAAAAGGATTGTTCCATTTTGACAATAGCTACAGACCTGTCCCCCTCTCTCAACAGTATATTGGAATCACAGTGAAGAAGCCACTGCAGAGGTTCCAATTGATGAATGATATTTGTTATGAGAAGGTAATGGCTGTGGCAGGGAAGCATCAAGTCCTTATTTTTGTTCATTCAAGGAAGGAAACTGCTAAAACAGCTCGTGCTGTACGGGACACTGCACTTGCTAATGATACCCTTAGTAGATTCTTGAAAGAGGATGCTGCAAGTCGTGAGATTCTCCAGAGTCACACAGATATGGTTAAAAGCAATGATCTCAAGGATCTACTACCTTATGGTTTTGCAATCCATCATGCTGGGTTGGCAAGGACTGATCGCCAAATTGTTGAAGAACTTTTTGCTGATGGACATGTCCAAGTGTTGGTATCAACTGCAACTCTTGCTTGGGGTGTGAACTTGCCTGCTCATACAGTCATTATCAAAGGGACCCAGATTTACAGCCCGGAAAAAGGAGCATGGACTGAACTAAGTCCTCTAGATGTGATGCAGATGCTGGGTCGTGCTGGGAGGCCTCAGTTTGATTCATATGGGGAAGGGATCATCATCACTGGCCACAGTGAACTTCAGTACTACCTTTCATTGATGAATCAGCAGCTTCCTATTGAGAGCCAGTTTGTGTCCAAACTGGCTGATCAGTTGAATGCAGAAATTGTTCTTGGAACTGTTCAGAATGCAAGAGAAGCCTGCAATTGGATTGGATACACATATTTGTATATTCGCATGTTACGGAATCCCACACTTTATGGCTTACCAGCTGATGTTCTTTCAAGAGATCTAACTTTGGAGGAGAGGAGGGCTGATTTGGTAAGCATTCATCTCTTTAGTATACATTATTATTTTTAAATCAATTTCTCTACTCTAATTCTAATTCTGTACTTTTTCCTTCTCTTGCATGCACATTTGGTTTAATATTCATGATTTTTGACACTGAGAATATACATCTCTTTAAACTGGAGAAATTGGTGGCTGATGAATGTTCTATTACGATATGTAAAGGAAACTTAACACTACTGTGCTTCATATGTCATGCTATAATTTTTTAATCTTCACAATTTTTTGTTTCAGTTTTACTGTAACAGCTGAGATTGCATTTGTTATTGATTTCAATTCCTTTTCCTTATTTTTTTTTGGCAGATCCATTCTGCTGCAACTATCTTGGACAAGAATAATTTGGTGAAGTATGATAGAAAAAGTGGATACTTCCAAGTGACAGATCTGGGCCGCATTGCTAGCTACTACTATATAACTCATGGCTCAATCTCCACATATAACGAGCATTTGAAGCCAACCATGGGGGACATAGAGCTTTGCCGACTGTTTTCACTCAGTGAAGAATTCAAGTATGTGACAGTCAGACAAGATGAGAAGATGGAGCTGGCAAAGCTTTTGGACCGTGTTCCCATTCCAATCAAGGAAAGCCTGGAAGAGCCTAGTGCAAAAATCAATGTTTTGCTGCAAGCATATATTTCACAGTTAAAGCTTGAAGGGCTGTCATTGACATCTGACATGGTGTACATAACTCAGAGTGCTGGACGTCTTGTACGAGCCCTTTTTGAGATTGTTTTGAAAAGAGGTTGGGCACAGTTGGCTGAGAAGGCTTTGAACTTGTGTAAAATGGTTACTAAGAGGATGTGGAATGTTCAAACACCCCTGCGCCAATTCAATGGCATCCCAAATGAAATTCTTATGAAGTTGGAGAAGAAAGATTTGGCGTGGGATAGGTACTATGATCTGTCATCACAGGAGATCGGAGAGCTCATTCGTTTCCCTAAAATGGGAAGAACACTTCACAGGTTCATTCACCAGTTCCCAAAGCTAAACCTTGCAGCACATGTTCAACCAATTACACGAACTGTCGTGAGGGTTGAACTTACAATAACGCCAGATTTTCAGTGGGAGGATAAGATTCATGGGTATGTGGAGCCTTTTTGGGTGATTGTTGAGGATAATGATGGTGAGTATATTCTTCACCATGAGTACTTTTTGCTGAAGAAGCAGTATATTGATGAGGACCACACTTTGAACTTCACAGTGCCGATTTACGAACCATTGCCACCTCAGTATTTCATTCGTGTTGTCTCAGATAAATGGCTTGGGTCACAGACTGTTTTACCTATCTCTTTCAGGCATCTTATTCTACCAGAGAAGTACCCTCCACCAACTGAGCTGTTGGATTTACAGCCCTTGCCTGTGACTGCGTTGAGGAATCCATCTTATGAAGCACTGTATCAAGATTTTAAGCATTTTAATCCTGTTCAAACTCAAGTTTTCACTGTTTTGTATAATACGGATGACAATGTTCTAGTGGCCGCACCAACAGGCAGTGGGAAGACCATATGTGCTGAGTTTGCTATATTAAGGAATCATCAAAAAGGACCTGATAGTGCTATGCGAGTAGTGTATATTGCACCTCTTGAGGCTATTGCCAAGGAGCGATACCGTGATTGGGAGAGGAAGTTTGGAAGAGGTCTTGGGATGAGGGTGGTTGAGTTAACTGGGGAATTGGCAATGGACCTGAAGTTGCTTGAGAAAGGTCAAATAGTCATCAGTACTCCGGAGAAATGGGATGCTCTTTCTCGTCGCTGGAAACAGCGGAAGTATGTTCAGCAGGTTAGTCTTTTCATTGTTGATGAGCTTCACTTGATTGGTGGACAAGGTGGTCCCGTGTTAGAGGTGATTGTCTCTAGGATGAGATATATTGCTAGTCAGGTCGAGAAGATCCGGATTGTGGCTCTCTCAACCTCTCTTGCAAATGCTAAGGACCTTGGCGAATGGATAGGAGCTACTTCTCATGGCCTTTTTAATTTCCCCCCTGGAGTTCGTCCTGTACCACTAGAAATACACATTCAAGGGGTGGATATAGCCAATTTTGAAGCAAGGATGCAAGCAATGACTAAACCCACTTACACTGCCATTGTCCAACATGCCAAAAGTGGGAAGCCGGCTATTGTGTTTGTTCCTACAAGGAAGCATGTTAGACTCACTGCTGTGGACCTAATGAGTTACTCCAAAGTTGATAATGAAGATGAGCCAGCTTTTTGTTTGCGATCTGCTGAAGAACTTAAGCCTTTTGTTGACAAAATTAGTGAAGAAACATTGAGAACCACTCTAGAATATGGAGTTGGCTACTTGCATGAGGGTTTGAGCAGTTTGGATCAAGAAGTTGTTTCACAGCTGTTTGAAGCTGGGTGGATTCAGGTTTGTGTTATGAGCAGTTCATTATGTTGGGGAGTTCCGATATCAGCACACTTGGTGGTTGTAATGGGTACTCAGTATTATGATGGGAGAGAAAATGCTCACACTGATTACCCTGTGACAGATTTGTTGCAAATGATGGGCCATGCTAGTCGTCCTCTTCTTGATAATTCTGGCAAATGTGTCATCCTCTGTCATGCACCTCGTAAAGAGTATTACAAGAAGTTCTTGTATGAATCATTCCCTGTGGAAAGCCATTTGCACCATTTTCTACATGATAACTTTAATGCAGAAATTGTTGCGACAGTTATGGAGAATAAACAAGATGCTGTGGATTATCTTACGTGGACCTTCATGTATAGGAGGCTCACACAAAATCCAAATTACTACAATCTCCAGGGAGTAAGTCACAGGCATCTCTCTGATCACCTTTCGGAGCTTGTTGAGAACACATTGAATGATTTGGAAGCAAGTAAATGTATTACTATAGAGGATGACATGGATCTTTCTCCTTTGAATCTGGGCATGATAGCCTCCTACTATTACATCAGTTACACTACCATTGAGCGCTTCAGTTCTTCTTTGGCTTCCAAAACAAAGATGAAGGGTCTTCTGGAGATTCTGGCCTCAGCTTCCGAGTATGCTCATCTTCCCATACGACCTGGGGAAGAAGAAGTTCTTCGGAGATTAATTAATCACCAGAGGTTTTCCTTCGAAAATCCCAGGTTCTCAGACCCACATGTCAAAGCAAATGCACTGCTTCAAGCCCACTTCTCTAGGCAGCATGTGGGTGGGAACCTATCACTAGACCAGCGGGAAGTGCTCCTGTTTGCTACTAGGCTGCTTCAAGCTATGGTTGATGTTATTTCGAGCAATGGTTGGTTGAGCCTTGCTCTTCTTGCAATGGAAGTGAGCCAAATGGTGACACAAGGAATGTGGGAGCGCGATTCAATGCTACTACAGCTTCCACACTTCACCAAGGAATTGGCCAAGAGATGCCAAGAGAACCCTGGAAAGAATATAGAGACTATTTTTGATTTGGTGGAGATGGAAGATGATGAGAGGCGTGAACTGTTGCAGATGTCTGATTTGCAGCTGCTGGACATTGCAAAGTTTTGTAATCGTTTCCCCAACATTGATTTGTCATATGAGGTGATTGAGAGTGAGAATGTTGGGGCCGGAGAATATGTCACATTGCAGGTTAACCTTGAAAGGGATCTAGAAGGGAGGACAGAGGTGGGACCAGTTGATGCACTCAGGTTCCCAAAAGCAAAAGATGAAGGGTGGTGGCTAGTTGTTGGTGACACCAAGAGTAACCAGCTGCTTGCTATAAAGAGGGTGTCTCTTCAGAGGAAGGCAAAGGTGAAGCTTGAATTTGCTGCTCCCACAGAGGCTGCAAGGAAGACATACACGCTCTATTTCATGTGTGATTCATACCTTGGTTGTGACCAGGAGTATAACTTCACTGTTGATGTCAAGGAAGCAGCAGGCCCTGATGAAGAAGATAGTGGGAGAGAGTAGATCATGTTTTGTTTTTTTTTTTTTTTAATTCCTGAACCTCTTTTTTTTTATTGGATTGACTGCCCCAACTCTACTTAAACTTGGGTTTTATCATTTTGCAGCCATTCCTAGGTATGCTTTATGTGGTTGAGTTCCATTGGACTACTCACTCTTTTGCTAAATTGAGATTTTCTATTATGATTATGCTAAGTGATCATATATTGTATTAGCATATATATTCTTTTGATTGTCTGATGCACTGATATGTGCCTCATTTGATTGCTTTTGGGATAGATTTGACAATGTTGCACGTAACATGATTACACGCCAATTCCTATGAGGATTATTATTAACCGAGTAACATGAAATCCAATTTCTATCCATTATATAAATTTCACATTTTTTTTGCTCAATTTTGGTGTGGCCACGTTCGCCACCTTCATAGGTGGCCACTGGCCACGCCAGTTTTTTTTTTTTTTTTTCTCTTTTTTTTTTTGGTTATTGAGGGCAAAGAGAAAGAGAAAAAAATTAAAAAAATTTATGTTTGTGTTATTTTTTTTATGTTTAAAGTATTATAAATTGATATAATTTTTTTAATGTTAATAATTCATTTTATGTATACTTTTAAGTGTTTGTGTTATTTTTCGTGTTGTGTTTTAATAATTTTTTCTATGTTGTATTCGTGACGTGTTCGTGTTCTTTTTTATTCCTTCAAAATATTATAAATTTATATAAATTTTACACGTTAATAATTCGTTTTATGTATATTTTTACACGTTCGTATATTCGTGTCGTGTTCATGTTATTTTTCGTGTTGTGTTTTAATTATTTTTTCATTTTTGTATTCATGTCGTGCCTTAATTCATCTCATACTTTACGTAATTTGTCATTGTGATTAAATTTAGAGAAAAATTTGTGCGTTCGTGCCGTGTCTCAATTTATGACATATTTTGCATAATTTATTATAATTATTCAATTTAATGAAAAAATTGTGTTCGTAACGTGTTCGTATTTTTTTTTTTGTGTTTTCAAATTATTATAAATTTGTATAAATGTTTACACATTAATAATTAGTTTTATCCAATAATTTATATAAACTATTATAAATTTATAAAAAAAAAATTACACGTTAATAATTCGTTTTATGTATATTTTCGCACGTTCGTGTATTCGTGTCGTGTTCATGTTATTTTTCGTGTTATGTTTTAATTATTTTTCCTATGTTGTGTTCGTATCATATCTCAATTCATGATATATGTTACATAATTTGTCATAGTTATTCAATTTAGAGAAAAATTTGTGTGTTCGTAATTTTTTTGTGTTTTTAAAGTATTAAACTTTATATAAATTTTTACACGTTAATAATTTATATAAAGTATTATAAATTTATATAAATTTTTACACGTTTGTGTATTTGTGTCGTGTTCATGTTATTTTTCGTGTTGTGTTTTAATTATTTTTCTATGTTGTGTTTGTGTCGTGTCTCAATCATCTCATATTTTACATAGTTTGTTATTGTGATTTAATTTTAAAAAAAAAAATTGTGAGTTCGTATCGTGTCTCAATTCATGACATATTTTACATAATTTGTCAGAGTGATTCAATTTAAAAAAAATTTTGTGTTTTCATAACGTGTTAATGTAACTTTTTTATATTTCCCAAAATATTATAAATTCATATAAAATTTTTCATGTTAATAATTAATTTTATACGTTATTAATTTATGTGTTCATAATATTGTTGTCATTACTATTACAAAAATAAAAAACGAATCATTTCACCCGCAGTATAGCGCGGTTTTTTTTTCTTTCTAGTTATCATTATTCATCAATCTTGAGTATCCTGACTAAGGTCTTTCCTATTGATATAGAGCAAGAAATTCGAAGGGAACAATTGAAGAAGAGTGGTCTTGGAAAGCTCATTATATTTTTGTCAAAATCGGAGGAGGAAATCACTGCCAACAGTAAACTTGCAAAGGATTTAATAGTTACAACTACTTGTTCGATACTATACTTTGATTTTATTTTTTTAAAAGGGACATTCGCTCTAATAATTCTATCTCCGTCTACCAAAGCAACCTAAAATATTTCAAAAATACGACATACAAAAATTCACGCCCTTTTTTTTATCTCTACAGATAGGGTGTTCTAACCACCCAACGGCTATTCCATCTCCGTTGTCCATTGAACCCGCTCCCAATAATCCTTTTTTGCCGGATTACCGCCAATGTAATCATAAAAAATTAATTTTTTAAGAATTTTAGATCAAACTTTTGATAAACTTTGATTTTTGGCTAACCCAACACTAACCCTTCGATATATTTCTTGCTGGAAGTATCTTTGATCCCATTGATAATGAGTAGGACCAAATAATTCAATCGGGTAGTTGCGGAAGCATACCACATAGTTTCAGCAACAACAAAAGCTGCAAAAAAGATTGCAGCTATACTACTGAAAAAGACGGTTTCAATATTTCCCATATGTAATTTTTTGTATAAACGTTGGGGCGGACCAGAAAAATGGAGTCGGACAATATACAATAAGAGCACAAGGTACTTTGACTTGAGAAACATAAAAGAAAAATATTGATGTTCCTTTCATGAAGCCATATGTGAAAAAGCCAGTGAAGCAACAAACGTCAATGGAGTTATTTAGGGAGGCTGATTTGACACTCGTGTTCGACGCATATTCGGATATGAGTATGAAGATATGATCCTCCAAGAACTCTCCAAATATATGAAAAAAACTTAATAAATCAAACATACTTGTGTCCGACACTCACACTTGAGTCCGAATAACATAGCCGGACATTGTTGAAGCTCATCGCAGACAAGAATTTACAGGCCGTGCAAGGAAAAAAGAACTTGAAACGGTTGAAAGCATCAAATAAGAAGCCATTGCAAGCAGGGTCGTGGGATTTTCACTTGCCTCTATATCAGATGTCTAACTTGCTGAGGCAGAGTCAAGTTCGACTGATATTTGCTCATTTTATTATGGCTCTGATCAGAGTCAGACCCCTTTTTCTATGTAAAAAGATTCTTTTTTTTTTCCTCTGTTTTTATTTCCTGATTAGTGCAAATGTGGGTGAATATTGAGCTCTTAAGAAGGGGTTTAAACTTTAAAGTTCAAACAATTATATATCAACTTAAATCATATTATTCATTTTCAAGGAATTTAACTCTGGTTCTGATGCTCTGTCAAACCTAGCTGTTAATATTCAATAGCAAGGGGTCTCCCAAGCTCCATGAAATCTTTTCCAATGTTTGTGATATACTTCAGTCTAGGTTTTGGGTGTTGCATTTGCATATGATCAAGTTCAAGAGGATAGGATCATCATCATCATTTAGTAAAAGCCAAGTTTAGGTAGCAGCACTGAAAGACTATGTTACTCGGATTCGAGTATGAGTGTCAGACACGGGTATGTATCCGACATGCGTATGTTCAATTTTTTCTAAGATTTTCATATATTTGGAAGGTCCTTGGAGGATCATATCCCCATACATATGTCCGGTATCCCCATACATATGTCCGGATATGCGTAGGACACGGATGTCCGACACGTGTACGTCAAGAACAATAAAGAGTCGGAGCAACATAGCTGAAAGATGCATAGATTTCTACTTTCAAGTATGCACCAACAGAAATATAATACACAATTCTGATTAGCTTTATTCACCAGAATTCTAGCAATCATTTCTGTGCGTTTGGCAAAATCAACAGCCATAGAAAGGACATTCATTGTTTTCCAGGAAGTGAACAGGAATCCAAAGAATGGAATTTTACCCGACAGAAAGGTTCGGAAGTAGTTCTAGGAACATTATTATCAAGGAAGTCCGACTCAAGCAAAACCCTATGAGTGATCCATGAAAATTGAATGTTCAAAAGTAGTTGCTTTTATAGAAATTCTTCAGGAAATAAGACATGCCTTCATCCTTGGTGTCCAAGTCCTGAACAAGCCCTTGACGACCCAGTACATACTGGCCGATAATGTGGTGCCTTTGCTTTGCATGCTCCACAATGTTGTTCAGCTCTTCCATACCCTTAAAGAGCAGCATATCAATTACCTGCAGATTTCACTACTATCAAGATATGGAAACAGTATTTTAAAATTGCAGTCACCGATATATTAGCACGCACAACCTCACAAGTTATTCAAAGCAAAGAATCTTTACCATAATTCCAGGCCTATACAAAGTAAAAACTCATTCATAAACAGAAAATATAAATAATATACACAATTTGTCGAACAAACAAACCCATATAACACTATCATTCAACTTTATTGCCATCCAATCATCATAAAGAACAAAGCAGCTCTTTCCAAATCATTACAATGCAATATCAAGCTACCAACAAGGCAGAAAAAGGGGAAACTGCATCAACTACTTTAAAGTGCTTCTGGGAAATAATAAATATCCAACAATGAGGCTCCTCAAATGGACATAATCTAGGTTTCAAGTCAATACCTCCTACAGTTTAGATGCATTTCCTAAAGTATGCTGAAATTATTCAAACCTACATATTAGGTAGCAAATGAGATATTAAAAATTCATTTTCAGGGTAAAGAAACACATAGAAGTGCTGACAACAAAATTAATGCAGAGAGCTACTTTCCATGACCTAACATGAAGAAAAACCTGCAATATTTTTTTTCTACGACTAGAGAGTCAATTAATTAATTTCCATCAATGGGGAACACCAAAATAAGCTTTAAACCTCATTCACATAACCTCCATATTATACAAATTCCATCTCCACTAACCAAATGACCATTTGGATCAGCACTCAGCAGAAAAATCACAATATACAACATAGGGCTCCAGGAACATTTGCCAAAAGTAAACATTTGTTGAAGACTTCAACATGGGAATACAACAAGCAGGGAACTTTCTCTATAGCACACATAGAATATACTCCTAAGTCCTAACTCCCAGCCTCTTGACGAATGGAAACCCTCTTGTTGCAAGATACCAAGATTTAGACATCAAAGCAATTTACAAGAATTACAGATACTCAATAGCAGTGATAGAGCTCTTGCTAGAGTAAATTATAAGATTTATTACATCTCAGAAATTGAAGGACTAAGCTAAGAGGAGTTGGTTCCTGAAGAACTCAGATGAGAAAATACTGAAACAAGCTGACAAACAAGATATAAGGTACTTCTCAACTGCTCATGAAACCTTTCAATTCCAAATTAATCCAACCAATGTCATTCAACAAGATCATCAGCTTGCTCCAAAGTAATCTTCAACCCTCTACCATCAATAGAACTCTTACAGCATCAACTATATCATCAGCTTCTCCAGAGAAAACCGGAAATACTGCTCACTTACTACTAGTGAGTTTGATTGATCAATTTCCATATAGTGTACACCACAATAAGCTTTAGACCTCATTCCCAAGGTAAAAAACAATAATTTCTTTGCAGCACAAATTCTATACAACCAAATGATCATTTTGATTTGCAAAATAATCACACCCCTTTAACCATCAACAGCCACAGGATCATCTGGCTAAAGTAAAAGAGTTATTGCAGACATGAAGATGGGAAAAAAAAAGGCTTGGACCTTAGCTTTCTCTATACCACCCATAGGACTTCCAACTCAAAACAGCTTATGGGAAGATTACATCAACGGACATTCAAAAGAAAATTACACTATTTCATTCGCGAAATAATAACATCATAACTGGAGTAAATCATAAGATTTACCACATCTCATAGGAAATTGTTCCCGAAGCACTATGAACAGAAAATACTGAAACAACTGTTCATGAAGCTATTGGAGTCCCAGATTAATCCAAACAACCCCTTTCAACAAAACCCATCAGCTTTCTGCAAAATAAGCTTCACCAGTCTACTATCAACAAAACACTTATAACCCTCACTCGCATTCGCTTCTTGATCAGTAGAGAGGACAATGAAGCAACACATGAAATAAGTTTGATTCTAGAGCATAATTTAGCATTCCATTCAACCAAGAGATCAAAATCGAAAGATAATTCCCCAATTCAATAAAAAAAAAAATCCCAACTTTCCCCCCTCACGATCCCACATCAACCAAGCCAAGCTTAAACTCAGATTTCCATAGGATTATCACCATTCGTAGAATTATCTTATTTTTCATTATTTTCTTTTCGCTTCTTACAAAGCTATAAATCAAAAGCAAACCAATATTATAATAAAATTAAAAAAAAAAAGCAAAAAAAAAACGAAGCTAGTTCTAAAAACAACCATTCTATATAAACAAACAATAAGTTTTATTGCAAAATTTACATTTTTAATTTTTCAGGAAAAAGAAAAAAAATATTAATTTCCAGAAACAAAATGCACGCAATGCAATATTTTCCTAAACCGAAGAAAAGACAATTTCCCCCAATTTAACAAATGAAAATAATAAATTAAATAAAATATAAATAAAAGGATCTAAATTGGAGAGAAGGCGGGCCGACCTTAGGGTTAGTAACATGGGAGTTCTTACGTATCTCGGAGGCGATGGTGGAACGGAGCTGGGATTTGGTAACGACGTCGTCTAAGTTATAGATATCCATAATAGCCGGAATTGATCTACAAGCTGTTCTGAAGAAATCGAAAACACGACTCCTTGCTTCTTCCAAACTCGCTGAGTTCGGCGGTACCTTAACGCTCCGCAACGTGAACGCCATTTCCGCAATCTGAGTTCTAGCTCGACTCGTTCAGTGACTCTTGAGTCAGAGGGTGAGAGCTGGGTAGGAAATGAATTTACACCTACTTTCAATGTGGAGACTCCGGAGCCCAAACGCTGTCGTTTTTTTTTGCAATGGACCGGTCCGTGGATCGACTAATGGTTTCGGGCCGGGCTTGTGTTAAGAATTTTAATCTGAATTCTGTATATGAGTTTATATTTGGTTAGAATTTTCGCAAATGAATTTTTGTTATTTTATTTATTTTTGAATATATAATTTTATTTTTTAAAATAAATAAATTAATAAAGTATATTTTAATTAAAATTTGCATTAACATATAAAATTTATTTCATGTGTAAATTATATCAAATCATTATTTTTAGTAAAATTAATTATATATAAAAATCCAATATAAATTTTAATATAAATAATAAATTGATTTAATTTTTAAGAATGGTGAAAATTAAAATTTTTAAGATAAACTTTTAAATTTTTTTTATTTATTATCAAATTAATTCATTTAATAAAAATATTTAATGAAATTAAATTTTTTACTTATAAATTAGATAAATCTTATTAATAATAAAAAATATTTATAATGATAATTCAGAAACAACAATAATTATTTTCATTAATTTAAATTTTTTTTTTATATTCGTGCTTTTATATATTACATTATAAATTGGAGTATAGATAATAGATGTACTGTTAATGTATAAATGTTATACATTGTTAGTGCACACCGTCAAATAATATCATCGATTAGTAAATTTAAAAAATTTAGAGTTTTAAAAATAAATATTATTAAATTTTAAATATTTAATTATATTAAAACAAATTAATAATGTTTTTTTTTCTTCAATTTTCTCTCTATTTGAACTTTTATAATTCTAATTTTTTTTTTTTTTTTAAGAAAATAGTCAAATTATGGCTAACCCTTCAAACAAGATTTTTTCAAAAGTCGATTGCTTGGCCCAATAGGCCTGATTCATATTGAGTTGGATCTGGACAAAGTTTTTTGTAATTCGGTCTGGCTCGACTCGAATTACTATTTATCAAAATTTTTTTTAATTTAAATTTAATTATAATATATATAAATATTAATATATATTTTTAATATCTTAATAATTTATGAATAATAAAATGGATTTACGTCCGACTCGAAAAGGACTTGGACAAGAGATTTATTTTTTGAACCTCAACTCCACCCGTAAACAAATCTACTTCAAACCATAAACACATCCAGCTATGCCAATTACATAGCACGCCCACTGAAAAAGAGAAAATTTTCCCCAAAATCAAAATTCTCTAAAGCTTCCCATTCATAACAAAAAATTCATACCTCCGAAACTACAAAACCTCTAATTATCATTTTCTTGAAAAAAAAAAAAAAACCCAATTTTTGATGGATGAATAGAGATAATAATGGACAATAAAAATTGGATATTATCCGACATTATTCGATTTAATTTTTGTAGATTCAAATAATTTTCTGATTTGAAAATTAGATTTATTATCTGTGATTACAGGTGTTTATGATTCGAGCCGAGCTTGGGTCCAAATAAATTTTTTTCTTTCCCAAGCTTGGGTCGACCTAAAAGCTTGTTTTACTATTCAAAAATGTTAAAAAATTATTTTATATTAATATTTATATATTTATAATTAAATTATTTAGCTCTATGAAGACGTTAAGAAATTAATAGTTGTATATGATTTGACTTTTTTTTTCTTCTCAATTTTCTGTTGGAATAAGTTAGATCTTGTGTTGGTTTTTTTTTTTTTTTTTCTCATCGAATTGTAGAAATTATGATTTCATATTTCCAATTCCTGGTCAAGTCTATTTGAATGTATTATGGTTAATCAACAGTACTTGAGAAATTAAATCCAGAGTGACTCCAGGTCAAAAGTTGCTTTAGTCTTTCAAAACTTGGAATTACTTTGATCTAAAACTTAAAATCATGACTTAAATGAAATACAAAATATTTTCTCATATATTGATATCAAGAATACTTTTTCTAATTATACATTTAAAAAAAAAATTATAAATCTAAAAAACATGATATCAAAGAATTCTTGATAATTTTCGACAATAAAGAAGTGATCTTGAAGCTTTTAAATCTCAAGTTTAAATCTCACCATATGTGAGTATAATCTAATTATATATTAATTTTATTTATTTATTGATTTCTTTCATGACGTACTATTTTATAGATATTAAAAATTATTTGATTGTGATTATAATTTGTACATGGAATATATAATTACGCTAAAAAAAAAATACTTGACAGGTTTGATCAACAATATTCTATAATAATAAGATGATAATTTGGTGTTTTTGAAATAGCAAAAAGCTTGTTTCAACTTGAACGACCAGACTTGACTTGATCATAGATTTGTTCATTGGCCGGGTCATGGTCCAAAATTTTTTTTTTTTCCTTTGCCCAAGCTCGTTTCAGGTCGGGCCGGTCTATAAACTTATTTTACTGTTCATAATTATTAAAATATTAAAAAATTATTTTTATATTAATATTTTTATATTTTATAATTAAATATAAATCATTTTTTTTAATAAATAATAAATTCGGGCCGCGTTGGGTCGACTTGAATTACAAATTTTTTTATCCAAATCTGATTCAATATAGATCGAACCTATCAAACCAAACGGACTACCTGACTCTTGATCAGATTTACTTGACGGTCAGGAAACCAGTTATCTAACTTGATCTTCAATTGTTTAATTATAATCGCAGGGTCAAAGAAAAAACTCAGACGTTAAGAAATAAGTATGATTTGACTTTGTTTTTCTCATTTGCTGTTGGAATAAGTGGTTTTTCTTCTCAATCGAATTTTAGAAACTATTTGAGTGTATTATGGTTAATCAACACTTGAGAAATTGAATCCTAAGAATGGAATTAATTCGAACTTTCTACTTTGAATGAATCAGAAAATCTAAAAAATTTCTCCTGCTATACAAATTGATGCATCAAGTATATATAGATTATTTGTCCAAATTGAACTTAATTTGAGATAGGATATTTTTAATTTGACTCAATTTAATCTGATTTGAATTATTATTTAATTAATACAAATATTTTTAATTAAAAAATAAAATATTAATATAAAAATAATTTTAAATTTTTTTAAAATAGTAAAATGAAAATTTCAAAATCGTCGAACTTAATCGTGCTTTGAACAAATAAAATTTTGATTATTCGAGCTTGGCCAGACCCAACCAACCATGGATTGCATTGAACAAACAAAATTAACTTTTCTTTTCAATCAAAATTTTATTTTAAATCCGAAATTTAATTCAGTTGATTCATGCAACTATCCTTAAAAGATAACATTGAGTAGATCCGAAATTCAAATCTTAACATTTATTACAACCCTTTTTCTAATCCTCATATTACAATCTCCTTTCTAAAAAAACAAAAAGTCCACTTTTCAAATTTTCTATTTCTTGAATTTACATCCAAATCAAACGTACAAGACAAGCATGTTGTAAATTTATAGTTGGTCATTGCCATGTTCTTAACGGAATATATTGAGGTGTAAATTTCTTTGACCAAAATGGTTCAATTCCTTGCATAAATACCTGTCCATGGAAGCCATAGTTCTTCGTAACAAAGCCCTCTTCCTCTTGAACCATCAAAATCATGGCTTCATCTTTCATTTTTTGGCAATTCCTCTTCTTTCTCACCCTTGTATTGCTTCACCCTTTCAATGTCTTTGCTTCTTCTCCCTCTGAAACTCCTTCAGGTTCTTCATCTAGAGCTAGCGAACCAGAGACCCTTTTGAGATGGAAAGCTAGTCTCGACAATAAAAGCCAGAATTTCCTTTCTTCTTGGGTTGGAGACAGCCACCATTGCAGCAGCTGGATCGGGATAGCCTGCGATGAAGGCGGTAGAATCGTCAATCTGAGCCTTCCGGATTACGGTTTGAGAGGTACACTTCAGAGTCTCAACTTCTTTTCCCTCCCTAACTTGATGAGGCTTGCCATTCGTAATAACTCATTTTATGGGAGTCTTCCTTCACAGATTGGTAGTCTTTCCAAACTCACCTTCCTTGACTTGTCATACAATAATTTCTTCGGAAACATTCCTTCTGAAATCGGCTTGTTGAAAAGCATTGACCTGATTTCCCTTGATAGAAGTAATTTTACTGGTTCAATTCCAGCTTCAATAGGAAGGTTGCAAAATTTATCCAGGCTTTACCTTGATGGCAATAGACTAAGTGGTTTTATACCTCAAGAACTTGGGAACCTTTCCAAGCTCAGCGAGCTTGTGTTGTCATCAAATAATTTCTTCGGAAACATTCCTTCTGAAATCAGCTTGTTGACAAGCATTAATCTGATTTACCTTGATAGAAATAATTTTACTGGTTTAATTCCAGCTTCTATAGGAAGGTTGCAAAATTTATCCAGGCTTTTCCTTTTTAGCAATAGACTAGGTGGTTCTATACCTCAAGAACTTGGGAACCTTTCCAAGCTCACCGTCCTTGAGTTGTCATTCAACAATCTGTCAGGAAATATCCCATTTGAAATAGGAAAGTTGAGTTCACTTGCTCATCTTCATCTTCATGAAAACGATCTCACTGGCCCAATACCTATTTCCATGGCAAGCTTGCACAGTTTAGTCCGCCTTATCCTTGTTAACAATCGACTCAATGGTTCAATACCTGAAGAAGTTGGAACGATGAAGTCACTCAGAATGCTTGATCTTTCAGTTAACCAGCTAACTGGTCATATCCCATCATCTATAGCAAACTTGAGTAACTTAGAAGCATTGTATCTATATCGTAATGACCTCTCTGGTTCTATCCCCTATAAAATAGGATTGCTCAGATCTCTTTATACATTGCAGTTGCATGGTAATAATCTCACTGGTGATATCCCTGCTGCTTCTATAGGAAACTTGACCGGCTTACGTAGTCTTTTCCTTAATGATAATATGCTTTCTGGTTCAATCCCAAGTTCCATTGGAAATTTGACGAGGCTTAGCGACTTATCTCTTTCCAGTAATCATTTATCTGGTCCTATTCCTCCAACAATTAACAATCTTACTCGTTTGGAAACATTACAATTGAGTGATAACCATCTCAATGGTCAATTGCCTGATAATGTATGTCGCGATGGCTTACTGGCTCGTTTTGTAGCACAAAACAACAATCTAACGGGCCAAATTCCACTAAGTTTGAGAAATTGCACAAGTTTATTCAGAGTTAGGCTTCATGGAAACCAGCTTACAGGGAATATATCAGAAGCTTTTGGCATATACCCAAACTTATATTATATGGAATTAAGCGATAACAAATTTTACGGTGAGCTTTCTCCGAAATGGGGGCAATGTCCGAATCTAGCGAGCCTAAAAATCTCCAACAACAACATATCCGGGGAGATACCTCTTGAGTTAGGACAGGCAACTCAATTACGTGAACTTGATCTTTCATCTAATCATCTAAATGGTGAGATTCCGAAGGAATTTGGAAGATTGGCATTTTTGCTGGAACTTTTGCTAGATGGAAACAAACTTTCAGGAAAGATTCCAATAGAGCTTGGAATGCTGCCAGATTTGAAACATCTAAATTTGGCATCAAACAATCTGAGTGGAACCATTCCTGACCAACTTGGAGACAGCTTCAATCTAAGGGTATTGAACCTAAGCAGAAACCAAATTGGTGAAAGTATTCCTCCAAAAATAAGCAATATATATGCTCTTGAAAATCTTGATTTGAGTTATAATCTGCTTATTGGAGAGCTACCAAGGTCACTTGGGAGCTTACAAAATTTGGAACTGTTGAATCTTTCTCATAATATGCTTTCTGGTTTGATTCCGTCTAGTGGTAATGATTGGCGAAGCTTGACAGTTG
Source organism: Fremontodendron californicum (assembly GCA_030761205.1). Lineage (NCBI taxonomy): Eukaryota > Viridiplantae > Streptophyta > Magnoliopsida > Malvales > Malvaceae > Fremontodendron > Fremontodendron californicum. The sequence goes on from JAULJL010000041.1 coordinate 1,997,079, forward strand.
TGGATATATCCTACAATCTTTTGGAAGGCCCTTTACCTGATAGAAAAGCTTTCCACGATGCTCCATTTGATGCCTTTAGAGACAACAAAGGACTTTGTGGCAATGCAACTGGTCTACTACCCTGTGATCTTATCCCTAACAATCAAGGCCGGAAGAGAAAAAGCAATAGATCAGTTATGATTTTAATTCTACTCCCAGTTTTGGGTGTATTTGTTCTGTTGGTCGGAGGCTTTTTAATTCTTTTTCGAAAGATTTGGAAGATAACATCTAAGCCAAAGGAGGAACAATCCGAAGATATTTTCGCAGTATGGGGATATGATGGAGAAATAGTCTACGAAAGCAACATCATCCAAGCTACGGAAGGTTTCAGCTCCAAGTATTGCATTGGGTCAGGAGGATATGGAAATGTCTATAGAGTTGTTTTGCCAACAGGTCGAGTTGTTGCTGTGAAGAAACTTCACCAATCCGAAGATCGAACATCGATCAACCTGAAAGCTTTTGAAAGTGAAATTCGTGCTTTGGCAAACATAAGGCATCGGAACATTGTGAAGTTATATGGGTTTTGTTCCAATTCTGAGCGCTCGTTTTTGGTTTATGAGCTTGTGGAAAGGGGATGCTTGAAAATGGTTTTGAGTGTTGACGAAACAGCCATGGAGTTAGACTGGGATAAGAGGATGAATGTTGTGAAAGGGTTAGCCAATGCTTTGTCATACATGCACCATGACTGCTCACCACCAATTATTCATCGGGACATTTCCAGCAACAATGTTCTTTTGGATTTGGATTATGAAACTCATGTCTCAGACTTTGGCACAGCTAGGCTTCTCAAGCCTGATTCATCCAATTGGACCTCATTTGCAGGCACCTTTGGGTACGTAGCTCCAGGTATGTAGTTCATTTGTCTCAAAATTTCAACTTCATAAAATATCACCAAATCAGTCTCCATTTCAAAATTTCAGAAAACAAAAACATTTGTTATAAAGGAAATCACAGTTTGGGATTCGAATCCCAAACTTGATGGATATCACATTTTAAGGATACCTACATGAATCAATTGAGTTAAACCCTAGGTTCAATGATTTCTCTTTAATTATTAATATGTTATTCTCACTTAAGTGCATGATTAGATTAATCAAATCTGTTTCCTATAGAGCTGGCTTATACAATGGAAGTGAATGAAAAATGCGACGTCTACAGTTTCGGCGTGGTAACTATGGAGATACTGATGGGAAGGCACCCTGGTGAGCTTATTTCAAGTTTATCATCGTCGTCTTCGTCGTCGTCTTCAGTACCTATCTGGCAACAGATTTTATTGAAGGATGTCATAGACCAACGTCTCTCAGCTCCAAAACACCAAGTTGCAAACAATGTGGTCTCTGCTGCAAAGCTCGCATTGGCATGCTTGCATATCAATCCACAGTTTCGCCCAACAATGCTACAAGTTTCTCAAGCCCGGCCCCTGACCGGCCAATGGCCTCCATTGCCCAAACCTTTCTCGATGATAACCATGGGAGAATTGTTCGATTATTAAGTGTGTTGGGTTTTTAGGTGCTTAACCATTTTATATTTTCAGCAATTTTAGGTGTAGGTGTGTTTGACAAGTGTCTTGGTGGACTTCAAATAAGCATTTTTATTGTATTATTGAGATCGATAGTGAATTTATCTCCATGGTTGTCAGCATCTTTTTTCAATCATGTTTTATCATTCTATTTATTTCTTTTTTGGTTTGCTTTTTTCAATAACCATTACTACAAAACCCCAGTTATCAGAACTTGATTATTGATCAACAAGTGTTATGAAACTAGTAGAATTTCTAACCTCTAAATGTTTCCCAGATTAGAGGATGAAGTATGGCAATCTTTCAGCACCCAAATCCAATACTTAAAGATGGCAATTTCTCAATTCTAGCTTTGTTATGTGTTTTTTTTTCTTCATGCTAAAACAACAGTTGAAGGAATCTCCTAGCCTAGCCTAGCCTAGCCTAACTAGAAGAGCCATCAGGATCGATGGAGCTCTCCAGCAACTTTACTAATAAGTTCTTCAATAATTCAGTGGCACAATTTAGTACTTCAACCATCTGCATTTCCTTTTTAATAATCTCATTCCCATCAACCATTTAACATTATAATGCAAACATTTGTCAACATTTCAATGCCAACATCTTGATAACAAAGTATTTTGAGCCAAAGGGGAAAACCCTGTATAAAAGGTGAACAGATCTAGAGGAAATTAACTCTAAAATGGTTACAGCAACATTTATAGTCTCCAGTTCAGCAAATGTGTTAATGATATCAAGTTTTACATTTCCCCACACTCAGCAATAATGCATGGTAGTTTTGGCCTATTGTTGGGTCCAGTAGCCACATTCTCTATCTTCCGAACAACAAGAAGACTATCTCCGAGCACCCTCTACATGACCACACACAAAATAATTCTTTGTCATTTCTAAGAACACTATTTAACTTTATAAAAGGTGAGGAGATCTGGACATATTCGGCACTAAAAGTTTAGAGAACATACCCCAAATACAACATGCTTATTATCAAGCCACTCGCATTTTGCACATGAAATAAAAAACTGCAATCAATAAACATCGAAATCAATATAACTGAAAAGTTTATAACAGTAAACAAGGATGTTAAAAGTTTTACTAAGAGCTTTTAGAAATCTTATCCAAGTGAAAACACTAGATGTTTGAAGCATTTGCAATAGCCATGCTTCCATTAAATCTCAATTCACCTAACTGAGAGTGGGCAGCCAGAGAAATACCTCTAGGCTCTAGCATAGATTTGGTACAAATAGCAACATTCTACTATTTTTTGTTCCTTTAACATGAGGAGATATTTGATCATTACTCATGCTGTGTAAAGGAATCAGCCTTTTTTTACATGCATCAATTGCATATGTCTGTGCATGTGTCTGCAAGCAAGAGAGAGAGATAGAGTAAATTACCTGACAACCATTCGTGTTTGGTCCACTGTTTGCCTGCAATGGAAAAGGTAAAAGATATGCATTTAGTAAATTTTCATTGAAGTTATCCATATCCTAGTACCTCTACTATATATTTTTCTTTCTCTTTCTTCCTCCAGTGTTAAAGTTAAGAAAAAAGATGGGGGAAAAAGGGATAGCGGGGGGAATCTTGCACCTAATCAACAAAACAGAGGTACGGTAGAGAATTTTAAGGACTAGAAGAGAGGGAATACAAAAATTAAGGCACTCAGCAAGATTATCAAGATATTCCAACAAAATTCTTTCCCAGGAACCTCCCACTTCTAATTTTTCTCAATCACTTCCAAAACCAAAGAAGTCAATGCTTTCTATACCTTCCTCTATCAAAAAGCAGTATTTAAAAAAATGAAGATGTAATTAACTATTTGGATAATGACATTGATGGCACTAAGAAACTGTGTTTTACAGCATAAAACAACTTGTTTGGGGCCCTAATAATACACTCGACTCCAGACTCCAGTGTCCTGCCAAAGAGCAAATTTTCCTACTCCCCAGTCATAATAACAAATGAACTAATAGGGGCCCTAAATTCTTAGAGCAGCAAGTTCCTAGTCGCCACAAAAACCCATGACTCAACAACAGTAGATAGGTAACGACAAAAACAAAAAGAGGTTGAGACATGGAGACATAATTGTTTGTTAAACCACACAATAGATTCTGCATGACACTAGTCAACAATACAACCCAACAACTGACAGACTGGAATGGTTTATATCAATACAGCAGATTATGTGTTTATGGGCTGATCAAATATCAGCAAGCACTTATTATACAGCTTTTTAGATCCAGCAGCTTGAATTAGTTAAAAAACCTAACACATTAAAAATAAAACAACCTAAAGGACATGCACACAGTAAAAAGTGATATACCCCGTACAAACCATAAATAATGCACATAAAACATGAAATAATCAGGGAGAGAATAAAACCAAAACATTCATCACATCTTTCAGTTTGAAAAATATAGAGAAAAGGAAAAAATGTAGCTACTAGCTACACAAATATTATATAGAACGCAGCATACCATTGATAGCAGACCAGGACCAGTGTGTTTGGCAATGAAATTTTCATCTTCAAATTTAAGCCCATAAATGGAAGTACATCCACTACCATCACCCTGCAACACAAGATTTTACTGTAACTATTATATAACATAGGAGCAAATTGGTCTCAATAGCTTTCTCGTTATCAACAAAGATTTATACTCTTGTGCATCTTTTGTGCTTAACAAATCAAATTAATGGTCTAAGCTATTGACCTATCTTACTTTGGCAAACACTACCCTCCAATTTTTGGGTAAAAACTATCCTTAATAGGGATATTTGCATTAATGAAGAACGTAACAACAGCAAAACGACTACTTCAATCATATCTTCCTCAAATTGACAATACAAAACCTTAACTTGTAAAATAATCTAGCTTTAACAGGAGAATCACAAAATCATTACTCCCAAATACATAAAGAATTCACAGTCTACAGAAATATCAAGAAGCTAATTCTGGGTATTTAGTACTAACATGACTGAGCAGAGTGGCTAAGATAATAAGTGCAAAAAGAAAGCAAATATAGAACCTTGAGAAAATCTCCAGCTTGAATCATAAAATCTTTAATAACCCTATGAAATTGGCAACCCTTGTAACCAACAGGCAGCCCTGCTTTCCTGATATTCAATCCAATTAATAAAATGGGTAAGTAGCAATTACTCATGAAGATGCAGATAACTAAAATTTTGAAGGAAAAAAAAACCTGTATTCGCCAGTGCATAGCTGCCTGCATGATGGGAAAAAATCAAAATTAAATAGAAATTTAGAAAAGTAAAAAATAATCATAAAAAAAGAACAAAAAAGGAAGTTGAAGGACCTGAAGTTTTCGGCAGTTTTAGGGGCAATATCAGCGAAGAGTTCCATTTTGATACGACCGGCGGGGATGGAACCGATGGTTATATCGAAAAAAACGATTGGGTTTTTCGGATTCGGTGGCCTAACGTGCCACTCCACTCCTCCACCGCCGCCTCCAGACGTCATCGCCGCCGCACGCGCCTCTCCTTGTTTGCTCTCACTGTATAAGAACTTCAGTTCTAGAAAAAGGTTTTCGAGGTTGCAGGCTTTGGTCTCTCCAGCGGCGCTTTGGTCTTTATCAGATTCTTCTTCAGTAAATAAATTTTGGCTAAAATATTAATAAAGTCCCTATGCTTTGTCAAATTTCTCATATAAGCATGTATATTTCTATCGTATATTCAATTGAGTTTTCTTGGATTAATTAAATTTTCATTTTTAATAAAATTAGATATTTTTTCTAAATCATGTCCACATGGCAAAATGTAAAAAATTATAACATTTATTTATATGAAATGCCAATACTATTTTACCATGTCCGTGTCATAAATTTTATCAAAATATAGGCAATAGTAATGTTTTGAGGTTACAAGGATGATAAATTTTAACATTTTTCATCCAAATAAAATTTCAATAAACTAAAATAACGTTTAAAGATTTAATTGGTATGATAAAAATATAAAAATTTATTAATATTATTTTTTATTTTTAACAAATCCGAAAGAGGTGACACATTCATGAGTAAATAGGTGTATCTCAAAATCTTACAAGCAAAGGATTTGATTCTTCCCAACTCAACTAACCTCGTTGGCACGGTTGTTTTAAAATATACTGCAATAAAAACTGAAATTTTAATTTGATACTAGTAGTGGCCCTGTTTCGCATGAGTCATTTTTTTTTTATAAAATTATATAATAATAATAATAAATAAAAGAGTAATTTCAAGTTGAACGATATTATATATAGTATTATATTAATACAAATATTTATTATAAAAAAATGAAAATAATTGAAAATAATAATTAAATGATAATTAAAAAGAACAAATCATTCTATTAAATAATATAATTAATATTAATTAAAATTAATTTTTAATATCATCATTATTGCCCTCATAAAAATCATGGAAAACTGTTTAAATTTCAATAACAAATTCTCACCTTATGAAACACTGATTTTTTTTAAAAAAATAATTGATTGAAATGTTTTATTACATTTTTCATTATTTCAAATTATTATAAAATCTTAAAATTTTATAATATTAAAATTTTTAAAATAGTTTTAATTATTTTTTATTAAAATGAGTATTTATCTTTAATTGTTTTTAAATTGATTGATCAAAATGTTTGTATTTAATAAATTTTTAAATTGAGATGACCTTCTTTTATAAAGACATACATAATAATATAATAAAATATAAACCCAACAACTATCATTCAATAACTCATAACTTATAACATTATTTAACATAAATTTTTTTACCATTTAACCATCATAATATTTTTCTTTTAATTCAATATCAATTTTTAAAAAAAAAAAATTCTACTTATATCAACCCATCTCATATTATTATTAAATATTTTAATTTTTATTGATCATTTATCAATACAATAATTTTTTAATTTAATAAAATAAAAAAGAAAGAATTAAAATGATTTTATTTTTAAAAAAGTAAAGAATCAATTATTATATGATAAAATTGGAAGTTATTTGAATAGTGTCAATTAGACTTGGCAATTTCAAACATGACACAAGAAAAATAATGAAAACACAACATGACACGAATACATGAGCGTGTTGGTAACTCTATGAAATAGAGTTATTTTACCATATTTTGCGCATTTAAATTGGCTAAGTCTTTGAAGTTTTATTCGAAATTAATTATTTTTAATTATTTTTAGATTAATTTTATTTATTTATTTCATATTTAAATTAGTTATTAATTTATTGTTTTTGTATTTTTATAGGTCCAAAGTAAGAAAAAACTTCGAGGTGCGAAAAGACGAAAAAAAAGGTGCAAAGCAAAACGATGACAGATTTGACCTCCGGAGCTTGTTGCTATAAAAATATGATCTTAACATCTTTGTTCAAGAAAGATTCTTTCTTAATTTTTGAAGCTGATTTGAAGAGTTTTCGAAAGGTATATTACTTGCCCAAATCGCATACGATTTGACCATCCAAATCTACTGAGAAAATGAGAGAAGGCAGTACTACACCACCAACAAGGCTGGTGCCGCGATGCCAGAAATCTGGCACTACAGCGCTAGCCCATCATCCTAGCAACCCTTGCACCTGAGAGTCCAGAGCTGGAAAGCTGGCGCTGCAGCGCTGGCGGGACACTCATATTCTTGTGTGGGAAGTTTTCTATTCCAGAGTCTTGAAGCTCTACAAATAGGATCTTTTAAAGCTCAAATAAGCATCAATCAAGATCTTTGAGACCTAATTTATCTTAAGAAGAGCAGCCACCAAATGATTTTCAGGAGGCAAGAAAGGTTTTGGAGGATTGAAGACTGAAGACGTGACAAACCTTAGTTTTCTCTTTTCCTTTACTCTTCTTTTACTTTCTTGTAATATTGATGATGGTGAAACTCCTTCGTTTTATGTTTTCATTAATTAGCATGAACTAATTTATTTTTCTAGGATTGTAATGGAACTCAACATGTAGTTTGGATTATTTTATTCTCTTTCTTGAATTAATGATATTTGAGTTGTTTATTCAATCTTGTGCTTAATGCTTCTAATTATTTAGCTACCAATTAGATTGGTTTGGTAACCTAGATACAACTTGAAAAATGGAGTTTAGTGTTAGACATAGATTGAATAACACATGTTTCAGATTCATTTACTAGGATGAATTGAGTTGCATGTAGGGTAGAAATATACTTATATGTCATGTGTAACCAATATTAGAGTCTAAACTTAATGAGTTTCTCTTTAATTCAATTTTCATAGGAATATAGTTAATTGGTTAATAGAGATATTTTTTAAGATCATCGAAAGATACTTATAAATAAATTAGAACTATAGGTTAACATCTCAATGTCATTAGTCAAGTTAAGAGGGTAGGAGAGGTTCATACGAACTATTGAGGGAAATTGTAATCCTAACCTTTTCTAAATTGATTAATCTAAGTTTAAATTTGTCTTCTTTGTTTATTATTTTCTTTTATTTAGTTTTTAGTTTACAATTTCTAATTGTTTGTTTGAATAAGATTAAGTTGTTATAATTTTAGTACTTAACGAATTTGGTAACAATTCCTCGTGGGTATGATACTCTACTCTTCAATATATTACTTGTTAATAATACGTGCAATTGCGTAGTTAAATCCGACAATACGAGTCAAAATTTATATAAAATGAATTATTAACGTGTCAAAAATTATATAAATATGAAATACCATAAATATGATTATAATATGAAAAAATTAATATAAGCACGGTACGATTACACGGATCTTTCTATTCTTTTTTTTTTTTCTCTTTCCTTCTTCTTTCTTTCTTTCTTTCTTTCCCTTTCCTTTCCTTTCCTTTCCTTTCTTTTTCTTTTTCATTTTCTTTTTCATTTTCTTTTTCTTTCTTCATTAAAAAAAAAAAAAACTTCACAACTGCTTGTCAAACACGTGACAAACAATTGTGGAGCAATACAATTAAGGGGATTGCTTTCATCTTATGTAATAGATGTTAGGATTTAAAAGCAAATGTTAACTTTTGAATCAAAACTAAAAAGTTTCGGATTTATTGGTTATAATCATATTTAAGAGAAAGAAGAAAAAAGTTTTAGCACATACACTTAATATTTTAAGTTAATATAACCTATTTTTTAGCAAAAAATATTACCTAAATTAGTATGTTATTTTATTGTATATGTACTCAATATATATATATATATATATATTTCAATCCTAAATGATTAAATTTTGTAATTTTTTATTTGATTTTTTTTTTTATTTTTATAAATGATATGCTCTTTTGAGGATGGGACACATATTTATCAATGAATCAAATTTCTGATGTAATTTCATAATTAATTTTTTTTTCAAAATTTCAACTCTTTTGCTTCCTTTATGACCCATTACCGTAGATGACTAGAATGAGAAATACTAATAAATAAGCATTTTAAGTAGAAATGTAGAAAAAATATAAAGAAAATATTAAGTAAATTATATCTCTAGAATTTTGAAATTAATTTATAAGAAGAAGCTAAATAATTAATTTATAATATATCATATTTTTTATAATAAATTATTTTAAAATTTGATTTTATATAACAAAATAATTTTATATTCTTTTGGTGCTAACAAATATTGGTTTTAATAAATAAATATAATTAAAAATATCATATTATAACAAAAGATTACTTTAAAAAAATAATAATAAAATAACAATTTATTTTTATATATAAATATTTAAATTATGTAGAAATGATTACATCTAATATAAAATAAAAATGATGTAAAACATATCTGAATCCGAACTTGAACCTGAAGTAGCCCGAACCTGAAAAGATTCGAATACGAAAAGACCCGATCCGAACTGACTCAATTGCCACCTCTAAATTAGTATAGATACTTAAACATCCTTAATTGTATTTTTATTATAAATTTATTTTTAAATTTTTTAATAAATTTATCAATTGAGTTGGTGTCGTGTTAACTCATAATGCGGAGTCAATCACTCCTTTTAATATAGACTAGATTTTCTGACACATGCAAATGCATGTTAATTTTCTCTACAAAATAAAAAATATAAAAGTAAATAAAAAATAAAAGGTAAATAGCACAGCAAAATATAATGGTTGAGTGAGATTTAAAAAACTGTATCTTTCATTAATAAAATTACATGGATGGTTAATTGCATGACATTAAAAGACACATATATCCTTAATTTTATATTTATAATAAATTTATTTAAACTTTTTTGATAAATTCATTAACTGAGTTAGTGTCAATTGACTCGTGACACCAACTCAGTCACTTTCATTATGTTATACTAGATTATGGTATACCCACTATGTGGGTGGATAAGAAAAAAAAGTATGTAAAGAATCATGTTTAAAAAAAATTGATTAGCGGATAGTTTATAAGTATGAGTAATTTTTTTAAAAGAAGTGAATACTTTCTAGTAAAAAATTGATAAAATTTTCAAAATAAAAATTATATAAAAAATTAAAAAGACATTATTATTTTTATTATGTTATTTGATATAATAATTTATTTAATTTTATTATATTTTTTTAAATAAATTGATGTCACTTGACTCGTGATATCAATTCATTCACTCTTATTATATATATATATATATATATGATATAAATAGATAAATAAATAAAAGCACAAATATTTTTAATAAAAAAACTTCTCTTCTTATTATAAATAACTTCCTTTTGTCATTGTCTCTCTCTTGCTCTCTCTAGCATCACTTGTCATTCTCTCCTCGTACACATTTTTTTTTTTCAATTTTTTTTTAGAGTTTATTTTTGATATATTGATAGTATAAGTTTTTTAACTTAACAAAAGGATTAACAAATTGTCACATATTTTATTTTTTTAATTATTTTTTTATTATTTTTTTATTATACCTTAACATCATGTTAATTCTAATTGTGGAGTTTAAAAACTTCAACACTGTATCAGATAATAATCCTTATTTTTATTTGAAATCTCTACTTTTTTGGTTATTTTATTTATTTAGTATTTGTTTTTGCAGGTGAGGGAAAAAAGAGGAGGATCTCAGGTACTTGCCAGTGGATCTTAATTATAGACAAGATTACGATGGCCCTTGAAAATAAAGGTTAGTTTTTTTTTTTTTTTCATGTTGTTTTGGGTTTAAAGTTTTGAACTTTGATCTGCTTTGAGTTATGTGTTTCAGTTTATTTGAGTGTTTTTTTTATTTATTTTGTCGTGTTTGAATTAATGGGGTTTTTAAAAATTTTGATTTTTTAGAAATTGTCTTTGATGGGTTTTTTTATGCTTTTCGTAAAAATCTAGTTCTTTTTATTGCTTTATTTATTCAGTGTTGAGATCACTTTGCTTTAAGATCTTCACCTGGGTTGCTTCAGTTTTGAGTGTTTTTTGAATAATTTAATTTGAATTTAGGATCCAAGAGGAGTTCCAGTATGGTTCCTATTGGATTGGTATGAGACATGGTATCTTAAATTTGAGGGTTTTTCTAAATTCTGGTGTGCCATTGAATAGCTAATGCTATGAAATTGAAAGTTAATATTATACTATATTGTGTAATTTGTATTTTGGAGACTTCACTTGAAAATGCTTGGATAGTGAAGAACTTATTGATCAGCTTACTCGAGAAAATATGATATTAAGTTGGCATATTTGATCCTAGAATGGATGTATAAATTGAACCTTTGTTTATTGGAATCATTGGAACAGAAGCATGTAAATGTTGTTTTTCATTTTTAGTTCTAAGCTGTCTGTTACCTTATGTAGTCTTGAGCAAGCAGTGACAATGTGGAGAAGCTTTAGGTTATTTCTAGATCTTTTGAAATATTTTTAGCTTTTTAGAGTCTTTCGTGGTCCTTATTTTATTGAATAGCCTCATTGTCATGCACATCCATCAAAGTGAAGAAAACTCCAATCATCTTTATTATATATTTTAAGTAAACTTCACATTTTTTGGATCTCATTGAAACTTGTCTTCCTTTTCATGCCCCTTCTTCTCAGCCCTTTCCCATTTTTCTCCTTATTTCCCCTTTTCCCTTTCATGGAAGGGAGAATAAACATTTACTATAGAAGTGTTAATATATGCCAGAAGAAATAAATAATTTACCAAAGAAAAGGAAGACTGGTCTTGTTTCACATCACTAAGAAGTAGAACAGCTTGAATATGTACTTAGTTGAATCCAGAAGTGGTGCTTGCTTTTGAAGCAACTTTATTTCAAATTTTAACTTAAAATTACAGATCAATTAATGATATTCTCCACTACTGCGAAGAATTATGACAGGTGAAGTCTTTCTTTGCAATCTATAAACATCATCACTTTTTTTTTTTCTTAACAAAGATGGTTTGGAGTTTGCTCGTTGAGTGGAGAGTTTATGGAACTTCCAAATGAATTTTACCACAAACCCACCCTCCAGCATGAGTGTGGCTCATGGTCGACCTTCTATCCTGACTCTCATAAGTTGCAGCCATATCCATTGAATGCTTTTGGGAGCCAATTTTACCACTTTCCTGTGGATAACCAATTTCATTATGCCCCATTCAATGTGATCATTCATGGATACCCTTATGAATTTCAGTTCCAAGATTTTCAGTGCTTTGTGGTCATAGACTTTGAGGCTACCTGTGAGAAGGAGAGAAATCCCCATCCACAGGAGATAATTGAGTTTCCATCTGTCATCGTGAGTAGAGTTACTGGCCAGCTGGAAGCATGTTTTCATACATATGTACGACCAACTTGCAATCAGCTCCTGAGTGATTTCTGCAAGAATCTGACTGGCATCCAACAAATTCAGGTCGGTTCAGAATTCCTTATGTCTTTACCAAGATTAGGAAACTTAACATACTCAGTGTTGTCAAGGGCGTAAGGCGCACTCTTGGCGCTAGAGTCCTTATATTACCTCAGGCACTCTAGGCGCTAAAACCCTTCTTGAGTGAAATAAGACGCAATATGTATATGTGTGTTTTTATATTGTATATATATATATATATATATATATATATATATATATATAAGCTTAAGATATATAATTATGATAATAAACTCTAAGAGTGGTTCAGTTTATCTACAAAACATGTAATTTTTTTTGTTGTCCAATATGCATATGATTTCCTTATGGTCCCATATCTGTTGTTGAATACTCAAATATTGAGAAGTAGAGAGTTTGATATATCCCCTTGCTTACTAATAAAGATACATCTAATGAAAAAATTTAAAATTAAAGATATTAAAGAGAATTTCAATCAAAAAGGCTTTTTTGTATGTCTATCGTCTTACAAAAAAGAGCGCCTAGGCGCATCAGACGTGCGTTTGATCAAATGCGCCTCACCTAAAAGGGTCTGAAGTGCTTTTGTTATCTAACGCTAAGGCGTAAGGCCTAGGCGCACACCTTAACAACACTGAACATACCAGTTGGGCAGCATGGCTTTGGGCACTATTGAATGATGTTAACACAATCACATGCATTTATTTATTGGATTTTTCTAGTTCATCATTGGAACTAGGTATATTTAGATTTTAAAACATGGTGATAAGTTCTCTGATATCATCTATTGTTTCTCCTGCTAGGCTTGATATAGAAAATTCCTTCTTAGACAAAGTGTATATATATGTTTGTATGTGAATATAGTATGAACTAGGCTAACTTTTCTGTCCCGACTATGCAACATATATGTTGCTGAAAAACATGCATTTTGGGATTTTTTTCTCCTGGGTTTATTGAAGAAAGGATCGCCCAAATATGTTTGTGCCTAAACAGGCTTAAGTTAGCTGTAATTGGTTTGTAATTTTTGTTACGTATATTTATATATATGATGATTGTTGCTGTACTGTACATTTGGTCTTTGCTAAAAGAAGCACTAGTAGAAAAATTATGAGTTGGGAAGCACAAAGTTAACGCTAACCTTATTTTCGCTGACTTGGCAATAACATCAATTTTATTTTTTGGCTATAGCATCAATGGAATTTTATTAGGGGTAGTATGCCACCAGGAATTCAATCAAGAGATGTGATGTAAGATAGATTCTGGCTATGTTGTTCCGACTCTTCATTTTTCTTGAAGTATTTGTGTCTGACACCCTTGTCAGACGCATATCCGGACATGAGTATGGGGATATGACTCTCTAAGTACTCTCTAAATATATGGAGAAACTTAGAAAAAAATTGAACATACCCGTGTCAGACACATACCTTTATCCGACACATCCGAATCTGAGTAACATAGGATTCTGGGGGTCTTCCTATTTAGGCTTGATGTTGGATAAGGGTTCAAGAGTAGGGATTGGTCTATGGCGGGACAAGTTAGATTGTGATGTTTGACTATGGCTTTTTGCTCTCTTTTCTCGATAATTTTTCCATTGTGACTTGTGAGCCTTTATTCTAAATATGCATCTATGCATTCTAGGTAGATAGAGGTGTTACTGAGTGAGGCTCTCCTTAGGCATGATAAATGGCTTGAGAATAAGGGCATAAAGAACACCAACTTTGCTGTCGTGACATGGTCAAACTGGGATTGTCGGGTAATGCTGGAACCTGAGTGCCGGCTCAAGAAGATTCGAAAGCCTCCTTACTTTAACCAAGAAATAATTTTGATATGTGCTTGTTTCAGTTGTTTGCTCTATTTTTTTTTTATTTATTTAAGATATATTTATTTACAAAAATTTATAACGACACCTTTGTCAAGATAGCCATTAAATCGATTTTTCTTCTTATTTTCCTTTTGGCAGGTGGATCAACTTAAAAGTTCCTTTCGGTGAGGTTTTCGGTGGTGTGAGGTGCAATCTGAAGGAGGCAGTTGAGATGACAGGCCTGGCATGGCAGGGTCGTGCTCATTGTGGCCTTGATGATGCCAAAAACACAGCTCGCTTACTTGCCCTCTTGATGTGCAAAGGTTTTAAATTTGCTATCACAAACTCACTGATTTGGCAGGCTAATGATGGTCCGTTGACATGGAACTCGATTCCTGAGAAAATGGCCTTCGCTCCAAATCAACCCCACAAGCCTAAAGATCAACAAGTGCCCTTATTTCTGTAGCACCCTTACTGTTTCTGTGGGGTGAAGAGTAGCAAAGGAATGTTTCGGAAACCTGGGCTGAAGCAAGGAAGTGTGTTCTTCGGCTGTGGGAACTGGTCGGTCACCAGAGGCGCCCACTGCCACTACTTTGAGTGGTCTTCTCCTTGACTTGGACTTGCAAGGGCTTGTCCATCTTTCATGATGGCATCTTAAACCCTTCTTAGAATGGTAGTGGCTTCTCTCCTACATACACCCTAAGTTGCTAAACTTCTTGGTAAGGCTTCTGCTTCTTAGAAAACACAGATTAGTACTTGGCACGGTTGCTCAGGATCGTGCACGTGTTCAGTAAACATTGGTCGGGAGCTTCAACCTGTAAAGCCGACTTGTTGACAGGTGAACGAATCGGGAATGTGAGGATTTGGCTAGTTAGGATGATGCATTTACATTGCTTAAACATGCTAAATTATCATAATAATCTATGAGCAGTGTTGCTTGCACCTTATTTCTGTGTTTCCCTCTGACCAACTATTATTCCAAACTTACACAAACACAAAACCTACAAACAATGCTAAAATGCTTCTAACCATCGTCCATAGCAGTCTAGAGGTGGCAAATCAGGTCCTGTTGGTTTCATTTTCATGTCATTTTAGATTCGGATAATTTTCGGGTTGAGTTCAAGTTCAGGTTAGAATAAAATTATTAATTAAATTTTGGATTTCTAGTATTAAGAGTAATCATGGATTTTAATCGGATCAGTCTTATGCTTTGATCATTTCAGGTTAGAATAAAATAATTAAATATTGTGGACAGTTATCTTTGATCATTTCGGGTTAGTCCAAGATCTGAAACTATATCAATTGATGCCTTTACTTGAATCCTTAAACACTGTTAAACAAGAAGTTAACTTCTAAAACATCTCCTGAAACGTGCCAAGAAGATTACTCCTTGAAAGAGCACTGTAATTCCAACAAAATGATTGATCAAACATTGTGATAAACTCATTAATGAATATTGTAAAACTGGTTTAGGAACAAAAGAAATTAGGGTTTCAGGAATATTGTGGACAGTTTGCTTGATTTTCATGGTAGTCCAAGATCTGAAAATATATCAATTCATGCCTGTACTTGAATCCTTAAACACACTGTTAAACAATAAGTTGACTTCTAAAACATCTCCTGAAACATACCAAGAAGATTACTCCTTCAAAGAGCACTGTAATTCCAACAAAATGATGATCAAACTGTCTCGCCCCAAACTCAAGGATTTAAAACATAACAACGCCGCATACTCATGAGACGAATCTCATAAACATGTAAGGCAACTTATATCTTACTAAATCAAAAATCAAAACTCGAAGAGTCTCCAAAATTATAATTTACAAAACCTCAAGTCTCCAAAAATTCAATATTACATCTTGATCGTAAAATACGAGATATTCTAGCTAACTAACAAATCCACTATAGTTGATATCAAATTACTTACATTCAAAGTATCATAAGACTAAAGGCAGATGCTAAACTCGCAAACAATGACTCTCGTCAAAACTAAACTCCAAAAATGCATATATCGAAATCTGAAAAAGTAAGAAAATTAAAGGAATGAGTACAATACTCAGCAAGTAACCGACATCCCCTCAGTTGGATTAAGCATGCAACAAAATATTTAGGCCAAAATTATCAATGATAATGATTCGAAAATGAAATTGGGTAATCTAATATTTAGTAAACTCATTTATTCCAAAATCAGATTATCAGATAACAGAACTAAGCAAAATTTCACAAGTTGTTGATTTTTCAATAGTCTCCTGTAACATATTAAGACCATACTTAACACCTGTGGCATAGGTCAGAATGAGAACGAAAACCACAATTAACCCCAGTGGCAATGGGTCAGAAGTATATCAGAAGCAACCGAATGATTGCACTGAACAGAACAAAAACCACTATTCTAAACCGGTGACACAGTTGAAATCGATTTCTATCACAAAGTACATGTCGACATGACCAACATTTAACCCCAGTTGACAGGACCAGAATATAGTCATACAAGGAGAAAATCAAAACAAAAAATATTTTCAGATTGCCCAACTATACAAAGTAGTAGTCATGCATTTTACAAAATATATTTTGTACAATGCAAATTGCTTATTTTCTTTCAAAGCATCTTATGTAGTAAATTGGATTCATAACTATAGATAAACAAATAAGTATATACATATAGTTGAACAAAAATCGTATTTGAAGATCAAATCAAAACGAAATCACATTCTAAACTCATATCAAAGAATATCATATATATACTTTGCATGCTTAACCCGATTTAATAAACCAAGGGACAAAACATTATATATTATATACAAAATCTAAGCAAGATGAGATTGATTTTTAGGGTGTTAAAACACCAAAAGGATATCAAGTAACTTACTAGAACTCGTTAAATCGAAACCAAGAAATAAAGAATTCAAATCCTCTCGAAGTTCCATCTTTCTAATAACTTAGCTCGTCTCTAAAATAGTCAAAAACCTATTCTTAATTATATAAGCAAATAAAACTAATCATGCTCTTGAAATACGATTAATACTATAAAATCATCCAAAGTATCTCAAAATCTTCTAAATATCAAATCTGCCAACTTATGTAGCACTTACTAAATTAGTCATATCTTAAGCTACAAAATTCGAAATCATAATCCGTTTGAAGATTTAGAAACTAGACTTAATAGGCTTTCATCCAGATAAAATTCAGATCATAATTCACCATATATAAATTGCAGTAAAATCCCGAAATTATCCCTTGCGCAGTTTTCAGGAAGCATGAACAGTGTTTACTAAAAAATAAGATATCTCCACTTAGAAAACTCGGATTTCAATTCCGTTAAGTCCATTAAAAACTAGACTTGGTAAGCTTTCCAACCATATAAGGCCCAACTCGTAATTCTATTTAGATAAAATGCAGTAATTTTCGTAATTCACATCTGCTGCTGTTTTCAGACAGCACACACATCTCTTGGTAAAAATTGATTATCTTTTCGTAGGAAACTCGGAATTCACTTTCGTTTATCTCGTTAGAAAACAAACTCAAATATTTTTCCGACCATATATAATAATCATACTGAAAACTGTCGGATTAATATAGAATATTTCTTTAATCTACAACTGCAAACAACACTTTTATTCAAAATAGAATTTCTCATTCTTTTATATTCATAGCAATTTGAGTTTCATTTACCAACCCTTAAATCCAATAAAAATCATGATTATCTCTTAATTAATCATAAAATAAAACCCAATAACTTTATTCAAAATCAATCAAGAAGAATTATAAAAATTTCATAGATTTTCTAAGTTTTTCTCTCAAAAAGTTTAACCTAAATTCTAACAATCTAACAAAATTTTTGTCTTGCAAAACAAAAACAAAAACAAAAATTTACTTACCTTAATCTTTCAATTGGATGACAAAATCTTCAATTTTCATCCTTTCTCTTCTCCTTAGAGTTTTTCTTCTCTTTTTCCTATTTCCTATTTTCTACTAGCTATTTTCTACTAACAAAAAACTATCGACAATCATCTGTTAAGTTTTCTTTATTTTTTTCTTTTATTTTTTTATTCCAATAGACTTATAGACTGAGTCCAATAATTATTCTTTAACACATTTAGACTTTGGAGCTGGGTATTACACAAACATTGGTATTATTTGCTACAAAGAGGCAAACGAAGGCACAGTTTATTCAATTTGTTAGGCCAAGCTTCAAGTACTGTTAGCTAACATCCGTAAGCACATAGGGAAGGTGGCGGCTATTCTACAGTAACTCACCGCTCATACATACCCCGTGTGATGAAGAACTTACATACGTAGAATATTAGACGAATACGGAAGAGAGACAGAATATACAAGGAATACATGTGCTGCACTAAGATTACGGTGGCTCAGATTTTAAAGGTGCGCCGGATGAGGATGCACAGCTCCCGTTCTGAAGGTAAAGGCTATTTGCAACCATGGAATCACTAACCAAGCCAACATCAACGTCGTCAAAGTTGAGTGCCCCTCTAATCTTCCGGCTACTGAAAGCAACAAAGCAAATGGCGACATCATTAGTTTAGTACATCACAAGAACTTCTATACTCCAAAAGAAAGAATTGTTACCCCAAGAAAGAAGACAAAGAATCTGATAATTCGTGTATTCGTGTTCGTATATTTTATCGTGTCATAATTATATTTAAAATATTTTATATTATATAAATTTTGATATTCGTATTATATAGATTTTGAGACATTCGTGTCGTGTTCGTCTTATTTTTTCGTGTCGTGTCATTTTTTTTTTTGCGTGTTTTAATTATTTTATCAATGTCGCCAAATCTAAAAAAGATACCCGTTCAAGTGATTGTTGATGGCAGTTAGATCTTTTGAAGGGCTCTGAAAGGCACGAGTACTCTCTCCAACACAAGCATAGTAGCTTCTTGAACTATGCGAGATTAGCGCATCCATCTGTAGATGAAAACAAGTTCTAATTAAGAAAATGGCACACTTCTTTACTCTGTAACCATAGATTCAGATAATACCAAAGGCTAAAAATAGGAAAAAAATAATTTTTTTTCCAATACCTTGTTCAGTCAATCAAGAAACAGAACCCGGGATTCAACTTTTTTTACAAGATTCATAAAACTTAAATATCAGAAATTAAAGCGTCTTCTTTTTTCTTTCTTGGCCTTTTTAAGAGTGCTGCATTTTAAACAAAGTAAAGAAACAGTTGAGTGGCAGTAGTTCTTAGCAATCAAATACATTTTTCTGTTTGTTCAGGAGGCTGGTCAAATCTTAAATGTACGAGTCTGGTTTTCTAGTAAATGGAAAATTGGTCGCTCAAAGTCAACTCAATGGAGAATAAAAAAAATATTTAAATACCTTGGATGTTCGCAACGGAGACACATATACGTTGTGTGTTGCAGATACTTTCTTTGGGGACATATCAGGGAGACTTGGAAAAGGAGCAACTTTAGGTGATCCAGGGCATGGACCTAATTAGTCAATGAAGATAGAACAAGCAAATTAGAATGGCCTGCACACGCAGCAAGGACAGAAAATAACATCAAAATCCCCGGTATAATAATGGGAAAAAATGAAACGTTTACCATCATTACTATTGTTGGCTTCAGAAACCCGGCTCGTTCTTGTAGTTGTTCCAGCAGGACCAAGTTCTCCCAGCAAAGGCTTTACGGAAGGAATGAAAATTTCATTGTAGAATGCAATAATATCAACATTATCCTGCCCTGTTCTCTGTTTACAGATCATTAAAATGGTTAAAATTCCGTCGAAAAACAGGCAGCATAGAAACTAGAGATGAGACATCGTACCCCATTTCGTCGTGCGGATGACTTGTCAACAAATACACTTTGGAAAACTTGTGGTTTACATTGTGGTTGCTTCCTATAGTTGCAAATAATTTCTTTGAAAGTCAGGCGCAACTGGGAAATCTGCAGGCCATTCATTCAGAAAGTATAAGGAAACAGTGCAGATAAATTTGACAGCAGCTAAAAAAATAAAGATACCATAAGAAGAGCAGACCTTTGCAACTACATAGAAACAACAAAGGATGATCTGGTCAATATGACGGTTAAAGAACAGAGAAGTCCGCTGGCTAAGTATTTGTTGAAAAAGAGAATATACACTCTCCCTAATCTGTTGAGACAGTTGTAGCCTCTCAACCATACCATTAATCCTGACGGCAGCCAACTTATTAATCTAGGCAGCGCAAAGCAAGCAACGTGTTAGACACGGAGTAGACTGATAATCACTGAATTTAAATCAAACTCAATAGTCAGTACACGTGGGCAATTTGCCACAAGAAAAATATATAATGGGATATTTACATTTTACAATAAGTACTAATAGGTTAAATTTTTGTAACAGTATAAGCATACGTAAGGTGCACCATAGTTATGTAAGAATTTAAGCAAATAGATGAAAGTCTAATTTATCTCATATTTTGATACCTTACTAAAAAATATATTTATTCCTGTTTCCGCACATGTTTCTCCTCCACCACCTGGATTAGGACGTGTTGGACTGCAAAACAAGTACCCCGAAAGAAAATGCAGTTAGCCAGTGCAAATAGTTCAGGTTTCTACTTCCCCTAGAACTTACACCATAAAATACCTGGCAAACGCAGATTGCAAAGGAGCCTTCTTAAGGTTGCTTAATGCTAATAGACGATCCTTCACTGGTGATGTAAAAGGGTTCCGTTCAACCAAAACACTCCTGTACTCTGTGCATGGTCTCATTGGAGACCTGACATCCCCATTTTGACCTGAAAAAAGTAATATGACTATGTAAATTAAGTTCAGGATAGAATCAAATTTAACACTTTGAGAAACAATAATTGTAATCAAATCCTATAACACAAGCTACTACATTAAATAAGAAAATTGGCATACTGGTCACAAAGTTTTCCATATCTGAAATATAACAAGTGCTAAAATTAAGCTACCAATGTTGCATACCTAAGATTGAGCTACCAACATTACCCGTTGATGTTTCCTGATTCTGCAAAGAAGGCACTGGAGGCATACCTCCAGAAAAGTTTATATGCATCGCAATTGCATCCAAAGATGGCATTGGTTCTGCCAATAAGCCAAGACGATTTATTTCAGCAGATAGGGCAGGTCTTGCAACTATCAAAGAATTGTACATTGAGGAGCCCTTATCCCACACCATGCTCTCCAAAAGCCTCTCTTCCAGAGAATTTAGATGCCGCCTCAATTCTCTTGGTAGAGACTCCTCATGTCTAATGAAACTCTCTATCACCTTGCTTAGATCAAAGGCTGTAATACCAGTTCTTTCCAGTACTGTAGGAAACAACATTGTTGCAGTCTTATGTGTCGCTAGCACTAGTTCTGCAGAACAAGCAAGCATACATCTGTGAAACCTCTCATTAGTTAATAAAGAGGTCAAATTAGGTGCATGTAATATTTGGGCCTCTGCAGTACACATAGCTTCCAAAACCCTATAGTATAACTTAAGTGCTTCCAGTCTTCGTTGTTCCATCCATATATTATCCATCAGGTTTATACTTTGAAGGCTTCCAGTTACACTCCGTTCATGATTACTTGGAAATATTGCCTCCAATATTATATGTGCCCTACATATCACATCATTGGTAACATCTTTATCACAGGATGATAGAAAACGCTGCAACTCTGCTGAGGGTTTTGAAGGAAGTGGACAAATAACAGTACGAAGCCACTTCGCAGTTGTCATTGCAGTGCTGACGGGTGTAGCTGCCATCTTTGCATTTGGCGGCCCAAGGACACCATTTGTATGAGATGCAGGGGGACGGTGTGGAGACAGTGGGCTTGAAATTGGCTTTGATGGTGAAGCTATTGAATCAAATTTCCTCTACTCAAAACAGAATAAAAAACATTCTTAGATAAAGTGACTCCTACATAAAGCATAAAAACCAACAAAGGAGAATATGCTTTCTCAAATATGAAACAGACCTTGATGCCAGTAACATTCACAGCCCCTCCAGACAAGCTCCCTAAACCAAGTAAACTATCTTCCTCGTTTATAAACACCCTCTCATCCAGATCACCTTTATTACGAATTGCGTCATCATAATCCTTTTCTAAAATATTCAAACTGGATGAAAGAGATTGTTCCTCCATTAAACCTTCAAAATAGATCAAGCTATCTGCATCAAAGAAGATCAGATAATTAGAAGCAGAGCCAATGAAAGCATGCTGCCCAAATTACATTCATGACTTCTGTGACGAACCTATATCCATATTTTCCAGTGTTTCAGTTTTGCACTCAGATGCAGGACATGGCTTTTTTTTCAATATATCTTCGATTAACTTATTCGCCATCTCCATCGTTTTCCTCAAATCATCTTCTGAAGCATCATACATGTTGCAAAGTGATGCAAGCAAGTCGACACCTTTGTCACCTTTCTTAACTGAATGGTCAAATGTCAAAGAAGTCAACAATGAGGAATGCCAAAATTTGATCCCCACCAGGAAAAGCAAATAGAAAAATGTAAAAGGGTAAGGACTAAACACCAGTGAAGAATACTGGCCCAAAAAAAAAAAAAACCACCAGCGAAGAATCACGAACGCCTTCTCTTTATCAAAAGAAGGATAGATCTAAAAATGACTGCCACAAAAGAGCAGATAATTACCAAAACGTGGAGAGTCACTGATCTTGAAGTTTCTGAAGCGAATGGGAACATGTATAATCAGAATAGCCTGTTAAAAATATCATTAAATTGTAAGAAAACATTAACCTCTGCATTATTGCTACATGCTCTAGCCAATGTACAGGATAAAATGCATCCAAGACAACAGCATATTTGAGTTGAATCTTTTGAAGCACATTTATATGTAACTTTCAACCTTTACTTACCATTTCTTTAATAATTACTCGTTATATAAATCCTTTATCTGTACTACTATAATCAGAACAACACATTTCATTAGAAGAAAAAGATGGCATGTTATTCTCCTTAGTAAAACCAAGTCTGCCTCCTACAATCAACTATTAAGAAAGCCACAGAAAAGTGTAACTGACCAGTACAGAAACAAAACCGTTTGCGCAAGTCACTAGGTCTTTAAAACGGCTGAAGGCATGCACACGAAGTGCCAAAAACAGTAACCACCCAAAACGATAGTACTCTGATACATAATCAGGAGAACTGGTAGCAATTTGCTGCTTGTCAATATTTGCATCGCTTGTCAAGAAGAGTTCCCAAAATGCACGCTTGTATGACCTTTTGTACCATTAAATAGCAAGATGCAAATGTTATTTAATTTACAAAATGGAAAGTTAATTAAAGTAAGCAGAAAAATGGGGTTTTAAGGATAGAGTTGCTCGAAGAAAAATAATAAAAATTCATCAGATGCACAGTACAAATTCTGTGTATTATATTATTTGAAATATAATTCTGCAATCTGTCTAAATGAGAATGTATTACATATATCACTATCTTAACTTTAATCTTGTTATCCATCTGGAGAAGATTACAGTCAAAACATGCCACAAACAAGCCCATATGACCAGCTACTGGTATAATTAGGATGTGTCTGGTGTGTGTGTGCATGTATGCACGTATTATATGGTTATCTTTTTTTTATTTTCCAACATCTTTGATATGCTCTTGTAAATTTCAGACAAGGTTCAAGACAACATAAGCAAGCACACTGCAAAATCTACACCCTTATAGAACATAAATTGACGAATGAGAAGCAATATACCTTTTCACTAGGGTGATTTCATGCATTTAAAAGTAACCCATCAAATTTAGCAAATCACAGTTATATTAAGAAAAAGAGAGGAATGCTAGTGCCATTACAAAGCTATTCATACATGGCATCTTCTAACCTAGAACAGGATATAAAAGAAGGGCACCTACTTGCTTAGAAGGCTCAAGTGCACAAAATTGGCCTGCATCTCCTTTGCCTAATTGATTAAAGTACCATAAATAGATAGTCAAATAGAGGTCACATGGCCATACAAATTTATTTTAGAAATAAAAAAACAAGTTAAAACATAAATCTAATTCTTTCACTACCTCAAGTCTACTCTCCCAAGCTTCACCATACATGTTACTTAAAACAGGACCAGCTTTTACCACAAACTGAGGCAACTCTTTAAAGAAATCCACGATACTGCAAGGCATAAGAAAAAATCATTATTGTTAAAACAGGTATCAATCACAAAAATTACCCTTATGTACACAAAATTAACAGCATCATACTTTAACTTTGTAGCTCTCAATATCTGGCATAATGTAAACCCACTTTCATCAGACTCTTGTTGAGCATTTTCTCCAATCGTTTCACTTAGCCGCTTCAGCGAATATAAGACAAATGAAAACCAAAATCGCTCTGCTTCTTCCAGCTAATCCAGAATAAATGCAACAAAGTTAGTTCATCTAAAAGCAATTATCATAAGTAATTTCCATGTATAAAGAAGTTCAAAAAATCTACCGTCCCGCTCCCAATTGCTGAAACATTTGATGATAAAAGGTGTTTTGTTTCTTTGAATAGCCTCATAGCTTTTGAGAAAGTTTCCTCATCCAAAGATAACCCATTCTGCAAATCATGAAAACATAACATTGAAAAAAACACACAAAAAAGAAGAAGAAGAAGCAATATTTAAAATAATATTACTGAAAAGAGCACATCACTACCTTGCACAAAGCAGTGAATCTAGCTTCGACGGCATCGCCATCCGTGCTATTGGAAGCTGTAACTGAAGGCTTCACGTCTTCCATATTTATTAAAACCTTAGCAGCCGATCTAAAGTTATCAATTTCCGAAAACTAAAGATTCGATTCCCTCCAAAAGTTTTAACAAGAAACTCATAATCAGCATATTCAAGATTAAGCTAGCTACCACAGCCACTAATTATTAAAAAAAAAAAAAAAACAAATTCACTTTAAAATTAAAAAAACTACAAACAAATAACAGCAACTTAAACCCCCGCCCCAAAATAAATAATTTACGCCAAAAATTTCAAATCTTTTAGCTATTACTATACAAAGAAGTGTAAAAATCAGAAAAAAGAAACAATTTTCTTTTGTGCTTCTGGAAATGGCGAATTAACTTTCAAGAATGCCAACCAAAAATTAAAAAATTATGAGAAAAAATAAAACAGAATTAAAAGAAAACTTACAAAATTTAGGCTTGAAATTCGGTTCGGATCTCGGATCTACAGATCCAGTGAAGCAGAAACCTAGCTTCAAATCCTCCCCCCAAAACAGCGTTTTAACGGATCGAGAAGGAGAAAAACCAGCGAGAAAGAAAAATAAAACAGAGAATTTTCTTCTCTTTTCTATATTTTTAGTTAAGAACAAGAAGAACCCTAAAATTTTCCCTCTTTTTTTCTTTTTTTTTTTTCTTTAACTTTGGACCTCTTTTTGTGGAAAACCCTATCAAGGAAGGATCTTTCCTCTTTAGCGCGGGAAAATTAACCAACATCATCATGATGGACATTCACATGCATATAACATGCATGGTTAGCCAATTAGCATTTGACACGTCATGATTTGCCATTGGCTTTTTACCGCCAAAATTCTTTAACGTCTCGCCGTGACGAAGATTCCCGCTTTGGAAAAGTGGGTAAAAGGGTTTGGATTTTCGCCGTTACGGTGAGTTTAACTGAGAGTTGGTAAGTTGGGCCGAGCCGTTCTCCGAGTCTTGGAAATTGTGACGGGGATGTCAGGGAGACTCGTGTGGGTGTGGGGGCCCACTGAAAAGGGCTTTTTTTATTTATAATGGTGTCGTTTAACGATATGGAGTTGTGTCGTTTTGTGTGAAGTGGAATGTTACTATGAGTGCGTCCTCAGAGGCTTTTCTGTAGGACCACGTTGTTGTTGCTTAGCTTAGACACAACTTAGGCCTTACGCCAGTCAAAGTACATGTGAAGTGTTTATATTATATTATAGTGGAAATTAATTTTTTTATTATATAATTAAATAATTTAGTTTTTATTTTTTTTTAAATTGAAAAAAAAAAGTAAAATTATTAATTGGTGTAACGCGAATTATTAAAATAACTGACGTAACATTTAACCTGTGTTTAGTTGATGACATGGATGTGACATTTTCAACAATTTGATTATTTATTTTGTCCACGTCATTTTAAAATAATAAATTTCATAAGTGGCACGTCAATTTTTTTACGGTTCATGTTACACTAGTTAGTGATTTTATTTTTTTGCTTTAATTTTAAAAGAATAAAAATTAAATTATTTAATTTTATAATAGAGTGACTAATTTATATTAAATTATATAATATAGAGACCTCCCAGATATTTTAAACGTCTTACGCCTATGCTATTAGCTTATTTACCTATTTACATTTTGTTTTACAATATTATTTCAAGTTTTGATAAAAACATTTTGAATTATTGAAAATTGAAAGAAAAAATGTATTATAATATATATTTTTAAATATATCATTTTTTAATAATAATAAAAAACATTATGTTAAAAACAAAATAAATATGACTATGATATAAAAAAACAAAAACAAAAAAGAATGAAAAACTTTATGTTATAATTTTCAATGTCAATAATATGAAATATATAAATTTACAAATGAAATAATTATTTTTTAAAGGTTAAAATAATAAATAAAAAACTTTTGAATTTAACTTTATTTAAGTAAGATTTTATACTTTTATTATACTCAAATTAACTCTATTTAGATACAGATCAAAAGATAAAGATTTATTTGAGTATAATAAAAGTAAAGAGGCTTATTTAAGTAAAGTTATAAAATTTAAGGATATTTTAAACTTGTAAAGTTGTAATTTAATAAATATAAAATGAATAATGTGAACCTTTCATATACTTTTTTAATTCCATTTTCTTTTCTTTTTTTATTAAATTTTGAAAAAATAAACATTTTTAAAAAGTAAAGGATATTTAATACCTCCTTTATTTTAATTAAAATGTTTTTTTTTCTTTCATTTTATTTTCTTTACTTTTCTCTCCTCTCGATTAAATCTAAACATAGTGTTTTACTTTCTTTTCTCTCCTCTCTTGACCTTTCACTATAACATCCTCCACGTGTTTGTGTTGAAATCGGATCCAGAGGCAATTGTAGCAGAAAATTAAATTGTGGTTGCGGACGTATTTTCGATCGCGTTGTATTTATCGTGGTTGCGGATGTAATAAATGTTATTGCGGTCAATTACAATAAATATCGAACATAAATATACAAAAAGAGTCGAAACTATTAAATAACGATTATAACATTACGACCGCTATTTAAATCCCTACTTTTGGGCTCCTCCATCAAGCACCAAAACCCCATCGAAACTAAATTCCAGGCATCAACATAAAATTGCAGCCAAGTTTGAATCCAACATTTCAACTGGGTTACCTCAGGTTCATTAGCTAGTGTACGACCGAGCAACTGCAACTCTTTGAGCTTGACCAACAGATAAAGATAATTCACCACCAGTCTTGCTGAAAAAAAAGGAGGAATCAAGGTCTGCAAGTGTGCTAGCAACTTGGGAACTTCATTATCTCTTTAACTTCTTTGCGTCCCTATTTTGAACTAGAGCTAAGCAAAAAAAAAAAAATCGAGAAAACCAAAAACCGATTCAAACCGTAATATTCGGTTCGGTTTTTTTTTTAATTCGGTTTAAATCGATTCAAATAATAATTAGATTTATTCAGTTTGATTCGGTCTTTATTTATAAGTTAAAAAATCACAATTATTCGAACCGAACTAAATTCTATTGTTTAATTGATTTTTTAATTTTTTTATTATATAAAAATAAATATTTTATTTTTAAATCAGTGAAAAAAAATTAAAAATACTAAAAAAAGATAAATTTTTTAAAATTTAAAAACCGATAAAATTCTATTCAAATGGTTCAAATTTATACTATTTGATTCAATTTTTTTTTTTAAAAAAAAAAAAAAATACAACACATTAATCATAATTTTTTTCCAAGACCGAATCGAATTGAACTGTTATCACCCTATTTTGGACCATATATTATATATATGCAACATAAATTGAGGTTAAAAAAGAAAAAGAAGAGAAATTGGCATATAGGAATGTAATTCAATTGAGGTTGAGGACAATGGTTACAGAACTTAAAAGTTCAAACTTCGGGTTAAGTTCAGTCATATGTTAATGTTTTTTTTTTTCCTCACACCTAAAAATAAAAATTCAACACCTATTGCTAAGAACCCTTAATCAACAACAACTAGTATGCAGAAACTGTTTGTTCATATCTTGAAAGTCGAATCTCATCCTACAAGATCCGACCCGGCCTCTGGATCGAAACTGTTTGTTCATAATCATATCTTGAAAGTTGAATCTCATCCTACATGATCCGACTCGGCCTCTGGATCCGTCTCCCCATCTATCATCCCGGCCTCTGCTTCACCATCTGCTTCTAATTGCCCAGCTTCTTGACCAACATCTGTATCAGGGCTTTGCTTTTGATGATGTTCATCTGGTGTTGGAGCACACACATCCGTATCCATCGCTGCTGCAGAGGCCTCCATATCAGCTCTGATTCCTTCACCCTCAATCTCACTTGCAGGTGTTGCAATCTAGACGAAAGCGAAATAAAGGAAAATATTATAAACCTGAAAAAAAAAAAAAAAAAAAAAAAAAAAG
This sequence comes from Fremontodendron californicum, assembly GCA_030761205.1. Classification (NCBI taxonomy): domain Eukaryota; kingdom Viridiplantae; phylum Streptophyta; class Magnoliopsida; order Malvales; family Malvaceae; genus Fremontodendron; species Fremontodendron californicum. The sequence goes on from JAULJL010000041.1 coordinate 2,025,747, forward strand.
GATTTGAACAATGTATGAAAATTCTTCTTTTTTGGCTCAGAGTGCCATAAAATTAGTGTTTCCATACCCACTTTTGTGACATTGTATGTCAAGCCTATATTGACCCTCTATGAATCATGTATTTATGAAATCTATGTTGCTCCGACTCTTTATTTTTCTTAAAGTACCCGTGTCCGACACTTGTATCCGATGCATATCCGGACATGGATATGGAGATATGACCCTCCAAATACATGAAAAACTTAGAAAAAATCGAACATACCCGTATCCGATACTCGCACTCGAATCCAAGTAACATAATATGAAATACCATCTCCAAGCAGATATTTAATAGAAAATTTTCGCACTGAATCATCACAATCTATGTTGCTCCGACTCTTTATTTTTCTTTAAGTATCCGTGTCCGACGCATATATAGACATGGGTATGGAGATATGATCCTCTAAATACATGAAAATCTTGAGAAAAAATTGAACATACCCGTGTCCGACACTTACACCCAAATCCGAGTAACATAGATCACAATAAACATAGATCACAACCATCTGGCCTAATGCAGTTTCCTCTAGAAGTACCAAGTTATCAAACACTGCTGATTCCAGAGATGATAAAATACATGGAAAGATGAAAGTTCCCAGAGAGATACCTGACTTTCTTCAACCTGATGCGAAGCACCCTTTGTCTCCTCCTTTTTAGCACGTTTAGACCTGTCACTAGGTTTACCTTGGAACTTGGATCGCACTTTAGGGGCGAGAAGTTCCAAAGGAACTACTCCTTCAATACCATGTTCAGTAAACTGTAATCACCACCATGTAAATTTCATTAGGATTTGTGATTTAACCAAATTATATGTAAAAACTCTCCATATGTAATATTAACATACTTTAGAAAACCCTTCTAAGTCTTGCCGAGCAGAAAAACGAAGGCCCTTCCAACAATAAACCTGCATAAAAAAATTGAAAAGAATTTCAACATCCATGAATATATATATATATATATATATATATTGACCTCCTATTTTTATAGAAAATCGATCAATATAACATCTTACTGTTACATTTATTTAATAGTTTGATCTCATTTTGATATCTAAATACATAAACATTTGAAAATGTTAGTAGGTTTTATTCAAAGAAAAAAAGAGAGAATCTTGGCAGGTTTGTCGATACCAATAGTAATATCATATGCATGTAGGATGAGTGCATGTACGCATCTAGTAAATAATTTGATGGCCATTGATTCAATCCAATTACTATATGACAGACAATGCACAGTTTAAGTAAAAATGTCCAGAGAGATAGAGAAGCTCTTGAATTCATTTAAGTTCATAATGACGGTTTTTCCAAGGTTAACTTTCTTAAGCATGTCATAAGAACTTCAGTGCCATTAACAATAACCAATCCAACAAGCACACACGTATGCTTGTACGCATGTATATTACGGGCCTATGTGGGTGGGGGTATGGGAATGGGTCTGAATGTGCATCAAGTCCAGAGAACCAAAACTCACCCTGTTATTTTTATGCTGATATTCAGCTTCTATTCCTGCAGATTCATCCATCTGTAATTTCAAGAAAGAGATGAAATTTTTCTAAAAGCTGTCATGCTGAAAACAAAATAACAGCAACGAGAGAAAAAGCTGGAAGACACCTAATCTCCTACTGTGAAAGCCATAAAAGACAGTTAAAACAATTTATCAGCATCACTTTAAAGAACCAGATAAGGGTACTTACATCTTCAGCCAAGGGCTTCCAGTAATCTGAGATGGCAGGAGTTCGAACACGTTGAGAGTCAGTCAAAGCATTCTGGATATGCCAAAATAGATTTTACAGATTTATAAGTATATAGAACTAATGCACCCCGACATGAAATAATTCAAAAAGTTCACAACTACACTTAACAGAAAAAAAATGACATCGATGCTCTTTTAACTCCAATCATACAGATCTAACCCTATTTTATTTTTGAAGAATATCTGATAAAAGTCTGATTAGATACTCAGAATTGGAGGTAGTGCAATGAAACAATCAATGCCACTGCCATTTAAACCTTGAAAGTGCAGTAATGATATGTGAGACAAGTATGTAACAATAGGAAAATTTAAACAACAAAAACCAACAGGAAGAAAACAAAATTCCAAGAATAAGGTCTAATGGATAATTTGGCTTTCCAATTGAAAATGTAACTCTTCGAAGAACCTATGACAGTTAGATGTTATTAAGAATAAATGCATGACCACACCTCTTCTTCTCTTATGGCTTCTGGTAACCAAACCTCTTTAATTTTGACGCCATTGACACATCAGCCAAATCTTTAATCTCTTGAGCACAATCCAGAAAGTTTTACAGAATTGACTTGGTGGCTTAAAGAGTTCAAGATGTCATGAATGATCCTTGCCAATGGATAATTATTTCATGAGGAACATGTTTTGGTCACATTTCAAGTGGAAATAAAGAAAATATAAATCATAAAGATGACTCTAGATATTAACAGAACAACTCTTACATGTCTCATCTTTTAAACAATAACTATTGTATCATTACTATAAATCTCCATGATATGATTCCCACACACTTCATACTATGTTTATTAATCAAAATCACATATTGATAAAAAAAAATCTCGTCGCTGACAGCTTTTAAGCTTTCCAAGAACTAGTTGAGAAAAAGCTTTGGGTTTGTTAACAAAACCCCCTCGCAATTGTATTATAGTAGCAGTAGGAACTAGTTGAGAAAAAGCTTTTAACCACACACTTCAGGAATTAACACATCCCATGGACATGGGAATGGAGGTCGGGTCTTTCAAATATATGGAAAAGCATAATAAAAATAAAGCGTTGGGCATGGGTACTTGAAGGAAAATAAAGAGCCGTAGCAACATAGAAGTCAACGATGGATCTAAGTTCAGTGCACATCATCACTAATAAGATTGTATAAATATGGTTAATATTTTTTCATTAAAAAGGTAGGGGTATAGAGTTTGTTCCACTCTTGTTGTCTACAAAAATTATAAAAGATTGAGTTGACAAGTACACACCGGATTCTGATCTGCCCACTTCCACAACTGAGAGAGTTCTTTATTTCCCAATCTCCACCTTGGCCGACTGTAAGATTGGAGAAGATTTATATTTTGTAAGAAAATGTGGACAGAGACCACAAGCATGACAAATATTTAAACTATGTATATAAATATAATTAGCAAGAACAAGAGTAGAACCAAACCTAGGGGGGGAAACGGATAATAAAACATAGAAAAGTTGAGCACTAAAAGATGTGTTTCTTTCCAACCTCCTGGCTTAAATACTCTTTCTACAGACACATAAAAGTTTCAGGAAATTTAAGTAAACATGAAGATTAACTTGCACTTGCATACCGTTTCTTAGCTCCATCATGAACTGTTTTTTTCTCTATTGGTTGCTTTTCAAATGGTTGACAGCCATCACGTTTCCACCAGACCTAAGAGCACAAAGATTCAGAATAAATAACTGAGCTACCAACTACCCTCACAATGCCAAGGATATGAGCGAGAAACATAATAGAACTCGGGCTTACCCAATTCTTTTCACGATCCAATATATGCTCAATACTATGAAGAAAATCTTTCCCCTTCGGAGGAGTCACTTCAAGTAGTTTCTTCGCTCGATCTTCACAGGACTTAATTTCTTCTTTCTGGAAAGTAAGTTTAAGAACATAAAATTAGAGATTTTTATATTCATTTTAACTGTATATGTATACATCGGTCCATCTCTAAATAATGTAAATTTCTAATTTGCAACTGAGGTTCAAACATCTTAAAAAAATGTCATTTTATGTTGTAAAATTTGGGTGGTAATGATATATTTTCAGATTTTTCTTTGAACATAGACGTGATGATGTTCTATGAACAAGAGACACGGCAAAAGAACATGTAACAAAGGTTGAAATGTCACAGAACAGATATGATGGATTGCTGGCCAAATTAAGATTTTGAAATCCAGCACTTATCCATACAGGACCAGGAAAAAAGCTACTACTGTGCAAGACTTTATCTAATTTTAGGGAAATATCTGGAAAATTAGGACTGCAGGCTTCAATAGATGTGGTGCTGTGATTTTTCTTGGCACTTGGACCCTAGTGTTACATGTTCAAGATACAGTGGTTTAGTATAGGGATGGCTATTTTGAACTCTACTTTAATCAAGTATGTGGTAAGATAACAGTAGGGTTAGTAGATCACTTCACTTGGGCCATGTTGACAGATACATATTGGGAAGGAAAAAAAAAAGGAATACCTGACACTTACTGATGGAGGATGCACAGCTAATTGAGGGATTCATTAGTATTTAAGATATTTTAGTTATAAATACCTAAGATATGCAAATTATAACTTTTATACACATTTAAAATATTTTAGAATATTTAAGCTATTGTATATTAATTAGTATTTTACTTTCTTCATTTTTTTCAAGTATTAGGGTTTTAGATTTAGTTATAAATACCTATGTTATTGAAGAAAGGTTTTGTTATTTCTTATTTTTGAACTAGTCTATTACAAGGTATTTATACATGAAGGAAGGGTTTACTTAATCCCTAAAAGGTAGGAATTTGATAGTATTTACAGCTAATTTCAAGCTGGAAATCCCTGATTTCCAGCCTTGGGTTTCCAGCTGGAAATCCCTGATTTCCAGCATTGGGTTTCCAGCTGGAAATCCCTGATTTCCAGCCTTGGGTTTCCAGCTGGAAATCCCTGATTTCCAGCATTGGGTTTCAAGCTGGAAATCCCTGATTTCCAGCCTTGGGATTCCAGCTGTCAATCCCTGATTTCCAGCACTCCCCCTCAAGCTGGGGAGTAGATATTTTCCATCCCTAGCTTGCCTACAATCTGCTGAAATGCTGAACTCATCAGTCCTTTAGTTAAGACATCTGCTAGCTGGTTCTTTGTAGAAATATAGGGAGTGCAAATCAATCCACTTTCAAGTTTCTCCTTAATGAAATGTCTGTCAACCTCCACATGTTTAGTTCTGTCGTGCTGAACTGGATTGTGAGCTATGTTGATTGCAGACTTATTATCACAATACAACTTCATTGGAGTCTCCCATTTAATCTTCAAGTCATCTAGTATAATTTTGAGCCATAACAGTTCACAAATACCTTGTGCCATTGATCGAAATTCTGCCTCAGCACTAGATCTTGCTACAACTGGTTGTTTCTTACTCCTCCAGGTTACCAAATTTCCGCCAATGAAAGTACAATACCCAGATGTTGATCTTCTGTCAGTAACACAGCCAGCATAATCGGCATCTGTGTATGCTTCTAGTTCCATTCTTGTGCCTTTTCTAAAGAGAACCCCTTTTCCTGGATTGCCTTTCAAATATTGTAGGATCCGGTATACTGCAGCGAGATGGACACCTTTAGGATTTTGCATGAACTGACTCACAACACTCACTGCATATGCAATGTCAGGTCGTGTGTGTGATAGATAGATTAGCTTCCCCACAAGTCTTTGGTACATGCCTTTGTCAGCTGGTTCTCCTTCCACAGATTCTCCTAATCTATGATTTGGCTCAATAGGCGTATCTGATGGTTTGCAACCAAGCTTACCTGTTTCTTTTAACAGATCAAGAACATATTTTTGCTGTGAAACAAAGATTCCTTCCTTGGACCGAGCTACTTCTATTCCTAAGAAGTACTTCAATTTTCCAAGGTCCTTTATTTCAAACTCTTTTGCTAAATACTTCCGAAGAGCCTCCTTTTCATCTGGATCATTCCCAGTTACAATTATATCGTCCACATAAACTATCAATGCCGTGACTCCCCCTGAAGCCGAATGCTTGATAAACAATGTATGATCACCCTGACTCTGTTTGTACTTCATATTCACCATTGCTTTGGTAAATCTTCCAAACCATGCCCGGGGAGATTGTTTGAGCCCATACAATGCTTTTTTCAGTTTGCACACTTTGTTTTTGTCCAGATTTATTCCAAAACCAGGTGGTACTTCCATATAAATTTCCTCCTCAAGATCACCATGTAAGAAGGCGTTCTTCACATCGAACTGTTGTAAAGGCCAATCATAATTTGCTGCTAGGGATAACAATACCCTTACTGTGTTCATCTTCGCCACTGGTGCAAATGTCTCTTGATAATCCACCCCATAGGTCTGTGTATATCCCTTGGCTACTAGTCTTGCTTTATACCTCTCAATGGATCCATCCGACTTATACTTCACTGTGAAGACCCATTTGCATCCTACTAGTCTCTTTCCAGTTGGTAATTCTGTTAGTTCCCATGTTTTATTTTTCTCCAAGGCCTCCATTTCTACTCTCATTGCATGCTTCCATTCCTCTTTGCCAAGTGCCTGCGATAAGGTCTGTGGGATGTCTACAGTGTTTAGATGGGTAAAAAGGTTTTGTGTGGGGTTGATAATTTTTCAAATGACACAAAATGGGATAAAGGATGTTGTGTGCATTTTCTAACACCTTTTCTTGTGGCTATGGGCAAATCTAAATCAAGAACAGTAGTGGATATCTCAGTAGAAGGACTTACCTCAGTTCCAAGTGACGATTTGGTTTCTTGAACTTGCACAGGATTGATCACTGGCTTTATCCTTCTTGAGTAGACCTGTAGTGGCTTTGTGAGAGTAGGATTTATGAGTTCACAAGGTTCAGAGGTAAGTTGTCTTTCAGGAGTGGGTTCTGTTTGTACAGGAGATATTTTAACCACCATTGATGGTTCTCTCAAGAACAAATCCTTATCCTCCATAAATGATACCTCCCCCTGAGGATAAGGGCTAGAAAAATAGCTTTCGTGTTCTGCAAAAGTAACATCAGCAGAGACATAGGTTTTACGAGTAATAGGATTGTAGCACTTGTACCCTTTTTGAGTAGGTGAATATCCTATGAATACACACTTGACTGCTCTAGGATCTAACTTGCTTCGACTATTAGAGTGAACATGAACAAATGAGACACATCCAAAAACTCGAGGGACTAACTTCATAGACATATTGAAATCTGAAAAATACTTAGAAAACACCTCCATTGGACTTTTAAAATCAAGAACTCGAGAGGGGATACGATTTATTAAATGAGCTGCAGTAAGGATTGTTTCCCCCCAAAAGGTTTTTGGAACATTTTGTTGAAACAAAAGAGCACGAACAGAGGCTAACAAATGACCATTTTTCCTTTCGGTAACTCCATTTTGTTGGGGTGTGTCAACACAAGAAGATTCATGAATAATTCCCTCTTTTTGAAAGTATGGAGACAAAGTTTGATTAAAGTAGTCCCTAGCATTATCAGTCCTCAACTTCTTAATTCTAACATTGAATTGAGTTTTGACCATTGTATGAAAAATAGGAAAAATGTTGCTCACATCAGATTTTTGTTTTAACAAATAAATCCATGAAACTCGAGTACAGTCATCTATGAATGAGACAAACCAACGAGCCCCCGAAATGTTGGGAACTCGAGATGGACCCCAAATATCACTGTGAATCAAAGAAAAAGGAACAGTAGTTCTTTTATTACTCAAAGGAAAGGACACACGTCGGTGTTTAGCAAATTCACAAACCTCACAGTGAAACTCATTTAAACTAACATTCTTAAACAAAGATGGAAACATGACACTAAGAACACTAAAGGAAGGATGCCCAAGTCTAAAGTGGTAAAGCCAAATTTGGTCTTTATTGCAAGGAGAGTTATTGGAGAGAAACGAGATAGGTGATTTGTTTTCACTGTTCACTTGTTCACTAGGTAACTCAAGATAATAAAGGCCATGTCTCACCTTAGCATGTCCAATCGTCCTCCTCGTAACTTGGTCCTGAAATACACAAGAAATATGAGAAAAAATCATATTGCAGTTTAGATCTTTTGTAAGTTGGTAAGCAGACACAAGGTTTGTAGATAACTTGGGTACATGTAACACATTTTTAAGAATAATGGATGGGCTTAGAACAATGTCTCCTTGGCCTGCAACAGTGGCCAAAGATCCATCAGCAATGACTATTTTTCTGTTGCTAGGACACGGATGATATGTGAGAAATTTGTGTGAAGAATGAGTCATATGATCGGTTGCCCCAGAGTCAATAACCCAAGAGTTTGAAAATTCAAAATTGGCGGCACTTAAAGCATATAAGGAATGAGGCTTACCAGAATTTGCCAAGGAACAGGTACCTGTAGACTTTTCTAATGAATCAAGAAGTGATCTTAGCCGTTCAATGTCTCCTTTGTTGAATTCATTCTGTTCTCCACCATGGAACTCATATGATCTATCTTCTTTTGATTGAGTCATATGCACCTGGCTTCTTTGTGTTCCACTTTTAGGTCCTCTATTCCATTGAGAACTTTGTGGCTTGCCATGAAGCTTCCAACAGTGCTCCTTAGTATGACGGGGCTTTTTGCAGTGGGTACACCAGAGGTTATCCTTGTTTTGTAAAGTGATTGTTTTTGAAAGAAGTAGCTCGGTCATGGAAGACATTTTGTAAAGTGATTGTTTTTGAAAGAAAAATCTGCAATGAAGGCTGCTGATCAGTGACCAGAAATTCAGCTATGAAGGCTGAAAAAAGAGAGAAAAAAAAAATTAGCAGAAATTCTGTTCTTGGACAGATTTCAAATCCCAGAAAAAATTTTGAAAGAAAAATCAGCAATGAAGGCTGCTGATCAGTGACCAGAAATTCAGCTATGAAGGCTGAAAAAAGAAGAAAAAAAATTAGCAGAAATTCTGTTCTTGGACAGATTTCAAATCCCAGAAAAAAAATTGAGCCTATAGCTCTGATACCATGAAGAAAGGTTTTGTTATTTCTTATTTTTGAACTAGTCTATTACAAGGTATTTATACATGAAGGAAGGGTTTACTTAATCCCTAAAAGGTAGGAATTTGATAGTATTTACAGCTAATTTCAAGCTGGAAATCCCTGATTTCCAGCCTTGGGTTTCCAGCTGGAAATCCCTGATTTCCAGCATTGGGTTTCCAGCTGGAAATCCCTGATTTCCAGCCTTGGATTTCCAGCTGGAAATCCCTGATTTCCAGCATTGGGTTTCAAGCTGGAAATCCCTGATTTCCAGCCTTGGGATTCGAGCTGTCAATCCCTGATTTCCAGCAGTTATTTTATTTTCAAGGAGGATTCGGATATTGGATATTTGAGTTATTGTGATATTGAGTATTGAGATTTTCTCCCTCTATTGATTCTGTCTGGTTTTCTCACTAAGTTCTTCTGTCTCTTTTTAAGTTTCCCTCTTGATTTCTATATTCTATTTCTTCTCACTACTTGTTCTACATTACTTACTTTAAGAAATAGATAGATAAATATCCATATTTTATCTTTTATTCTTGTATAAACAAATCTTAATTTTCTCAAGTTCTCGAAGCTTAAATCCCCTTTTGATTTACTAGAACATTTTAAATTGCCAATTTTGACAAAATGAGGTAAATGCACCATGATCTGAGACATGCAATCTAGATTTTAGATCCGTATGGTGGTTGCATATTTGGTATCATTTATACATTCATAACCCTTCAAATTAAGCTTCTCTAAGCAACCTCAAACTTCACCATCTTTCCAGCCATTTATCAAATTTTAAATCTGTGTCAATAAGATCTCAACAATCTCAAGTAGGAAATGGCTGGGATTACTAGACTGTATCATCCATGGAATCGCTGACATTTCAATATTTCTACACCAGCACATCTAGAGAAAAGAAAAATAATACATGCATTGATTGGATTCAATACTTTTAAATTTCAGCTACAACTTTACATCAGAGTTTTGAAGACAGAGTGGTATATTAAATTTAGCCATCAGTTTCAATGTATTTTCTGTATTTAGAAGCAACTAATTGCTCAAAGCAATAGAAGTATTTTAAAGTCTTTTGTCTATATACACTTTTTTTCTATAATAATTAAAGGAAATGTATAAAACTCTATTGAATTAAGAAAAAGAAAGCAGAGGAACATAATAAATAAATTACTAACCATACTTTCAGATGAATCTTTATCATTCTTTCCTGGGGCCTAGCAGAAAGGCGAATAATTTATCAATTACTATAAGGGGAGGAAGAAAAACAAGTTATTAAATGGTTAAAGTATCTAGATAGTCCTTGTACTAAAGTCAAAAGTGCATTTTAGTCTCTATAATATAGAAGTTAGTAATTTAATCCTTGTATGTTTGAAATTGGTGCAAATAAGTAAAATTGGTAACTGTGTTAATGGAAAACTCTCTAAATGCTGACGTGAACATGTGAAACTGACAGAATAGATGGCTTCGAAAAAAATGATGACATGTTTTTAAGGATAAGGGAGAGATTTGGGTAAAAAAAATTTATGTTTTTCTAAATCCACTTGAGTAAAAAAAATTGACACATCATTTTTTTCCAAGTCATTTTTTTCTGTCAATTTCACATGTCCATGTCAGCATTTAGACGGTTTCCTATTAACACTGTTACCAATTTGACTTCTTTGCACCAATTTCAAACGTATAAGGATTAAATTACTCACTTTTATAGTACAGGGACTAAAATGCACTTTTCACTATAGTACAGGGACTGTTTACGTACTTTAACCCTTATTAAATACATGAATGATTTCAAATATAAATGTTATTACCTTCAGATAATCAAATAGTATGAGGCACTGCAAAAGAATATGGCGCCGAAAACTTGGATCTTTTAACTGGTTTCAAAGGGGAAACAGATTAAATAAATATGTTTTCCATAAATAAATTATCTTATCTTCTCAATGTCACTCACCTCTAAGCCCATCAATTTACTGCTTGTAAGATATTTTATGTTGAAAGTGGTTGCCTCTTCCTCCAAATTGTTCTCAGCTCCCTCCTCCTCACTCAAAGGCTGTGCTTCAAATGTATTCAACACAACCTGCACACCTCAAAATATATATTTTTTTTTAAATGATGGCTAAGTTAAAATCATCAATTTCCGGTAGCTGAACAGAATTTGTTGACTGAGCAACAAGGTGAAATTGATATCAAACAAAAAGAAAAAACTCATTCACAGCTAATAAAGGGCATACCATCAAACTAGCTGTAAATTTCTGCCACTTGGTAGGAGCATTTGAAAGGGAAGCAGGGTTGCAAAAGTATTCCTGAAAAACCAGAGGTAAGTTCACTAAGAAATTCAGATTAAGAATGATGAAATCTTTATAATTGTGTTTTTATCCAGGATGCAAGTTCGTAGTCTGGTGCAATGGTAGAAACCTTTCTGGGAAGAACAAGGGCTGGAGCTTCTAAAACAGCTGCTTTATGAAAAAAAAAAAAAAAAGAACACTTCAAGGGACACCATTTTAGAACTGGGATTAATTCCTAAAACAGAAACTCAAGGGAATTAAAACCATGCATTTGGGGTGAACCAATTGAATATCCCACACAAGTTATCAGTGGGGGGTAAATTATTTAAATGAATAGTTACTTTTTATTACAATTTTTTTTTCACATTTCTTATACAATATTGAAAGGCTAAAATAAGTTGAGGGTTCACTCAAAAAAAAAATTATATGCTCAAATTTTAAATAGGGCAAAACTATTATTTTCATTAAAATTTTTAATTTTGTGGGGACAAAACTGTTGTTTTCATTAAAATTTTCAATTTTGTGGGGGCAAAACTATTATTCTCATTAAAAAATTTAATTTTGTGAGGGGCAAATTAGTATTTTTATTAAAATTTTGAAATTTTCTATATATTTTTAATAGATTTTTAAAAGTTCAGTGGGGGCAATTGCCCCCACAAGACCCTATGTGGATCCGTCCATGGTACCATGTACAGAGAGTCAAACTATATCTCCTCACTTGTGTTAAAAATACTTGAATTTCACCTATACAGACAGCTTACAGCCTTATACTACCTATTGACTACATCACCTACACCAGCAGCTCTGAAGATAATTAAATTTATATCAGCAAAGAATAATCTTAGGCTTATTGTGACCAATAAATATTCTAGGAGACTGAGAGAAAAGTGAATATCCACTTCCAAAAGTTCAAAGTGGCACAACTAACCTGTAAACTCCAGAAGGTTTTATAAAAGTTGAAATCAACAGAAATACCTGAAAAGAGCATATAAATTGAAGTTTTCGCTGACACTGACAGGCAAATTACACAAACATTTCACAAGTAAATGCAAACCCAGAGTCAAGTAGAAAGCACCTTCAGGTGGGTCTTTCTCATATTTTGTCTCATTTGATGTGTTAAAAACTCCCTTTATATTCACAGCTGCAAGCATTATTTGAAATCACAGAGTAAGCGGAACAAATAACAATAGAAGAGCAGAATGAGGCTGAATAGAAACAACTACCTGAACGTTCAGACAATGGAAAGAAATGAGCCAGAAACATTAGGATTCGCCCACAAAATACCACATCATTTGCCTATAAAGTAAAGTTCCACTGAATTAGAAAAGCATATAAACTTCATATATCAGGATCTCTGTATCCAAATCAAAGTAAATGCTGCATAAGCATTGCCATTAATTACATCAATAATTAGCATTACAAAATTATTTTCCTGAATTATAGAGAAAAAATATTTAATTGACATAATTAATGTAATAACCAATCATAATAAATTTCCAAATTAAACTTAGAAATCTATATAAAATGTAATTCAACACCATATGCTGACAACTGTTAAGATGGATTGCTTCTGCATACTTCTAGAATTCTCAGACATCTTGAAACAAAGAGATCGACATTATTCAGATATCAGAGATAGACAAACTTACAACATGAAAAAGTAAAGGTATCAAGCAGTTTTTCTTTAACCATGTATTTTTACACTTGACAACACAGAAGGGTACAGAAAAAAAAAGATCATTTTCCAGACAATCTAACACCAAAGAGATATCAACAACATTGGTGGAACTAATACAAATATTGCTCCTGGCTGAGCTGGATGTTTATACAAGTCTGCAGATATATGCTATAATAGATAGGGACTTCATGCCATGATGGTGTTCTCAGTTTATTAGGTAATGAGAATTAGATAAAACTACCTACAAGGAATCAACCAGCAAATATTACCAACTACCACAAGATCTAAATAGTAGCTAAATGGAATTCAAAACAGGAATTCAAAATGGATGCTGCATTCCTTCAAAGAAAAGGATGGGGAACAAGTTCTCCAAATTCTAATGTAGAAAGTGCATCACTAGTAAGTCACAAGCATAACATACAGGTAACAGAGCACTGATGATTAAGGAAGTTTTCGTCACTACTAAAAATTGCTTCGTCAAAAGAAAGCATGTAGGAAGAAAGAAATTCTTAAGCACATAACTACCTTGGACAGTCGGCGAAGAAGTTGATTGCATGTTCTCAACATGACAAGTTTTCCACGAGCAAAAAGCTCTTGCTGTATAAAATGCAGCCATCAAGTTCTTGAATAAATATTGACCACAGCATAATATAGACACAACTCATTAGAGAGTCTAGTGAAGCCATAAAGGAATGAAAACTTCCAAATTTTTAATTTACATCTATATACAGCACAAAAACCTGAATTGATCTTAAGAACACACCTTCCCCAGAATGTCTTGCTTACTCTCTATATATCGGAAAATGTCTTTGCAATTTCTCATTGTAGACATTTCTGTCAAGTCCTCTAGAAGTTGGAATATCATACCACCTTCAACATGTTCTTTCTCACAAAGATAGAGCACAACATCTAACCAAATGAAATACATAGAGTGAGCAATTGAGTAAAGTCTTAATCAAGCAATCACAAGTTTATAATCAGCATATCAATTCAAAGGCAAGCTGTCTGTCTAACTAATGTGGATCTAAGTTGAGATGAAAATGTCCATCACCGAAGTAATAGAACAAATTAGAAACAATGGAGGGATGGAGAGGGAACTGGAGTTACAAGTATCTACAAACAAATTCTTTTCAATATTAAACTATACAAGAAATAGTATCCAACCAAAATATCATAGAAACAGGAAGGAATTAAAAATGCATTCCAAATATACTCACTGCCAGTATCCAGTATAACTAGTCAAAATATTCAATATTTAGGACACTTGGGCTCAACCTCAAAAGTCTCCAGGAGATAAACTTCATATATGTGGTTACACTTTGTTTTATAGTAAAATGCTATTCTTTTGTTTTCTTGGAGCCTCCAGAAATATAAGGAAAAGAGAAAACAAAAAGGCAAGGACAATAATGTAGCAAGCAAGCATCCAAAGTGACAATAAGTTACGTAGCCAATAAACATATATATATATATTCATGTGGTATCTTACAGACGAGACACAATTAGTGCAGGATAAGATGTAGACTGAGTACAACATTGAATTCACCATAATCACATTGAAGAAGTACTTTGATATAAGATTTTATCGCATCGTTGAGGAAAAGAAACATATCGGTTCCTTAAAATCTAGAACATGGAAATGAACAACCAAGTTGACAACCAAAATATGACATAGGACAACTAGGGGAAAGGGATAGAAAGTATAAATCTAAAGGGAAAATAAAAAATAGACAGAAGCAATTATGGAAAAGACTGCAGAAATAGGGAGAAAATAGAACTAGGGAGAGAAAACCACAAAAAAAAATCAATAGAGGGAGAAAATCTCAAATATTCATCATTCAAAACCTAATGAAAACCTCAAATAACATAATATTTATAAGCTATACCCTAAACCCTAATAACAATGCAAATGCCCATTATAACCCTGATTATAATAGCCCTAACAAAATAAATGCCTAAGTGATTCTCCATCAGAATGATAAACAAAGTACTAAGACACTTACTGTTATATTGTCATTTCAGCAATCAGCATTATTATGTAATATGTAGTGAACCTAGAGTGTTGGACTTATATAAGGTAAAATAGAGGAAAATGATTCACACAGCATATAAAGCAAAACTCACTTTAAGTGAATATCAAGCCATAGTCTCCAGCACCAGTAAATTCACAAGCTAGTTTGATGTTGTGCTTGTCTTACTGCTGGTTAGAGAATCCAATGACGAATTCAAAATAGCATATATAACTAGGTTATAGAAGCATTATCCTCCACAAAGCCAAGAGCTAAATTCATGGGTGCTTCAACAACAAAATATCCTTTTGGTCCAAGAGAAGGTATCAATCGTAGGTCACCGAGCACTTAGTCCGGTATTTTTGTGGTTTAACTGAGTCTTAGAGTGCAAGAGCTTTTGGTTACTCTCTACCATGCAGGCAGGCCTGTTATTATGATTTATGACCCATTTCTTCCCTATTTGAGTCAAATTAAGCTAACAAGTCCTTTATATGGTCTTTGTTTCGCTTGGGCTTCTAACTCTTATGACTTCAAAAAATCCTAATCCAACTTTACGACATGAGTTTCTATGCTTAAATGTGTTTCTTTGTATTTTCTGATATATTAAAAAGATGATTTGTAACAGAATTTGAGTCAATTTAGAATCTCAAAGAACTTTTGGATGTGTGATCCATTATTTTAGGTTAAACATCCAACCTAAAACCAATTGGTATCTTTTCTATAAGAGAGGAATAACGCTGTCCACCTTCATTCATCTTGCGCTGACTGATTTTTGACTCTAGAGTAACTCTTGTAAAATGGCTTTCAAATTATCTCCGCCTTAAAAAATTTTGAATCCTTAATTGCCTTCGTCTTTATCTCGTTTTTGAAGGACTGGTTTGTCCAATTTGTAGCTAAATATGATGACTGTTCCCAGCTGAATCAATTGTTCAGGAGTTGGATAGCTTGGATGCAGTATGTTGATATTGATGGCAGATTCATCAATTATCTGCAAAGAATTGTTAAGTGGTGTTATCCTACATCTATCAAGTCTTAGCTTTCCTGTGGTCTTATATTAAAGTTGGGCCCCTCCACCTATTACCAATTGGTTTTAGGTTAGACGCTTAACATGGTATCAAAGTCCAGGTTGTGTTCTGTTGTTCTTCCTGCCTAACCCCATATGAGGTTGACGACCCCCGGTGAAGTTGTCCACGTGTAGGACCTGTGAGTTACACGTGGGGGGGAGTGTTAAGTGGTGTTATCCCACATCTATTAAGTCTTAGGTTCCTGTGGTCTTATATCAAAGTTGGGCCCCTCCACCTATTACCAATTGGTTTTAGGTTGGATGTTTAACAACCCTCTATATTTATATTTGAATGTATTTATATGTATACATAGGTCTATCAGAATTTTCCTACATGAGTTAAATTGCTTCCACCATCAAAACATTAACAAGCTATCTTCCTGCCTATGGCCCTACGCTTGAATTTCTTTGTAAGTGAAACTAAATTTTATTCCATTAAACACTTTAGTAGAAATCACAACTTTCCCAAGGTTCACCTAAGTTTCTAACAATAAATCCCAGACTAATGCAGATCTGTGAAGGAATAATAATGTAATACAAATTGCAACACTGAACTTCATAATAGTTGCTACAAACAACAAATATGACAAAACTTTATCAGGAAAACATATTCACAAACCTAGAAGTCGTGGAATTACACCCTGCATTTCATCCTCATCATCAATTGGCTTCCCATACTGCATTATCTCCTCCTCTGACTGTACTGCAGATGACTGCATATGGGAAAAAGTAAGAACTTCCAGGTTAGTGAACAGTCAAACTCAAGCTAATTAACAGGAAATGAACTACTATGGTTATTGAAAGTTGAATTTATTATCAAAGCTACCTTCTTCCGCTTGAATTGAGTAAATATTATTTCCAAACTCATATCCACTTCCACTAGAGTTGATTCTCAGTATTTTTAAATTAATCTTTTCCTACTTTCCTAACTAAAATAACATAATTTATAAGAAATACTAATTTCTTTTTGAATATTTATTAAGAAGAAATGCCACTGGTGTCTTGCCTGAAGTACTTTCTGAACTCTGAAAATGGAGAAATGGTAGATGGTGACCCATCATTTTATACATTTTAGGATTCAAATGGAAAAGAAACAGACATGCATGTTTTCTAGTTGTAACTAAAGATTTGCATCACTTAGAAAGACAACGTATCTACTGCCAATAAAGATATTTAACAGTAACATAATTCATGTTCAGGTAGCAGTAGCACATGACCTACAACGACAGCTCCAATGCCATGCAATAGTTACAAGTTTTAAGTTTCTGAAGAAGCTACGTAAGCACAGATTATGCTTCCTATGGCACTTTATGTCATTATTGGGAAAAGAAAGAAAAGATAAAGGAATAGCTTGCTAAGAGTTGCCCAATGTCCAAGATAGCATAATCTAGAATTTTCACATATAATTAAGAAACTAAAGCCCCATCCATCCATGTGTTTTAATTATTTAAAGAAGCTTCTGGATTACAGCATCTGCTTTTTTTTCTTTCATGTCATATTTATCAGGAAAAGAAAGTAAAAAAAGAGAATACTCAACCTAGAAGAAAGTTAAGAGAATAGCTGATAAAAACCCCAATATGAGTAGCCTGTAGAACAAGATTATATAATGTAGGCATGCTAAAAACCAAGTCTATGTACATAAAAAAAGAAAGACTAAAAAAACTGTTTAAATGAAGTACTAGATATGATTACATACCACCAATTCCTGAAGCAAGGTCCGAAGCATGTTCTCCAATAATTGATTTTCATCTTGAGCTAACTTTGTTTGTTTCTGTTGAAAAAAAAAAAAAAAAAAAAAAAAGAAGAAGAAGCAATTACCATCTAAGAAATGCCCCATCACCTGGATCCTGAAATTTATGCATGCCAACCACAAAAGAGAAAAATAGAGACAAAAGAATGACATCATCAGCAATATATGTACTTTATCTGCACCTAAGTCCCAACATGTCACTAAACTCATGCCATCAGGACTCAGTCTGAGGTTCAATTACAAGCACCATTAATATAACTTTACGAAGGAACTCAACACTAAAGCTCTAAAACTCACAGAAAATTAGCTTACCACTGAACTTGGTTTTTGCAAACAAGAGAGGATAACAATTTAAAGATGTTAAAATCAGTGAAACATATAGTTGTGGCCCGTGGGGATCTATCTCAAGAGAATCTTGATAGTGTGTCTAATTTATTTATTTATTTATTCCTAATTGATAGCTTCAAATCTCTTCCCAAAAGAAGATTCTAACTCCCAAACCCTTCACCAACTCCACCCCTACCGCAACTTCTTCTTTCGTAAATCATTAAGTACAGATGTGAAATATAGTGTACGCCATAAGACATGCCAATATACAGGAGATTAAATATTCTAAGGACCTAATAATAACAATGCACAAACCAAAGAATTGCAAGGAAGCTTCATATAAAGGCAATGGTATCAACATAAGTAAAAAAAAAAAAACTTCCTGAAAATGAAGGATTTATACAAAATGCCATAATTCACAAAAATACCTGAGGTTTTATAACCTCTTGAACTGTCTTGAGAGCAAAAGTTTCCGGCGGGCCAGGCTGCAATACGGCCTTCCTAAATGCTTCCTAATAATAATAATAAAGCTCAGTTGCAAAACTAGAAATCGAAGGAAAAAAAAAGTAAAATTTATAAAATAAATCAAGAAATTAGGGTTACACTTACCATAATGTGGAAGAGTCGGTAACAAATTCCTCTTTTCCTAGAAAGAATAATCTGGAAATTTGAATATCAAATGTTTGAAATTTATTAGATATAATAATAGAAAAAAAGTGTACAAGATTACATATTTTTTCGATTTTTGTTTAGAAATTTTAAGGTCCGGGTTGAGGGCGCTGGAGGTGGTCGGGGGTCGAGGGCTGTTTTTTTTTTTTTTTAATATGGTGGCCAGAGGGCTGGTGCAAGTATAGATTGTGGGCTTAGGTCCGTTTGGTTTTAAAAACAGCGTGAACATAAAATTAATTATTCTAATAGTAAAATTTGATACTGTATTAGTGATATTAAAATTAATTATACAATATATGTTTGGATTTAAAATCAGCGGTGGCGATGAGGTGAATTATAGGATCCATTTGGATGGAACTCCGATGTTGTTAAAAACAGTGATGGAGGTAAGATTAATTATTATAGCGGTCAGATTGAGTACTGTAGCAGTGAAATTAAAATCAATAGTGGAATATGTGTTTGGATGTAAAAGCAGCAATGATGAGATGAGTTATAGTAAGAAAAAAAATATCATTAAAGAAATTAGATTAAAATGTGTATATATATAATAAATAATTATAAAATATTAAAATTATATTTATGTTAAATAATAATAAAAAATATTAGTTTTAAATAATAATTAAATTATATTTAGGTCAAAAAAATAAGAATTAAAGAATTAAAAATAAATAATAAATAATAAAAATTAAATAAAGTTTAAAAAATAATATTTTTTATTATTTATGTAATTATTTATTTTTAATAATCATATAATAATAAAATATATGTTTATTAATTTATTATATAATAATAAAAATTATTAATTATATTAAATTAAAAATTATTTTATTTTAAAAAAAATTATAATAAAAATAAATAAATAAAAATTAAGTAGTATGTAAAAAAAAAAGGTAAAACTAGAAAATGCCTTCCAGTTGGAGGCATTGTTTTCCACTGGAGCTAGAAGCTCCAGTGGAAAAACAAAGCACTAGCACGGTGAAGGTTTCACCGTGCTAGAGCTTTGTGATCCAAACGGTAAGTGCGACCCAATTGGGGTCAAAAAGTGTCTCAATCGGGCCACATTGATGTTTCATTTGCTTTCTTTTGGAAGCAATAGTAAAAAAAATTGATCATTAAAGATATTAAATTAAAATGTATATATATATATATATAATAAATAAATATAAAATATTAAAATTCTATTTATTTTAAATAATAAAAATATATATTAAAATTATATTAATATAAAAAATAAATATTTTTAAAAAATAATGTTTTTTATTTTTTTTTGTAATTACTTATTTTTAATTAATTATATAATAATAAAATATATGTTTGTTAATTTATTATATAATAATATAATTTATTAATTATATTAAAAATTATTTTTTTTATTCAAAGTAATTTGTTAGAAAAAATAAAGGCCAAAATTGGATAATGCCCTCCGGTGGGAGGGTATTGCCATCCACTGAAGCTGTGCTCAAAGCTCCAGTGGAGAAATCAAGCACTAGCACGGTGAGAACATGCTCACCATGCTGGTGCTTGTTATCCAAACGGTAATTGCAGCTTGATCGGGGTCAAGAAGTGTCTCAATCGGGATGTACCATGCTTCGTTTGTTTCCAAACGAAGACTTAGAAAATGTTGTTATTTTTTGTTAAGGTATATGAGCAAGATTGTACGAAGCTTACTTTGCCATGTGTCAATTTATTTTATGACACGTAGCACTTTATAATTGGATTTTGAGTTTTTTTAAGAAAATAATTAATTTTGAAAAAAAAAAATCAAAGGTAGCACATGATGGAGTTGGCTAGATCTACACCTGTCCAAAGGTCAGATAATTTGTTCGACCCGTATTGAGTCGGGTCTAGGCAAAGTTTTTTGTAATTCGGGTCGACTTGGTCCGAATTACTATTTATTAAATAAAAATATATTTTTTATTTAAATTTAATTATAAAACATATATTAATATAAAAATAAAAATAAAAATAATATTTTAATAATTTGTGAATAATAAAACGGGCTTATGGATAGCCCGAAACAAGCCTATTTAGTTAACTATTTTAAAAAATAGAATTTGAAAAAAAAAATCTCAAATCCATTGTTTGGATGCATCATTTGGTTGTGGAATTATTTTTTGTGTATTTTTGACAATTTAAATTGAAAGTTTAATTTTGACTTCATTCTTACATAGTGTTATATTATATGAATTCAAATATTCATTTTAATCAATAAAAATCTATTTGGTCTAATTACAAAACCTCATGCCAATGGTTCAAAGTCTTATATTATATCCCTATTTAGACAACAAAAATACAAGAATCATTTTCATAATTTCACCATCAAATTAAAAGTGAATGCTGATTAATGCCCATATATAACTTTTAGTTGAAAGAAATAACTTCTTTGGCAAATTAAGAACAACTTGAGTCCATTGTTTGTTACCATTGCCGTTTGGGAGGGAAATAAAGTTGTTCTTGGGGTTTAACATTTAAGCAAAGGCTTAAATATAAAATTACCTCATGTACTATACCTTTTTTTCACTTTGGTACCTAAAGAATTTTTGACCCATTTCGAGTACCTATAGTATAAAAATTCGGCTCGATTAGGTACCCGATTTGGACAAAAAATGATACTATAGGTACCTGAAATGGGCCAAAAATTCTTTAGGTACCAAAATGGGAAAATAGGTATAGTACATGGGACTTTTTTATATATAAGCCTTAAGCAAATGATCACGTTATTGAAACCATTGATCCAGTGGCTTGTATAATGTAATTTAAATCATTTTTGTAGAACTAACTTCTATAAACAATTAATTAAAAAAGTAAAGGGATATTTCAAAAAAAATAAAAAGTTTCATAATCTAAAAGTACAAAAATTTCCGTTAAACTAAAAAGTTACTTCACCATAAAGTATCTCATGTAAAAAATTTACGTTAAGGCATAAACATCAAAATGTAATTTTTTTTCTCATCTAGAGGTAGATTATTCACAATAGAAAATTGATTCTCATTTTCTGTTAACCACTTCAAAGTTTTTAGCTTTTGTTGGCTATCAAATTTGATAACATGTTCAACTCATTTAAAACTTCCTTCACATCTTTTTTTTTTCCTCAGATGCAAGTATATATTTTGTAAAAGATTCGGCTATCTTACCCACATCAATTGCTAATTCATTTTTATCTCCAATTCTTTTCTTTTGAGATGGCGTGGTTGAAAAGACTATAAATTGACCTTTTTTCTTTTGACGTGAATAGGAAGAGAAACACCACTTTGGCTTTCAATGTTTAACTCATCTAAACCATGAAAACCACTTAGGCAATCAACTTCACATTCTTCACTACTCTTCCCATCTTTCAGTTCCGAACTCATAATGTCATTAGCATCTATAGCAGTTTCGGCATCATGTCCAGTTGCTCGATCCTTTGTACACAAATCCACAATATCATCCCAATTTTGGAATTTCTTTAAACCGAAAACAATTAGCATCTTTATGTGACTACAAAACAAAATAGTAATAATAATAATAGTTTGCCAAAATTAATTTTCAAATGTAACCATTAAAACAAACTTACTATGTATAAGTAAATTGTATAACATACCTTAACATATTCATTCCAAGCGCTTTCATTATCAACAGTAATCATGCATTTTGTCCCATCCCAATGGAATTTGCTTTGACTGAGTATGTTACTTACAATTCCATACCATTTTTTCCATAACTTAATGCGGTGTTTGACATTGTTTCCAAGAACAAGAACATTAAATTGTGTTGACAATGTAAAAGCAATAGTATTATATGCTATCGATTTCCAACCACCATCATTTTTGTTATGTAGATTGCGTTGGTCCTTCTTATATCAGCCAACATACGATCCATTTCTAAAGTCCAAGAAACATAACCTCGTGCAACATCATTCCTGTCATTGGTTTATGCTTCCTTCTTTGTTTTTTCTTTTGTATGTGTTTGCTTATCTTTTATTTTGATGCATCCATTGAACTCAAAACTCTTTGCATGTATAAAAATTAAAAGAAAATCCATTAAAAGAAAAAAAAAGATATTTATTTACAAAATAAGCAAAGTTCATAAACATGAATTTTGAATAATACATTACTAGAAGAAACATATATAAGAAAATAACAATATGAGAAAATTCACATAGCATTTCCAAGTGTTCTTGCTTGGTAATCAGCAAACATACATATTCATTGCCAAGTTATCGCGAAATGCAAACCAATCATTGGTTACTTGAACAAATATAATTTCTTCTTCAATGTTATTTGTATCTCTATCTTCAGCTTGATTTGTTTCTTGATCAACTGAATCTAGAAACTCCAAATCAACTGCCTCTAAGATTGAATCATTATCTTGCTCTATTCTTATAATATTATGAAGTATAAAACATGCATTAATTATTTTTATTTGAGTTTTTATATCAAAGAAAGAAGGACCTCTCAATATAGCCCATCGTTTATTTAATATTAATAATTCAAATGATCTCTTAATTATATTTCTTGCACTTGAATGACGAAGGTTGAATAACTCTTTGTAGTTTTCAGGGTTATTTTCAATTCATTCATTTAAATGATATCTAGTCCCTCGATAAGATGCTAAGAATCTTGGGCCATTGGTATATCCTGCATCCACTATAAAATATTTATCTACAACCATAAGACAAAAAATTTGATTTAGTAATAATTCATATATCACTTATGCAAACAAATTCATTATCATTTGAATATGGAGATGATCATGTCTATGTAAGGCATCTCACAAAACTTAAGAGTCACCTGCTGATCATTCCCATCCAGGTAATACATATATGAATTTCATATCTGGAGCACAAACCCCTAATACATTTATTGAGATATCACATTTCTTATTTCGATATCTAGGTCTATCTTTAGCATTCACATGAATATGAGTTCCATCAAGTGTTCCATGACAATTCTATCATATATATACATATATATATATATATATATAAGTTATTAATTTTTATAATTTAACATTTTAATAAATTATTTAGAATAATATATACCTCAAACCATTTCATTTGATGGTGTCTGATTCTTGAATATTGCAGTTGTGTAATTTCAAATATTATTTAGTCATTCTCATTATAGCTCGCAGCACGTTGTTGAAATGTTTACTTATTGTTTCTTTTGATCGATAAAAATCAAATTGGATAACTCTATATTTCAAACCATGAGTAAGAATATGCAGAAACATTGCGACAACTTCACTTACAAGGACATGCCTTGTTCTAACCAATCCACCCCGCTCAGATAATATCTTGTAAATATTTTTAAATCCTTGCTTACTAACTCTTAATTGTTCAATGCAATCAAATTCCCTTCCATTAAATAATTATTCCAAAACTAAATAATTGTTAAAGTTCCTATCGTTTTATTACAATAAATTAAGCATTTAAACAGCTACTTTCACCCAATTGAACCTTTGATTAAACGAAAATTGGTTAAAGACAATCACTAATTTTCGTTCAATTGAGGGCTCAATTGAGTAAAAATAAATATTTGAAGATTTAAATTGATGATAATAAATATTTGAGGACTCAATTGATTGCAATTAAATGATAGAACTTTGAATGATTATTTAATTTTAGTTCAAAGATATGTTTTATAGTTAAACCTTGATTTTTTTTTTTCAAAATGTAAAACAAAAGAAAACACCGTAAAATCAACCAACATTTGGATGTGTTCAAAGTTCAAACACTAAGGCTTTGCTTGGTAGGGTGGAAAGAAAATTGGAAAGATGGAAAATTGAAAGATGAGAAAAATGAAAAGATAGAAAATATATTTTTTCTATCCATAAGTGTGCTTGGTAGGAAAGATGGAAAAGTGAAAAAAAAAATGTAATTTTCTTTCCATCCATTACTTGGTAGAGTTGAAAAATAAAAGGAAAGAAAATGAAAAGTATATTGTTTTAGCATTATACTCGTTGTAAGTTAAGATGACTCACACCACTCTCATTTTGTTTCCTCTTTTCTTTCCAATTCGGAGTGATTTGTTTTTGTTAATAGGTGTGAGAAATGATAATTTTTCTTATTTTCTTTTCTCTCACTTTTCTTTCCCACCAAGCACACTCAAAATTCATTTTCTTTCCACTTTTTTCACACTCTTCCTTTCATTCTTCCACTTTTTCACTCTACCAAGCACAACCTAAGACAAGTCTTCAATCTATAGCAACTACACATCGAGCTGAGATAAACACTAGGGGCAACACAACCTTAACCAAGAATTATTTTGAATATTTAATCAAATAAGACATACTTAGGAGGGATCCACTTACATTAGATGTGAAACTAAATTAGTTTTACACATTTTTATAATTTTTTATACGATTTATATTTATTTAATTCGACTATCGTATTTCATGTTCCATTCACGTAGATCATGCATGTCGAGTTTTGAGTCAATTAAAAATATGTAACTATTTTTTCGATGTAAAAAACTTTAGCCGTTAAATATATATTGAAAAAAACAGTATTCTCGATCAATATAATAGAAATATTGGATCGATTGAAATTTTATGTGCCCAAAGAGTACGATTATATTGTTAAATCCAATGATCGGTTTGTTAAAATATAAATCGTATAAAAATTATGAAAATGTGTAAAACTAATTTAGTTTTACACTAGTGTAAGTGGATCCCTCATCTTGTTATTAATTAATAATCAATACAAAAGTAATTTGCCAAAAAAAATCCAATGTTAAATTAGTAGGTTCAACTTTTTTTTTTGTTATGTAAATGTAATAATTTTTAGATGGATAATGCTACATATACTTCTTAAAAACATTTTTTAAAGACACATAAGTTTTACAACAACTTAAAAAAGCCCATAATAAGATTCTAAATTTTTAAAATATCTTTTAATATTTATTATGTGTTTTTAAAAAGTGTTTTTAAGAACGTATGAATCATTTTTCTTTTTAGGTTATTTATATATATATATATATAATTGGATTCTGAACAATAAATATTTCATTAATAATGTATTAAATATTAATTTTTAATTGATTTAATATATAAAAAACAACTTATTCCCATTATTTTATTTTTTTAATAAATTAGTTTAAATCAAAAATGAAAAATTATCATCTTAATTTTAATATTTGTAAGAATTAATTTTTTTTAATAAATTAGTATTAAAAATGTGAAATATGAAATGTTAGAATATTAATTTTAATGTTTTCACATTTTATTATTAATAATTTGAAATAAAAATTTAATATATATATAAATCAACTTCTCAAAATTTACATATTTTCCTACCAATAAAATTAATTAAAATGATAGAAAAATGAAAAATATATATTTTTATATATAATCGAATTCTGAATAATAAATATGCTCATTAATGATTAAGGGCTAGTTTAGCATTGCTGTTGGAAAAAGCTTGGGTTGAAAAAAGCTCGAGTTGGAAAAAGTGTGTTTATAAAGTGTGGTGAAAAAGTGTGGTTTAAAAACTTTTAAGTGTTTAGCATTGCTGTGAAAAAGTGTTGTAGGAAATTAAAATGTCAAAAAATGATATGTTTAAAATAATAAAAGTGTAGAGATGTGAGGATAATAAAGTCATTTTATCCAAAAGCTAGCTTTTAAAGCCCAAAAGCTATATTTTTTGGCTTTTTGGTTTGGCTTTTCAAACCATGGTTTCAACAGAAGAAGCCAATTTTTTTTTATCTGTTTAGCATTGCGTTTGCGGTGAAAAGCAGCTTTTGACCTCAAAAGCTGTGCCAGAAGCAATGCTAAACGAGACCTAAATGTTTTAGATTTCAACAAAATAAATATAAATATTAAGTATTTTATCTTTTTGGATAAATTAATTAAATAAAAAGAAAGAATGTCATTTAAATTTGCAAAATAATTATTATGGAAATTATTTATTTATTAAGTACATATTGTTTTATAATAAATTAGTATTAATAAAAAGTTAGCATATTAATTTACTATTTTCATATTGTATTAATTAATTATTTGAAAATAAAAAATTTAAAATATATTAAAATCAAAATTTCAAACTTTTCATATTTTTTACCACTTAATATAATTAAAATGTTAGGAAATGAAAATCCATATGTTATTGTCATATTAATTTCAATCTTTTCGTATTTTATTAATTAATGATTTAATATAATTTTTTTAAATAATATGTATATCAACTTCATTTGAGAAAATCATTTCATATTCTACTAACCAATTAATTATATCATTTCAACATTTCATGTTCCATTAATTAATGATTTGAAATATCTTTTTTTTTTTAAATATATATAAATCAACTTTGTTTGAAAAAAACTTTTCATATTTTATTAACTAATTAATTTAATTAAAATGTTAAGTCGACAAAAAGTCAAAAAACTTTTTATTATATTAATTTTAATCTTTTCATATTACATGAATTAATGGTGCATTTAATTTAATTAAAATGGTAGGAGTAAAAAGTAACAAAACGTTATTATATTAGTTTCAATCTTTTTCTATTCCATTAATTTATTGCTTTATCTGTGACTTTTGGTCTTCTTCATTTAATCTATATATAAGTTGATTGTGGTGGCAAAGTCTAAAGATTTTGCTCCACTGACATTTCATTTTTATTATTTTTTTAAATTTTATAGTGCTGCTATTTTTTTTTTTTAAAGGCATGGAATTATGAAATTGGTTTGTCTTTCTTAATTTTTTTTTTCTTCAATGTGATTTTTTTTGTTTTTGTGTTTTTTTTTTTTTGAAATTTTGTTTATTTTTAATTTTTATTTTAATAAATTACCATGAATAATTTTTTTTTTTAAATGTTCAAATATTAAAAAGCTGACTTGAATGGTATGAGCAAAAAAAAAACTAGTTTTATACATAAATTTTAAAGTTTGTTATGCTATGTAATATTGTAATCTAATAAATAAGGTATTTAAAAAATAATGAAGATATATCTATTCCATATAAAAGATTTGAAATATTGACAAAAAATTTGTTGACAAACAAAGCTAAACAGTGCTTATTCTATGATTTTCTATGGATTATTTAAGCTTGACCCAAGTTTTATTTTTCTTCAGATCAGGCCGAATCGTCTTGCCCGAGCAATAATACACCCAATTTTGAATGGGCCATGGGCACCTTTAGTTGAGGTTGAATATTTTAATTATTAGATAAATGTTCGTGTTTCACTTAAAACATGTTATTGAATTTGAATTAATATTTTATAATAAATTTGAAAGATAAAAAAGTAAGAGGGGTAAAAATAATTTAGAAAAATAGTAACTTTTATCCTTATACGACACTTAGTATAAAATTGAGAGTTATTTGAATATGATCAATTAGATCTGACAATTTCAGACACACATAATTATACGATACAAACATAGCATGAGAAAAATAATTAAAATACGACATGACACAAAAAATAACATGAACTCGACACAAATATACGAACGTGTCAAAATCTACATAAAACGAATTATTAACGTGTCAAAATTTATATAAATATATAATACCTTAAATGCGATTATAACAGGAAAAACAATATAAACATGACAACGCGCGACATAAATTTGGGAGTTATTTGAATAGTGTCAATTAAACTTGACAATTTCGGACACAACATAATTATACAACACGAACACAACATGAAAAAATAATTAAAATATGACACGAAAAATAACATGAACACGACAAAAATACACAAACATGTCAAAATCTACATAAAATGAATTATTAACATGTACAAATTTATATAAATTTATAATACTTTAAACACAAGATAAAATAACACGAATATGTTACGGACGTATAATTTTCTCTAAATTGAATCATTATTACAAATTATGCAAAATATGGAATGAATCGGGACATGACATGAACACACACAATTTTCTCTAAATTGAATCAACATGACAAATAATGCAAATATTTGGATGAATTGAAACATGACATGAACACATGAAAAAAATAATTAAAATACAATATGACACGAAAATAACATGAACACAACACAAATATATGAACGTGTCAAAATCTACATAAAATGAATTATTAACACGTAAAAATTTATATAAATTTATAATATTTTGAACAAAAAAAAAATAAACGAACACAAAAAATAATATGAAGACAAACGAATATCCGAATGTGTCAAAAGCTACATAAAATGAATTATTAACATGTAAAAATTATATAAATTTATAATATTTTAAACACATAAAAAAATAACACGAATATGACACTAATACGCGAACGTATCAAAATCTATAAAAACGAATTATTAACGTATAAAAAATTGTATACATTTATAACATTTTGAACACAAAAAAATAATACGAACATACAATTTTTTCTCTTTCTCTTTCATTTCTTTTTTTTCCCTTTATTTCTTTCTTTTCTTTCTTTCATTCTTAATTAAAAAAAAAACCCAAACTACCCCCATAGCCTCCTTAATACCCATGCTTAGTTGTCAACTAAGCATTATTTCAAAATTTCAAAATTTTACCTCTAATGCATTATTGGATTACTTTTAATGTTTCTAATAGATGTAAACATTTTCTTACAATTATCCAATCTCAAGTCTCAACCATACTATTATAGGTTTTTTTATTCAAATATAGCCAAAAAAAAAATTATATTCCAAAATACCGTTCATTTCGGATTAATTCCCAAAATTCGCTTCTTTTTATACTAGCTGAGAAATCACCATCCCCCATGGCGATTTCCCAGTGTAAAAATTAGCATTTTGGCAAAAAACACCAAGGGAAATCGCCATGGGGGGTGGCGATTTCTCTTGGTGTTTTTTTGCAAAATTTGCAAATTATACCAAGGGAAATCGCCACCCCCCATGGCGATTTCCCTTGGTATAATTTGCAAATTTTGCAAATTCCATGAAGGGAAATCGCCATGGGGGTGGCGATTTCCCTTCATGAATTGTTTTTTTTTTTTGTTTTTTTTTTACTTAAATTAAAAAATAAATTTTTAAATTATTTTTAAATTTGTAAATTTTGTTTTTTAATTTTAAAAATTATAAATTAAATTAAAATATTTTTTAGGTTTGGTTATTTTTTTTAAATATATATTAAAAATGTAATTTAATTTATTATTAAAATTTTATAAAAATGAAAATATATTTCTTATTAAAATTTAAAAAAGAAGATTATATTTCTTATTAAATTTTTATATCAAAAATTGTATTTTTTATAATTTTGTAATATTATAAAAAGCAAAATTTAATTTATATAAAAAAAAATTTAATGATGTAAAATGTAAATAAATTTTTTTTTTAAAGAAATTTATCGAGTAACTTTTTTAAATAAAGAAGTTATTTTTAAGTTGGTATCGTAAAATAATTTTTTTAATTTGATTTTTTTTATTGAGTTGGTATTCGATTAACTCGTGACATCAATTTAATCATTGTTTTTAATAATAGTATAGATTGTTACAGTTTAAAACAGGATATTTGATAAAATAATTTTAATTTAATTTATGATTAAAATTTTATAAAAATAAAATTTTATTTCTTATTAAAATTTAAAAAAGAAAATTAAATTAACATCAATGTATCAGAAAATTAAATTAACATCAATGTATCAGAAAATTAAATTAAAATTTATAAAATATACTATTTTATTGCTTATTAAAATTTTAAAAATAACATTATATTTCTTATAAAATATTTATATCAAAAATTTTATTTCTTATACTTTTTTAATTTTATAAAAAATTTAATTTATTAAATATACTATTTTATTGCTTATAAAAATTTTAAAAATAAAATTATATTTGTTATACAATTTTAATTTTATGATGTAGAAAATATTGGAATTGGATTCCTTCTGCAATGGATGAGACTGATGATTTAGGGTTTGAGAGAGGTTTCAGCTATTTTTCAGTCCATCAAATGCTGCATAAAATATTGGAATTGGATTCCTTCTGCAATGGATGAGACTGATGATTTAGGGTTTGAGAGAGGTTTCAGCTATTTTTCAGTCCATCAAATGCTGCAGAAAATATTAGAATTGGATTCCTTCTGCAATGGATAAGACTGATGATTTAGGGTTTGTGAGAGGTTTCAGCTATTTTTCAGTCCATCAAATGCTGCATAAAATATTGGAATTGGATTCCTTCTGCAATGGATGAGACTGATGATTTAGGGTTTGGGAGAGGTTTCAGCTATTTTTCAGTCCATCAAATGCTGCAGAAAATATTGGAATTGGATTCTTTCTGCAATGGATGAGACAAAGGATGGGATTTATCAATCAGATTTTGCATTGAATAAGTTATAACTTTTTCAGTCAAATAGTCCTAGGCAGAATATGAGAATCAGATTCCATCCTATACAAAGGATGGGATTTGTCATCTGGTACAACATAATGAACCATTATAAATTCATAATACTTATGAAGGTTTACAATACCCCCTACAACAGTTTTTCAATCAGATTTTTCCTGAGTGCTAAAACCTCCTCATTCTCATCCTTCTATATTTCTTCTTTCTTTTGCGGAGTGATAATACCTACATTCTCATCTTTCTTAGTTTCATTACTACACAACATGAGCAATAGAGTGATCGCATTGGGCTACTATAATGGCCAAATTCATAATACTGACGAAGGTGCTACCTTTGATTGTGAACGTCCTAAAAGTTTTCGTGTTGAAGACGACGTCACATTAGAGGAACTGAAGCTGCAAATTCATACAAAAATAAAAGCTAGAAATAGAAAAAGAGTTTCAGAGGTTAAGTATAGGCATCCTCTTTCTATTGGTGAAGGATGTGTCCGATATAGAACATTTCCACTTGAAGATGATGATGATGTTAGATGCATGTTTTATGCTCATGAGACATTTGCAAATGTTGGTGTACTTGAGTTATATGCTGACATAGATGATGTTGACGATGATTGTGGCCCTTCAAATGTTCGCACAACAGAAAACTTTCCCATAGAAGATTATGATTCTGGGTCGTTCTATGTTCACACTACATACGACGTTCCCACAGAAGAAGTCGTGCCCTTATCTCAAGCTACAACTTTTCAGACTTCATTAGTCTCACAAACCCTAATTCCTACTACCCTCGAAGATGAGCCAGCTGGTGTTGATCCTGTTCGTCCACGTGGAGTCCATGGTGAAGATGTTGGTGAATTTAGTGAGCAGGAAGAGGATGCTGAATTCGCAAGTGATGACAATAGTGATTCTGACCCAGACGTCGTCCCTGCTGAGATCAACACTCATGGAGATCTTCCCCCATATGAGGCTGCATCCCATATGCATACACTGGATCTGGAGGCAATGCATGTGCCGGAATTTCCTGAGTATGCTCATACATTAGCTACGCCTCTGACATTTGATCCATCTGCAGTTGATCTGTGTGTTGGGTTACAATTCCCAACGAAAGAGGCTGTGCTTTCAGTTATCAAGCACTATAACATCAAAACTCTGTAGATTACAGAGTAATTGAATCTGAGCGGACGAAATATTATGCCAAGTGCGTAATGTATGGGAATGGGTGTAATTGGAGAATAAGGGCAACTTTTATGATGAAGAAACAGGTATGGGAGATTAGAAAATATGAAGGGCCTCATACTTGCACATCGGGGAGGATTTCACAAGATCATTGCAAGTTAGATTGTAACATGATCTGTTCATGCATTTTGTCATTGGTCCAAGCAAATCCGGAAATTTCCGTTTCAGTTTTGATCGCTGAGATGCGAATCCGGTATGGATACATCACCTCCTACAAGAAAACATGGAAAGCAAAGCAAAAGGCAATTGTTCGAGTATTTGGCGATTGAGAAAGATCGTACAATGAGCTACCTAAATGGTTAGGTGCAATGCAACATTTCGTGCCTGGTACAATTGTGGAATTGCAAACGGTACCTGCATATCACGGTGATCGACTGCTCCAGGGTAAGAGAATATTCCATCGACTATTTTGGACATTTAAGTCGTGCATTGAAGGGTATCCGTATTGTAAACCTATTGTGCAAATAGACGGTACTTTCTTATATGGAAAATACAAAGGCACATTATTGTTAGCTATTGCACAAGATGGCAACCGAAACATACTGCCAATTGCCTTTGCCATTGTGGAGGGTGAGACAACAGAGGCTTGGTCATTCTTTCTCAGTAACTTGCGTAGACACGTGACAAAACAGCCTGGCATTTGCTTGATGTCTGATCGACATGCAGCCATCAAAGCTGCGATTAGACGCGATGGTGGATGGAATCCTCCACATGCATATTCAGTGTACTGCATCCGACACATTGCAGCGAACTTTATGAAAAAGTTTAACAATAAGGAATTGCGTCGACAAATTGTTAACATGGGTATGGAATCAAATCATAGTTATTTGTTCTCTTATATTTCGTTTAGTATATAAAATAATACTGAAATTCACAAGTTTTTTGTTTTAAAATTTATTAGGATACGAGTTGAGGCGACCGAATTTTCATTTCATGAATGACAATCTTCGTGGAGAAAATGCAAAGGCGGCTAATTGGCTTGATAGGATCCCCAAGGAGAAGTGGGCGCAGTCATATGATCAAGGAAGACGTTATGGCCATATGACAACCAACCTAGCTGAATCTATCAATTCGGTGTTGAAGGGAACGCGTCATCTTCCCATTACTGCTTTAGTGCAATCAACATATTATAGGTTGGCTGCACTTTTTGTTAAGATGGGGAACAAGCAAATTGCAATGATGGAGGGAGGGCACACATATTGTGAAACAGTCACACAGGCTATGCAAGAAAATCGCAGGAAAGCTAACTCCCACATTGTTCGTAATTTTACGCTAGCAAATCAATCTTTTCTGGTTGAAGAGTTAGTTGATCCACAAGAGAGTGTTTCTGCAATGAAGTACAAAGTCAAGCTTAATGACATGTGGTGTGATTGTGGAAAGTTTCAAGCACAAAGGTTCCCTTGTTCACATGAGTTCGAAGCTGTTGGAAATGAAGGTTACTGGCCTCAATATGATGGTCCAGAAGTGTGTCCCAATCAAGAAATGCGGAGAAATCCACATGGTCGGCCAAAATCAAGTCGTATTCGTAATGAAATGGACCTCAGGGAGAAAGGCCAACCAAAACGTTGTGGATTATGCAGAAATGAAGGTCATAACCGTCGAAATTGTCCGCATCGATCTGGCACAATGGGGGAGACTTCGCATCAACAATAAATGAATTACATGTTTTTGTCAACTTATCATGTAATTTGGATTATTATTTTACATATAAGGGAAAATGTAATGCAAGTTTTTTTGTTTTTATCTAATACAAATCAATTAACAAAATTTACAAAAATTTGTTCTTAAATTTTAAATAATAAAATATACCTTACGAAATTTCTTTTTTCTTTTTAATTTATAAAAAATTATTTTAATTTAATTTATAATTTTTAAAATTAAAAAACAAAACTTACAAATTTTTAAAATTAAAACAAAACTTACAAATAAAATTTTTGATATGAAAATTTAAGAAGAAATATGATTTTCTTTTTTTAATTTTTATAAGAAAAAATTTACCATATTTAAATTTAATAAGAAATTTAATTTTATTTTAATTTTTAAAATTAAAAAACAAAACTTACAAATTTAAAAATGATTTTAAAATTTGTTTTTTAATTTAAGTAAAAAAAAAAAATACATGAAGGGAAATCGCCACCCCCCATGGCGATTTCCCTTCATGAAATTTGCAAAATTTGCAAATTATACCAAGGGAAATTGCCATGGGGGGTGGCGATTTCCCTTAGTATAATTTGCAAAATTGGCAAAAAATACCAAGGGAAATCGCCACCCCCATGGCGATTTCCCTTGGTGTTTTTTGCCAAAATGGGTTTTTTTACATTGGGAAATCGCCATCCCCATGGCGATTTCCCAGCTAGTATTAAAAGAAGCGGATTTTGGGAATTAATCTGAAATGAACGGTATTTTGGGATATAATTTTTTTTGGCTATATTTGAATAAAAAAACCTACTATTATGAGAAATGATCTCGTCCACCGTTAATAATGTTTTTAAATTTCATAAACGGAGTTAGCAAATTGATACATATATTTTAGGATATATTTAAAAAATAAAAAATAATAATTTTTAAAAAATGAGACATGTGAAAATCTGTTAAAACCATTTATGAAATTAACAAAATTTATTATCTGTCAATGTATCAAAATTAAATTGTCCTACAAATTCAATTAAATTTGTTACATTTTTTACAATTATTTAATCTCAACTACAAATTATGGTGTCTATGTAGATTTGATATAAAATTCTAGGTTGCGTTTGGGAACTTGGATTTCAAACAATGAATTTGGATTTCAAAAATAGTGTAATTTGTGTAATAAAACACATGCAAATGTAATATTCATGATTATTTTTCAAATTCATGGATTTGTTTGATGCCTATGTAGTATGAATTTGAAATGCCTATAGGTATTTGTGAATTTGAAATTCATATTTTATACCTTTCAAATATACAATCATGTTGAATTTTAATTAATGTATGCATTTCATTATCATAATTTATGTAACAAATAAAACTCATAATCAAATTTGAAAAATTCATGTTCTCAAACATAACTCTAATGAATTTCACATGATTTATGATTGAAATTGGATAATTGTAGGAAATCATTATTATTCTCATCTCAAATTGAATTTTTTTCTTCATTTTTATAAATAAGGTTCAAATTTATAATGGATTAAATTTTCATTTATTTTTGAATAAGTACAATTTCACCACTATACTTCTTAATTTAGTTAAAAAATACAAAAAAAAATATATAATTATTTGGTTTGGAAATACATGATATTTTATAAATTCTAATATTTGATATTTTTAAACTAAATTAAAAATTATAATGGTAAAATTGCGAACTCATAAATGAGTGATCAATTTAGTGTATTATCTAAAGTAGAGTGTATAGATTTGGATTTTTTTCTTTTTGGAACATTTACAACTCAAGCTTAAGATCTATCAAATTGGATTACTCATCACATTGACGAATCTGATCCAACTTAGACTGAACCTTTAATAGGATGTTTCAAGCATAAACCCGACTAAACCTGAATAATTTTAGTAAGAAAATATTATCTATTTAATTTTAAATTTAAATAATATTTAAAAATATTAAAATATTAATGTAAAATATGTTTTTAATATTTTAATAATATAGTAATGGACTTAAACTAGGGAATAGAATTGAGTCTTGAACCAACTTTAAATGGTATAAATCGAATTTGTCCACAGTTATGAACACATTTACTCTGACTTTGCTTATAGTGGAAATTACTGTTAAAAAAATCGAACAAGACCAATCCGTCATATTGGTTCAATGAAAAATCGAAAGCTTGTCGAGTCCAATAAGTATCAAAGAACCGATGATTTAAGAATCAGTAAAAAACTAGTTCAATTGGTAAAAAAATAAATTAAATCGATAAAAATCAGATTAAACCGATAAAAATCGATTCAATCGGCAAAAAATCGAATTAAACAAGTGAAAAATCGGTTTTATGTTAATTTTATTATTTTTGTTGTTGTTGTAAATAATGAATTTTGAATATTTAACATTTAGTTATATATTAAAGACATTACTATTAAGCTAAATGCATATTTTTATTAACTATTTACTATATTTAATAGCAAAATTATATATTTAATATATTTTTTAATTGAATTGATGACTAGAGATCTCATTGGTTTAATATTCAATCTAATTTTTTATTTGTTGATAAAAACTAGAAGGATGAAAAAAAAAAGGTGAAATTTTTTAAACTATTATTGGAAGATAATGAACAAAAATAATTGAGAGAGAGAAAAAACCATTAAAAGCTAAAATATGCTAAAAGTAAGAATCATGTGGCTCTCATCTTCTAACATTTTGGTGGAGGAGAAACCAAGCAAATGTACTATTTTAGTATTTTCCTACCCATAAACCAAAAAGCAAATGTAGTCTATACCTAAAACCTCAAAACTTGAGAAAAATAAAACTTCAACTTTTCTTACTTACACATTTCCAATGTTTGCCCTTAATATGGTTGTTCTGTCCCTGCACTCTTTTTTTTTTTTTTTTTTTTCTGCCACATGTCCTATAACCATGTGCTTACTTAGACATATGTCATCTTTATCCAAAATTTATTTAACTCTTCTCAGGATTGGTGTAGCTGTTAAAAAAAATTTAGGTTAGAAGAAATTTAAATTAAAAAAAAAATATATGTTTAAAAAATATGATAAAAAAGTATAATTTAAAATTATTTAAGTGTTTGATATTGTCCTAAAGAATTGAAATATAAAAAAGGATATGTTTAAAAATTTAAACATTTGAAGATAATAAAATTATTTTATCTAAAAATCAAATTTTAAAATCCAAAAGTTTTAATTTTTTGGTTTGTGTTGATAAATTATAATTTTAATTGCAAAATTTAATTAATTTATTTAATTAATATTATTTATAATAAAATTTAATTTAAAAATATGTTAATAACAATATCAAACGAGATCTTATACGTGATGCCTTTCTTAACTCAGATCCTGTCATGTAGTAAAATGATCGAAATTGCCACGTGCCACAACATGAATAAGGAAATCTCAGGATAATAATTGAAAAATGAAAAGTGGGTATAGAATCTTTACACGTGGATCAATGGGAATGCAGTTCTAGATGGAGGAACCTCAACCACTACTCTATTTCCAACAATTCTTAGCCACAAATTTACACCAGGCAGATTGGCCTTTCTTAAAAGCAAAATGTAAAGAATACTCAAAATCTTTTCTTTTGTCCCTATCCATCTGCATCTCTCTTTCATTGCAACTTGATGCTTATTAAATTTTAAAAGGATAAATATTATTTATTTATTTTTTGAAAAAAAAAAGTCTTAAACTGATAATAAGAAAAGATATAAATATTGGTATTCGAATTTAAATTTATTAAATATTATTTTTAAAAATGAACTATTCTTTGTTTAGTATTAAAAGACAAATGAAATGAAAAATACTGCAAATAAATACCACAGCCGCCTCAGTTTTCTGACAGCTAAAAAAAAGTATGCTCTTAGGCTTGGCTTCTAAATCCAACTAGAACCCATCAAAGTTTTCAATCATTTCTACCTGTTTTCTGCATCTACTCTGCTTTGTTATTGTGAATCAGGAACTGGGTTGTCTTCATTTTCTCAGCTAACTAATTCCAAGGTTTGTTTCCATTAAATTTCTTATTCTTCTTCTGTTTGATTGGTTGTTATGTTTCTAACTTACTATATGTATGTTTGATGGAAAATTTTGAATGTTTTCATAGTGTATTTATTCTACATAAGAGCTTTAGTTAATCTTTGTTGGAAATTTTTTGAAAACTTTTAAAGTTTATTTATTAAAAATAAGAACTTTGGTTCATTTCTTTTACAGGGTATGTATTAAAAATAAGGACTTTAGTTCATCTTTGTTGGGAAACTTGGAACTTGTTTGGAGTGAATATATTGTAAGTAAGGATTTTAGTTTGTTGTAAAATTTTGAACATTTTTACAAGGTATGTGTTAAAATAAGGACTTTCAGTTCAGCTTTGTTGGAAAAATAGAACTTTTCAGGAATTATGTATTACAAATGAGGACTTGAGTTCATCTTGATAACTTTGATCTGAAAGTTTCTTTTGATCCATGATTTTGTTTGGTTGGTGATGAAAAGTTTATATTTTTTTTATTTCCAAGTTAATTATTTGGTGTTGAAGAGTATTAAAGCTGTTTTTGAACTGAGAAAATTTGAAAATTTGGCCTAGTTGAAGTAAGTTCTGCAAGATTTCATAACAATTTGTTTAGCTAAATTGAAAATGTTGAAGGATTTACTTATTTTGTAAAATTAAAGCTACTGTATTTTGGCATTTAGAAGACCTACTTATGGATGGATCACTCACTATTTCATGTTATGTTAGAATATATTGATGTTAGTTGGAGAGTTTTTTTTTTTTTAGTTTCCAGGGCAATGAACAATGATGGCAATTTAAGGGGAAAGTTGTAATATTACTGTTTCTGACTTTCTTTTTCTGGAATTTTCTTTGTTTTTTTGCTTCTTTTGTAACACCATTGTTAAACTAATAAATGTAATTAGATATATTAAGGATTACTATACGATATATTAGAAATTACGATACGATATTCTTACTTGATTCTTTCTTAATTAAACTAATAAATGTAATTAGATATATTAAGGATTACTATACGATATATTAGAAATTACAATACGATATTCTTACTTGATTCTTTCTTAAATTGGTAAGAACCTTCTATATAAATAGGGCACTGTTGTACAAACTAACAAACAATTCATAATATCAACAATGTAGCCCTAAGGGTATTTTCCCGTGGACGTAAGTCACCATAGCCGAATCATGCATTCCTTTGTGTTATTGTGATCTTGCCTTCTCTCTTACTCTTTTCTATCCACACACAATGTAAATGTAAATTACATTTATTAGTTTAACAACCATGTTCTTTTGTTTAGATCAAAGCACATGGAATGGTATTTTGGTAATGGTATGGAGGATCTTGAAGTCCCCAAAGATCAAGAATTGGCAGATATGCTTCCTTCACTAGAAATTTGGTCAGAATGGGAATTAACTGCTCCTGGAAATTTTGAGTCATCTAACAAATGCTTCATTTTGGGTGCAAATTTGACTCATGATAAACTGAAGTTCAATGGTAAATTATGCAATGATGCCAAATTCGAATCATCAGCTGATGTTAAGGATCCATCCAGCTGTTCAAGTATATGTGGAGGATTCTCAGAGGAGTCTCTCAATCAGGCTGCGTTTTCACATCCCCAGCTAGATTACCAGCTTGATGATTTTGACAGATTCGAGCAGATGGATGACATATTCTTGTACAGTGTAACTTCTGGGATTAAGATACTTGGTTTTTTGCCTGTAGGAAATTATATGGTTTTAAGAATGCTTTAGTTTGTTATGTGGAATAACAGCATGCTCAGACATCCCATGGAAATTGAAGGGTTCAAAAGGTTTAGTTAGTGTAATTCTATTCAAAACTATTTGTTCATCATTGAAATTAGCAGCCACCATCACGAATGGTCATAATAAAGAGAATCTCATGTCTCTTGTAGGTGATGAGTTATCACTTGTGGACTTGCGGTGATATTGCCTGTTTTGTAACATTAAAGCTATGTTGCTCCAACTCTTCATTTTTCTTGAAGTACTGGTGTCCGACGCATATCCGGACATGAGTATGGAGATATGACCCTCTAAGAACTCTTCAAATACATGAAAAAACTTGGAAAAATTGAACATACCCTTGTCGGACATGTACCCGTATCCGACACTCACACCCGAGTCCGAGTAACATAGCATTAAAGTGTTTTATAACATAGTTTAGCCGTTCAGTATTCCATGGGATGTTGAAATTTGCCCTGCCATTTGGATGTTTTACATTTCAGCTCAAATGGTAGTACTTTTCTTGTTTTCCAGTCCTCACTTCTTCTGGTTTTTCCATGTTGCAGCAGTTCCTTACTGGAAGATCTGCCTGGGACTGGGAGTGAAGATATTCACAAATCATTTTGCTCTTCTCCTGAATATCAGTATGGGAGGTTGCCAGCTGATTATCTTCTGATAGATGTAAGTTTGGATTTTCAAAGTATTTCAAACAATGAACATGGTATGGGAAGCCCAAAGTATCTCAAAACTCATGCATTTTCCCCATCCCTGAATTTGCAGAAAGAAATAATAGAACTTCTTTTGTAGCCAATAAATCTATACTAGGAAGTCCTGATCCAGCCATCCTCCTTAGCAAATATATGCCATAAAAATCAAACCAGTTTAAAGCCATGTCAAATATATAAATATAGGAGACTCTTCAGTTGCCGATCATTCTTTAGAGAATCATTTACCTATGCATTCTAATATTCCTTTTTGGCATAGTAACAATCTATGTTGCTCCGACTCTTCATTTTTCTTGAAGTATCCCTGTCCGATATCCATGCCCGACACATATCCGGACATGGGTATGGGGATATGATCCTCCAAAGACCTTTCAAATACATGAAAATTTTAGAAAAAATTAAACATACCATTGTCGGACACATACCCGTGTCCGAAATTCATACCCAAGTCCGAGTAACATAGGTAACAATCCTTGGAATTGGTGCTTCTAATTTCCCTGCTAACTGTTTGTATCAGTGAAGACGGTTGGTAGCATTCTTTTTCCAGGATGCAGAAAACTTAAAAGAATGAAAGAGCCATTCCTAAAGGATGCTCTTGTCAATTGCTAGTATTAATTTTAGTGACTTTCAAACTTTTTAAGTCTTAGGATCTGCAAGAATTTCTTCCAGTACCTTCAGCTGTCACTAGGAACATGAACGCATGCCTATGTTACTCCGACTCTTCATTTTCTCTGAAGTATTCATATCCGATATCCGTGTCCGGCACATATTCGGACATGGGTATGAGGGTATGATCCTCTAAATATATGGAAAAACTTATAAAAATTTGAGTATACCCGTGTCGGACACATACCCGTATACAACACTCATCCCCGAGTTCGAGTAACATAGACGCATGCATATTTCTAAGTGGGATTGTTTTAGAGGACTCTTAGAGCAGAATATGTTTATCCGAGTCTTTTATTCCTAAAACCTCTATATTAATTATTATTGTTTATCCAAGTAACATAGACTTATTATAGGACACATACTCCCATATTCATGTCCGAATATATGTCGGACACAGGTATTGGATACGGGTACTTCAGGAAAAATGAAAAGTCGGAGTAACATAGATTGCAGTCCCTCAAGGAATCCAATGGGGGTCTGAGAAATCAGTAGAAATACTTGGTTTCAAACCTCATCAGAGGCTATATGCCATACATATATACATTGCATCACCATATGCTTATATTGTGAAAATTTAATGTAGTTTCTAAGGTTATAAGATTAACTAACATAAGGCTCCGGTTGCCAAAATCCTGGTCCCTCCTGAACAGAAAAGTGCAGATGGATTTGTCTCTGAGGGAATGTCGCTTGAAGAATCTGCTTTGCTGGAGCTTGAAGTGGTGATGGCTCAGGTAAGCAACTAAAAATAAGTACATTGTTCATCAGCAAATAACATAAAGAGCAACTTCTTACTGAAATTTTGTATTTCAATTTGTTCAGTTGTCTGATAAGACTCGAATTTGCTTTCGAGATGCATTCTACCGACTTGCAAAGAACTCGAAACAGAATCCTGTAGAACTAAACCAACATGGCAACCTCTATGTGCAAAGTCCTTCTCCAAAGTGGACAATATCTGAAGAGAAAATGAGGTTAACTTTTATCACAATTTGCACTATTACTCTATGTATTTTTCCTATGTTTGATTCGCATCTATCGTTTTCTAGTTGCTTGAACCTACATTACTCAGATTCGGGTGTGAGTGTCGGGTACGGGTATGTGTCCAACACGGGTATGTTCATTTCTTTCTAAGTTTTTCCATGTATTTGGAGAGTTTTTGGAGGGTCGTATCTCCTTACCCATGTCCGAGTATGCATTGGACACTGGTGTCAGACACAGGTACTGCAAGAAAAATGAAGAGTCGGAGCAACATAGGCTTGAACATGTTACTGGTAATGTTGCTTTGCTTCAAATTAGAGCCAATTTGTTTAGGAGCAAGGGAATACAGTGCCAAAGATACTACTTTTTTGGCCAAATTATCCCGTCTTTTGGGGCATATGCTCCATAAAATTGCATTGTCTGCAGATTTTTTTTCTTCTTTCCAGGAACAGCTTTTAAAGTTTTCTCTATTGTATTAGTAACTTCCGGAGAGTCTGATACCGGAAATCTATGTTGCTCCGACTTTTCATTTTTCTTGAAGTACCCGTGTCCGATACGACGTATATCCGGACATGGTATGGGGATATGATCCTCCAAGGATCCTCCTAATACATGGAAAA
Organism: Fremontodendron californicum; assembly: GCA_030761205.1. Taxonomy (NCBI): domain Eukaryota; kingdom Viridiplantae; phylum Streptophyta; class Magnoliopsida; order Malvales; family Malvaceae; genus Fremontodendron; species Fremontodendron californicum. The sequence continues at coordinate 2,068,179 of JAULJL010000041.1, forward strand.
ACTTAGAAAAATTGAACATACCCATGTCGAACACATACCCGTATCCAACACTCACATCCGAGTCCTAGTAACACTGCCGGATAATATCTAAAGTTCAGACTGCTTTCCTCACATTCAAATGTGATGAGTGATGACAGTAACATACTATGTTACTCGGACTCGGGTGTGAGTGTCGGGTACGGGTATGTGTCCGACACGGGTATGTTAATTTCTTTTTTAGTTTTTTTCATGTATTTGGAGAGTCCTTGGAGGTCATCTGTCTCCATACCCATGTCCGAATATGCATCGGACACGGGTACTGCAATAAAAATGAAGAGTCGGAGCAACATAGGTAACATATATATCACTGGATTTCAACTGCATTCTGGGATGTCTTGTCTTGCAGTTCAAATGTATTTATTCTGCTGTGTAATCACTTGTTCTTGTTTCGACAAACTGCGTCTTGATCAGAAGATAACTTTGATATTTCAGGTCTGGAAAAAAGGAAACAACTGAATCAGAGACCAACACCATCGATCGAACGATTGCAAATCTCACCTTCAATAAGATGGAGATTAATGTTGGAGATTTTCCTGTTGCCACACCAGACAACTCTAAGCAAAATGTCAGCAAAGTGACAGGACAATTGAACCAGAGCTCAAGTTACTCACAGATCCATCATTTCCCACAATCATGGGTTGCACCAAGTGATGCTCAAGTTCCTTTCCTTGTTCATAAACAGTCCCAAATGAGAATGGATGGACATGGATATGCCTCAAGAACTGAAGCTGACAACATGGTGTAGAAGTTTTTATAGGAACAGATTTGCTGAAATCAGTGACTAGAATAAGGATTTGGAAGGGAAGTGGAAAGGGAATTCACAAGAAAATTCTTCTAGCTGTGTTCCAATCTTTCAATGTATATAGAAGTTAAAATACTAGTAGTTTGTACCTACAGTTGATACATGCTGTTCTTGCTCACCTCAGTTTTGATAAGCCTTTGTAGAAATTGATTCACATTTCCTAGTGATAATATTCTTTTTTGCAAAAGTAGCTTGCATTACTATATATATATATATATATATATATATATATATATATATATATATATATATATGGTTTGTTTTTTATTCACTGATAATGGAGTTTTTTTTTTCTTTTCAAAGTGGAGTTAAAAGACTATAATATACTCCATTTTTTTTTAGTATACCTTAAAGGGTAGACATGTTTAAGGGACAAATCAGATTTGTATTGGGTTGGGTTTGGACATAAATTTTTGTAATTCGGATCAGCTTAGTTCGGCACGAGTTATTATTTATTAATAAAAATATTTTTTAATATTTTTTAAACAGTGAAACAGGTTTTCCGGCCAACTCAAACTTGAGTAAGGCGTTTCAAAATTTTTTGGCATGTGGCCTGGTCTGACCCAATCCAAGAATACCTCTACCAAGGAGTATGTATCACTTTTCTAACCCTTCTTGTGAAATCTAAAAATTTCACTGGTAATGTATGAGATAATTTATTCTTCTCGTAGACATATAGCATTCAAGCTGGACATAAGGCTTAAATTCCAACAAAATTAAGTCCCGTCTAAGCAACTAAGGTTTATACAATGGTGGTGAAATTTTTTAACTTCATAAACCGTATTAAGAATCTACCATGTTTCATTTTTTTTTGAATTAGTTTATTTTTTAATTTTTTAAGAGAAATCATCTCATACAACGTCAATGAATTTTTAGACTCCACAAGCGAAGTTAGTAGGGTGAAACATATCTTTAGGGTATATTAAAAAAATAAAAAAACAAAAAAAGTAGTACATTAGGCTATCTCTTAACTCATTTTGTGGAATTAAAAAATTTCAATACTAATATATCAAAAATGATTTTTTTTAATACCCTAAAATAATATATGTCACCTGCCTGCTTATGAAATTTAAAAACTCAATTTAAAAATAATTTCTCTTGAAAACATGTTTTGCATTAGAAAATAATTCCTGTGCACATTAATGTCAAATTAACATTAAATATTGACATTTCCTTTTAAACATCTTCCTCTTTCCTAACCAAATTTTTAAAAGTAACAAATGTCATAAAAGAATTATTTTCCCTTTGATAAATAATAAAAACTTTCTCATTTTCTTTTTATCATTTCTCACATTTGGCTTTGAAAATTAATTAAAAAATTGTCTACTGGTTACATCTTCAATGCTTTAAAAAATATTTTAATAGCACATGGATTGGAAGTCAAATTTCATATAGTACATCCCACAATTTTTGCTTGGAGTATCTTTTTTTCATTATAAGAAAATTATTCAAGCTAATAAGAAATTAAAAAAAGAAAGGAAATGCAGTTCATAAAAAAATAAATTAACTATTAATTAATGATAAAAAAATGAAAAGAAAAAATTGATATTTCTTTTGGATGACAACAAATAAATTAGGAATTAGGTAATGAAATTGCCAAAAGTTTTTAATTTATTTTGATATTTGGATAAATTTGTTTGTTTTTGGTTTAAAAAAATCTATCCTTTAACATAAGTCTACTTTGATATAGTATAATAAAAAATCTACAGTGTCAAATATCTAGGACTTGTTCATAGTCGTTGATTAAGTTGACCATCTTACTTTATTAAAAAAAGTCTGACCAGCGGACGGCTGGAATCGTTCCAATCAAGAAAGTCCAATTTTAAGGAATCATCATCAAGCAACGAATCAGAATTTATATATATAAAAAAAAATTATTTCACTTTATTAAAAGATACTTCTAAGCACGTTGGAGAGTACAAAACTGATACTATTTTTTTTCGGAAATGCTAAATGGTAAAAAAGAAGAAGATATGTTTGACATTTTATACATTTGTCGAGTTAGATCTAAATAATTTTTTTTTTTCTTATACGAGACCCGACTCAATTCGAAAAGCCTACATTATTGTTTTTAAAATCAAAATATATTAAAAAATTATTTTATATTAATATTTATATATCTATATAATTAAATTTAAATAAAAAAGTAAATAGTAATTTTGCCCGAATGGCTTGAATTTGAAATATCTTGTCCCAGGTCTAGCTCTATTTAGGCTGAAATGAGCGGAATGAACGAATAATTCAACCATTGGACAAGTCTATTTTAAATACATACGATAAATAAAGTTTTTTTTTTTGTTTTTTTGTTGATGCTTTCATTATTTATTTAATGTTTTTTATTTATATTTTATATTATTATTTTTGTAAAATAAAAAAGTTGAATAATTTTTAAAGTTTAATTGACACATGTATATGTTAAACTATAAATATTTTAAGAGAATAATTGAATTTTTAAATTCTATAAGCAAATTCAATCTTTTAATTAATTGATACATGTATATGTTAAATTATAAATAATTAAAAATTTGATATCAGTATATACGACAATAAATCTAAATAAGGCATTCAAGTATTACGTTGAATATGGTTCGAATCTCTCTTTTCTCGAATTAAACGAAAATTCAAATAAAATGATTGAATTTTACCAAAACTATTCTTGTTAAACTTTTGGTTGGATGGAGCTACTTTGATGTAAGTAAACCTATTCAAGGTTTGGGCGTTGCGTCGGATCTAGACAATTTTTTTTAATTCGTACTGATTCAATCTAAATCACTATTCATTTAATAAAAAATTATTTTTTATTTAAATTTAATTATAAAAATATATAAAAATTAATTTTTAAAAATATTTTTAAATAATAAAACGGACTTACGAATCAACCAAAACTTGAATAAAAGAAGAAAAAAATTAGATCACGGTCCGACCCGACCCGGCCATGAACAAATCTAGGTGTAAGTAAATAGAATGTTTCATTGTTAATTTTATTGACTGCATTACTTAACTAAATAACACTCTCCAATCCAGGCTTTTGGCCTAACTAATTACCAATGCCTTCGGGACTTAATATTGGTTTTGGCCGGCACAGTACTATAGCATATATAGGCATAATTTTAAAATACGATCGATTACGCAATCGCATCATAAATAATTTTGAAATTTTCAATCCATAATTTTAATGTTACATTTTAAAGAAATATTGTTGTAGTTGCAACACATTTTTTCGTTTGTGAAAACCATAATACGTTATATAACATTCGCAATTACAATACTGTAAGTCTATAATCGTATAAAAATTAAATTTACGATTGCGATTTAAATCTATGCATATAGGATAATTTTTTTTTTTTTTTGTTAGCATATTGCGAGTTTTAAGACAACTGAAAGCCTTCAAGTGTGTTGCAAAATTATCTTTAAACAAATCTAACCATAAGTAAAAAGCTATCTTTAGTTAACTAAACTAAAGCCTAACCATAAGTCAGTATTAATATAATTTAAATAATAATAATAATAAAAACAATCTTATCATTTCCATTTAAGTAAAGCTGAACAACGTGCATGCCATAAACTTGCAAATATTTATATGCCATTCACAACACCATCCAAAAAACTTGCCTAGTCCTCCTAATTAATTAACCCCTTTGATCACAAGCCAGCAGCTAGCTAGCCCTCCGCCCATGGCAGCTCAAAATATTCCATCTACGCCACCATTGTCACCGCGTCGACATTCCGAAATATCATCTCCGAATACTACATCGACAACTCCTCTTCCGATAAGCCCGCGATCAGAATCTCGACCCACAATCTCCCTACAACAATCATCAAATAAGAAAGGATCTTCGAAATCCTCGAAGATATTTAGGCGTTTTCGTTCCGTTTTCCGGTCATTTCCAATCATAACGCCTATGTGCAAAATCCCAGTCAGTCTCCATGGAAGTCGGTTACACGACAACCATATCCACAGAGGTACACGGATGTCCGGAACCCTATTCGGATACCGTAAAGCTAGGGTTAACCTTGCCATCCAAGAAAACTCTAAGTGCATCCCCATTTTAGTACTTGAGCTTGCAATAACAACAGGAAAACTCCTCCAGGAAATGGGGTTGGGGCTTGTCAGGATTGCTCTAGAATGTGAAAAACGTCCACCGGAGAAGATCAAGATCCTTGATGAGCCAATATGGACGTTATTTTGCAATGGTAAAAAATCAGGCTATGGCGTAAAGAGAGAGGCGACCGATGAAGATTTAATGGTAATGCAAACGTTGCATCCTATTTCGATGGGAGCTGGCGTGATTCCAACCGAAGCTACGGAGAATCCCGATATTGGAGAGTTGACATACATGCGCGCACATTTCGAACGGGTCGTTAATTCTAGAGATTCGGAAACTTATTACATGATGAATCCCGATGGTAATTCCGGCCCTGAACTCAGCATATTCTTTGTCAGGATTGGATGAAGAATTAAGGGCGTGACCAAGGGATTTAAATAGCGGTCGAGGTTGCGGTTTTGGTTTTTTTTTTTTGTGTTGATATTCACCGCAATTGATCGCGATAGTATTTGTTACGTCTGCAACCAACATATACATAACGCGACCGAAAACACGTTCGCGACCGTAATTTAAATATTTATTTAAAAGCTAGTGCATGCATGAGAAAGAGCAGCAAATTTCGGATTTGTTGAAAATTGTTGATGATTAAGGCGATTGTCGAGAGTTTCAAGAGCAGAGCCAGAGCGAGGAATTTGAAGATGAAAATTAGCTCTTAATTTCTAGCCATTGATGAGAGAAAATAATGTTTGTTTAAGTCAGGGCATTGATTTTTGCTAGTTAATGATAGAATGTAATTACTCTAGAAATGTTGTTATTATACCATTTTATTTCTTCCATATTCATTAGAGTGAATATAAAGGATGGAGGGAGGAAATCAAGAAAGATTTTATTTTATTTTATTTTATATTTATTTAATTTTCTTTTTAGATAATCTTAAAAACGCATTTTTTATATCGATTTTTTGCATTTAAAATGTTATTCCACAAATATCAAAATGATAAAAAATAGAACTCTTTTTCTTATCAATTGAACTAATCTTTGTGGGTTATTTTAGTATTTTGTTAATAACTTCATTTTAACCTTTTTAGATTTTTTTTTTTTTTTGTGGGCGTTAAAAATCAAATTGAACAACCAATTTCATGACTCAAAGTTGATTTTTTATATATATGATTACAATTTATAAGTAGAGGTGTTACCAATGGAGCGGGGTGGGGCGGAGATTGCCTTATCCACCCCCGCCCCACTTTTTTATGGATGTTGCAAACATTTACCTTCATGGATGTCGGTTACATCCATAACCTCTCCATGGTGCTCCACTCCGCTATATCTCAATTTTTATTAATTATTTTTAACTTAATAATGTAAAAAATTGTATTATAATGTATTAATAACATAATTTTAATATATATAATATACATATATATATATACTAAAAGTATATATATAAAATATTAGTATATCTAATTTTAGTATATATATCTAATATATATACTAACAATATAAGAAAAAATATAAAATATTTTAAGAGATAAGATAGTAATTTCAAAAAGCGGGGAGGGGCGGAGCGGATCAAGTATTTATCAAAACCATCCCACTCCACCCCTGCTTTAAAAAAAAAAAATCTTTCCATTCGAAGCGGATCGGTGCGAAATCCATCGGTCGGATCGGGTTTTGCCATCCCTAGATGTTCATGGCAGGACCAGGTTTGGGTTGGGTCTAACTATGGTATCAACACCACATATACTTGCTCAAGTCTGACCCGGCCCGAAATATGAGGCTTAAATTCTACTCAAGCTCGCTCATATTTGTAAATGGATAGTCCATACTTGTTTAGACCAGTCCAAATTATTATTTTTTTCAAAAAAATTTAAACAAATATGTTATTTTTTATTTAATTTTTAGTAATTTTATTTCTTTTTTTATTAAGTTCTAAAACATAGATAATTTAACGTATTTTTAAATGTTTACACTATTATATATATATTTACTTTTTATATAATATATAAATATATAAATAATATATTATATAAATGAAAAAAAGGTCGGGTCGGGCGGGCTTGGGCCTTGATTGTTGGAGTCAAAGCCCGACCCATTTTCTAAACGGACCTAATTTTTTTTGCCTATGCTAATATTTCGGGTTTAATATTTTTATCCAAACCCTCCCTAATATCAGACAAACCACCAAACTTAAACGAATAACTTGATTTTTGAACAAATCTATTTACAAGTTCAAGTACCAATATTTTCCTTTTAATATAAGAAATTAAAAAGTTTCCTTGAAGATGCACTTGCACTTAATGATAAATTTATACATGCAATTATTGAAAGAGGCGTTAGACCCAATCTCCCTTCCCCAATAAGAAAAATATTTTCTTAAAAGATTTCGAGGGTTAGAATTTGCTGAAAATATGCCTTTCATTTCACGTTGTAAGATAAGATTAATACCAAAATCTTATCCAAAAACAAGCTTCCCATCAATGGTTTGAAAGTGTTTTTATTTTTTAAATATTTTCCTTAATAATATTGGCTCTATTATTTTTTTTGGTTGCTATTTGAAGTTGTCAAAATTAAATCCAATAATTAGAATTAAGAGTTCAACATTTTATTAATAGATCGCACGTTGGCACCTTTTTAATAATAAAAATTCAGATTTTTTCCCTGAAATTATTTTTTCTATCACCTATTAAGTCCTAAATGTGTTTGAAAATTTCTAATTATGTACATTCATAAGTTGGATAATTTTTTTTTAATAAATCTATCTAACGAAAATATTTTAATAAAATTAAAATTTTACTTATAAATTGGATAAATATTATGAATAATAAAATATATTTACAATAACTATTTAAAAATATAATGAAAAATAATGATAATTTTTGTTATTTTTTTTTTTTCAATTCGTGCTTTTAAATATAAATATATATATATTATAAATTTTGATTTAATTTGCTTCGTTGGCAAAGACGTGAAAAGTTCAAAAACCAAGTCACTTCTTGAAACATAGAAATGATCTGAGATTAATATTTTATATACTGTTAATATTATTAAATTTTACAAACGATATTACAATATTTTTACATATTTTTATTATAGATATTTATTAATTTTTTAAATATATCCTAATAACTATATAGCAATCGTTTAGTTTTAATCTAACTGAAGTCTTTAAAATTTATTGATGGTGTATCTTATAATTTTTTAAATGATTTATTGATAGTCACTTTTTATGAAGCGAAAATACTTCAAATATTGCGTATCTAAATTAAATCTGTTTATGAATCAAATCAGATCAATTTCGATTGGCTTTCTAAAATCTTTGTCAAAGACTAAGTCCGATACAACTTATTGGACCTTAAAGACCCAATTTTTTTTTTTTAAATTAAAACATTTAAAAAAAAATTTAATCTTTAAATATATTTTAAAATTAAAATTAAATAAATTTTTTATTAATATTTTAATATCTCATGCAAGGTGTGAGCTTAAAATTTTTTATAAAGCTTGACTCGAATTAGTCAAACCCCCACGCTTGGTCTTTGAACAAAACTAATCAAGATGAAATTCTCAACTTGATAAAAAATAATGATAAAAGAACACAATAATTTCTAATTAAGTATAATTTTCATAATCATTCTGAGAAGGATTTTTTTCTTTTGGATTTGAAAAAAAAAAATCAAATACAAAAATTTATATATTTATCATTTAACTCTATCAAAAAAATTATATTTATCATTTATTTAAAACAAATACTCGAATGCACTCTTGAATTTTAAAAGTATTTATAATCTTTATTTAAAAGACTTAAATATTTCTACGCCACGTGTTGCTTGGATGTGAAGACCTCGTGTTAAATTAATGTTGTTCACACATGTGTAAAATGATAACCCTAATAATAATAACTAGTGTGGACCCCGCACTTTAGCGTCGGATGGTATTATTCAATTGTACAATTATGAAATTATTAAGTGATAAGATATGAAGTTAATTATACACACACACAAAAAAAAAAAAGTTGCAAAATATAAAACAATCACCAAGCAAATACTTACTATGCAAATTCTCACTTTTCATATGTGGTACATTAGTATTGCTATAAAAGAGCTGAAATTTATTCATCTATATTAAAGCTCAAGTAATGAGCCATATGCTGACATCTGTCAACATGGTATTGGATGGTTCTTTTTTTTCCGTTCATTTGTTCTTGCAAAACGGTATCGTCTCATGTTTGTTTGCATAACTATCCGAACAAAGCATGTCGCTTTACTATGTGTGTTTCACGCGTAAGCATTTAATAACTATCCGAACAAAACATGCCCCATTAAATATTCACGCGTAAGCATTTAATATTCACGCGTTTATTATGTGTGTTTCATTAAATATTGTCCTCTTTGTTTCACGCGTTTTATGATGAATGGTGGCAGCTCCTCTTCACTCTTTTTGTGTCCTTTTTGTTTCACTCGTTTTTGTGTCCTCATTTCCTCGCTTCCTTTCAGTCATGCTTCTAATGTTACTCTCATGGCGGAACAAGAGAACGACGTTTTGTTTTTTCCACTGGAATTGCTTTGGCCTTGGTCCTCCATTATAGTTGTTGTGCTTTTATTACTTTCACTGAAATTGCTTCCCATATTTTCTTTAATTTACCATAAATTTTCCATTTTTAATATCAATTAAAATTAATTATTATTCGTTTATAAAAGAAAGGGGAGTGACGATGCAGGAAAAGAAGGGTGATGGTTGGGTTTTCTTATTTTGTTTTTTCCAGCTATGCATGTTGTAATTTTTTATGGCTTTTCTTAGTTTTTTCTCATGCTTTACTTTCAGGGTTTCTGTTGGATTGTGAGAAAAAGGAGAGCTGGTGAAGGTGTCGGTGAAAGTAGGGAAGAAAAGCGCATCGGAAGAAAATGTGAGGCAGAGAGGAGGGATCTGGAAAACGCTAGCTTTGGCCTTGGCTCTCCAGATCTGTCCGGCGTTCTCATACTGTCAAGTCTGAAAAGAAAGTCCTTGCTTTTTTTTTTTTTTTTTTTTTTTTTTTTTTTTTTAATTTCGAAAAAATTTAATGATGGAAACCGATAATTCTTGATCTTTTGGTATTAGATACTTTTGGTTTGCATTTCTCTAATATGATTTTACATGCAATGATTTTAATCGTGATTTTATTTTTTATTTATTCTAAAAATTGTTTGTTTATTTTGTAGCTGTTGTTCGATCAAACTATCAGATCAAGGCGTTTTAAACCAATTCTATTATTAATATTTCAATGTTTCGTCTATGCATGTAGCGTTTTATAAGATTTAATGATGAATTTTTGGTTGTTTTGAAGTTGCGATGAATCCAATGTTACAGATTTGGAATTTTTTATTATTTTGAATTCTGTTATTTAGAATGTTACTAATATTTTTGGTTGTTTATTGAGATAATGATGTTGGAAGTGAAGTGTTTGGTTATTTTTTATGTAGATCTTAGCTATTGAGAATGGTGGTATCAATCGCTGGGAGCACGAGCTGGTGCAAAGGGAAAGTCAAAGCAATCGGGAGATTTCTTAGTAATGACCATGGCCAGTAATAGGCCTAGACCTCTACACCTGAGAAAACCATTACCTCGGCATCTCTCATTGTCAAGAAATGGATCATGGAGTAAGAGACATGTGAGATTATCTGTAGCTAACCATTTCTCTATGCTTGATCTGTTATAAGTTTGGCCTATACATTGAGTGACAAGATCTGTGAACATGTCAAAGATGATTAGGCATCTAAACAAATGAGGTATGGTCATCATATATATATATATATATTTTTGGATTGTTTCAAATTAGTTCTGTTTTTATAATTCATTGATTTTAAGAGTGATTACTGACCTTTGTTATTGCAAGGATTGTTCCAACTATTGCACTACTTAAGTTTGAGGTAAGTTTTGGTTCTAATTGTTCATTGCTTTTTAGATTGTTTAGTGGCTTTTTTTTTGCTACATTTGAGCTGTGTTTGTAAAATTTGTTGTGTTTTTATCACAAGGGTTGTTCAAAGCATGTAGCCAATTAAGTTTGTGGTCTTTCTTGGATTATATATTTTATATAAAAAAAATTGTATCAAATTAGATACTATTATTTGCATTAAGATGCTATTGTGATATGTGTGATTAATTTTGCTTATCTTTATTATTTTTCCTTGTTGTTGCTTTTGGTACTTGCAGGTTTGAAATATAGTTCTTATTATAGTTGTTGTGCTTTTAAAATCAAGCAGAGTAAATATGGTAGTTTACAAAAGTTTACAGAATAATGGAAGCGCATGAATCTGGTTTTGTCACACTAATACCAGCAGTGTACTTTGTAAAATTGCCAGAGGTGGTATCATAACCTGCCTTTGCACCAAAAGCAATAGTGGGCGTGCCAATTGTTGCTGTGACATCAACACCTGGTGTTTGGTTTAAGAGAATCTCATCATCATCTAATTAAGGTTCATGACATCAACACCTGGTGTCTGGAACATGAGGATCCAGCTTAACTAGACTACATTAAGATTCAGCATATACATCAAGCAACCCGCCTTTCAACAAAAAGAATAGTAATTAAAAAAAATCCTTGAGAAGGAGAAAAGCATAGCACAAAGATTGAATGACCTCTTAACTCCTTTCTAAGCAAAACAATTGCTCAACAGAATATCAATTTCACCCAACAATACCGTGAGAACAAGTACAAAATGTGCATAAATTCAAAGCAGCAAATAGTATCATATTTTGCTGGTTTATGATGTTACTGATGAGTCATCTTTCAACAGTAATTTTGTAACTTTATTAATTATGTTTTTGGCATATTGGTGAAATTGTCAATTTAGACGGATTGATAAGCCTTTGTTGTTGGATGATTTCCATCATTTTTATGCTTGTGTCATTCATTGGGTTAGGCAGTGAAATTAGTTTATAGTTGATCCTCCTCATCACTGCTTTTGTTGGGGTGGATGGCTTAGGATCTCTCTCTGTTGGAATGGAGTTTCTTATACAGTGGCTCCTACATCTCTTGTGAGTCTTATAGAGCCAGCTTCTGTTCACGTGCAGATATTAAGAACTGGATTCGCAATATTGAACAACATGCTTTAGACAATGTCAACAAGATACTGGTTGGAAACAAGGCTGACATGGATGAGAGCAAAAGGGTAAGATTTTCCCTTTTGATTTGTGCTCACTAGAACTATATAGCATGCCTTTGGTACCCCAAGAGAATGAGAAACCTAATGCCCTTCTGCTTTTCTCCTTTTATATGTTTATAGTCTGGTTCATAGTATCCAGAATTTATGCCTTATTGTATTGAAGATTTCCCAACTGCTACACCATCAAGTTTGGTCTCTCGCTATTGTCAAAGTTTTCTACTATTTCATATACACATTTTTTAGTTATATGCTAATACACTGGGGCTTGCTGGACATTTTATTTGTTTTAACCATATGAACTGAGGTTGGACATAGTGGCGTTGCTGAGAGCTTCTACCGAAAGCAAAGAGAATTGCTAAGAAAAAGTATGTCATTTTCTTGGGCCCTTACTTTTTTTTGGGGGTTGATGGAAGCTAGAGATTATAGATTTAACCTCATTTTCAACGTTGGTTTATATGGCCTCTAAAGGTTTGAAATTTTTTATTTATGAGTCATGCTATGTCTTACACGTTGTTTTATTTAAAATTTATAAAATGTGGCAGACCTTTCACCTATGAATAGATAACAAGAATGATTTTCTATCCAATGTATTTGCATTAATGGTTTCAAGTTATGCTTACAGAATGCCCCAAAGTACTTTATAAAGAGTGAGATTGTACATAAGTTTCCATTCTTTCTTGCTTTTTTTTCTTTTTGGATACATGTAGTTTAAATGTGGACAATGGGCATACATATATTATCCAGATAATATTGGCCTGAACCTGTGGGGTTAGTTACAAGGTATTTATTGTTAAGCTCTATCTTCATGTTCTGATATTGATAATCTTTTTTTCCCATTGGTGTTAACATAACGATTCCTGGATGTTGGTCCATAAATTTTCATCAGGAGTTTCGCCATTTTTGCCGTGGATTAAAAAAAAAACGAATAATAAGGTGTTATAATTAATTTTGTAAAGAAAAAACATAAAAATGAATATTTACCTGTGAAAATAATGAAATAATTTATTAATGTTAATACTTATTATTTTTTTCTGAAATGCTGTAATACACCAAAACAAAAAAAATAAATTACAAAACTTTACCACCCGCGGCGAAGCGCGGGTTTTCATTAGTTCATACTCAAAGTCTCCCAACCAAAGCAAAGACTTTAAAGAATCCTTGAGTAAAATCTTCAACCAAAGTAACAGACGAAAGAATCAATCAGAAACAACCAATAAATCGAAAAAAGAAAGTAATTTTTTTTAATTCATGTTTTCATATAACTGACTTAATAATTCCATGAAATTTATACATCAAGCACGTATAATTGTTGGAGAGAATCTTAATTGAATTGAACTCACCTAGAAAAAAAAAACTTAGATTGTAAGCTTGCAACCTATACATACCAAAACTATAGCTATACAGAGAAGTTGAAATCACATCCCTAAGAACTGAATTTCAAGTGATTAAGTTGTGAGTGTCAGCAATTTAAGCTATAAAGGACAAAATTATAAAGTTTTTCCGTGTAGCTAATAGATCAAGAAATAGTCTTTTATTAAGAAATATGGATTAGCATGAATACAAATCATAAGATCATTAATTATAGAAACCTTCAACCTAACATAAAATCATTAATTATAAAATTTAAGCACCAAAACCAACGGGGAAAATAAAATTCCAATAGCAGTTATCATTGTCTTGATATTTTCCATTGATAACATCCTTTACTTCCTAAACACGCATCAAAAGAAATTTTGCATAGTATAACCAAAACTCAAGAGACTCTAGCACATGTTAGTAAATGCTAAACTTAAGTTGCAGGAACTACTTAATCAATGCTGCAATATATCTCCACTGAAGCATTATTCTTTAAGATTCATGAATTTATGAGGAAGAATAAGTAGGATGCTCATGTGATCTTTGCAGTTGCATGTAACATACCGTTTTGGTAATCAGAAGTAAAAAAGAAGCCAAGTAAAAGTCAGAATAAGTATAAACGCCTCTAAGGATTACTTCAAGTGACTCTTTATTGAAGCAACTATTCACAATGGGATATTTGCTCAAGGCCATTGAAAGTGACTTTATCAATATTGGAAGGAATGTGAACTTTATACCAGGTTTAGTATTGTTAGTTTGAGAAGATGCTTTAACAAATACCGGTTCCCGTATTGATATGATCGTACGCGATCTCAACTTGTCCGGTCCGACAACAAAAACCCTTTATCTCCCCATTTTCCTCACTCTTTCATTTTCTTTCACTCTTTTATTAAGCTTCCCGATCCCTCTGCTTTATTTTTTTTTTCAATTAATGTTGCTGCACAGTATATTTCTATCCCATCTTTCTAAAGCCTAATCCAATTTATCATCTAATTAAATACCTAAAATAACCCCAAAAATTGATTAGGGACATTGTTGAACTGGGTCAAAATTCATGGCTCAATTTTTCAAATTCAAGCATGTTATAGATTTGGGAATTGTTTTTATAGATTGTTATAGATTTGGATATCCAATCAAAGGTATATGCTTTTTTGAAAATTGATATTATAATGTTGCCTCACACAATTTTTTGAAACTAAATATCTTTTTCCAACATTTTTCCATTTTTTATTTAAGGAATTCACAAGAGTTGCCAAATAATAAGATCATACAAGGGCTTAGTTCAATTGGTTAATGCAGACGTCCTTAAGAAGTAGTTATTAGTAGGTTTGTGGTTCGAATATCAGCATTTACAACTCCTTTCCTATTCTCAAACTGCGACCTCCTTTGTACCAAAAGAAAAATAATAATAAGATCATACATAATATTAAATGTTCAATAGTTTGATCAAGACATAGATGAAAATATCTTGAATTTTAGACTAGAATCACCTAATTCCCCCCCATAGTTTTGGATAACTGCTCAACTATTGAAGGGGATAAGTATAATTAGATCAGATCAGTCGATCGAATCGATTTACTCGAGAACCAGAGGTCTGTCTGGTTCGATAAATATTGTAGAACTGTTTATTTAGCGAATTGGTAAAAATCGGTTGAATTGGTAAAAGATCGATAAAAACCAAATTAAATTGATAAAAAATTTGTTTTTAATTCATTTTATTCAATAATTTTTTGTAAATAATGAGATTTAAATTTTTATTTTTTAATTAAAGATCATACTATTAAATCTAATATATATTTTTATTAAATAACTACTATATCTAATACTTATTTAATATCAAAATTATTTTCAACTGAACCGACCAAATGAATCAATTGGATTAATAATAAAAAATTTTACCAATTTGATTTTTAATTTATTGATTAACTGGACTCAATGATAAATAATCATCATTTATCGGCATACGTATGCAAGTTTCATCTTTCTATATCAAAAAATAGGATTATTAATTATATCATTTAATAAAAAAAATAGGTTTATTAATTAAGTTGATCAACCACTTAAACTAGAGGGAAGAAAATGGATATTATAAAATGAAAACCATTAAAAGAAAAATAATTATAATTTTCAAAAGAAAAATAATTATAATAAAAAAGGTGGATTTTACTGATAAATTATACCATATATAGGAAAAATTGACAAACACATTAATATTTCCTTTTGGCACTCATTGTCTACAATAATTTGGAATGAAATGAAACTCTCAAATTTTAGGTACATTTGAATCTCCGATTAAAGACATCCACCGTATTTGATTGCGGTCATAAAACGATAACTTCAATCCAGTAGAGTGATTCTAGCTGGGACCCAAATGGATCTTAAAACAATGTTGTTGAGATATATAGCTATCATTTTGAACTTTGATATTATTGATATTATAATGTGAACTTGAGGCTTAGGATAGTTGGTTTATACAGTTACTCTTATGAGGTGACATTTAATAAGTTTGGAGTTCGAATCTCAATATCTATAACCCATTTTCTTATTTTAGATTGCGAGATCCTTTGTATATAAGCAAAGATATTATAATATTGCACCACACAATTTATTGAAGCTAAATATTTTTTCTTCTCCATCCTTTCCCCCCTTTTTTTTTAAAGGAATCCAAAAGAATAGCCAAATAATAAGACCATGCATAATATTACATGTTCAGTAGGTTGATCTAGTCAATTTTAGATCAGAATCACCTAGTTTTTCCTCCATAATTTTGGATAACTGCCCAACCATTGAAGGGGAGAGATAATTCACCCAATCCCCTACCTCTCCTTTCCTAAACAAGTGTTTGTTGTCAAAATTCTTAATTGATTTTCCACATTTATTGACCTCTAAATCTTTCAAATTCTCAAAGCTACATAGCTTTGCTATATCCTCTATTAAACCTTCTTTCTCCTCTTCAATTGAAAAAGGGACCCCCAAGAAATTTGCCAACATCTTTAAGTGGGAGATAGTATCTGTCTGTCCAGGCCTGACTCGATCTAAAATATTGATAGAAAATTTTGCCTAAACTTGGCCAGGTCCAAATTATTAACAAAAAATTATGTCCAGACCTGACCCCGACATGAAAAATCGCTATCCAGGCTTGCTCAAATTTACGTATAGAGGGATCAAAACTTTTAAAAAATGGATCGATCTCTCTAGAAAAATATCTACCCCTATGTAAAAATGATCTATCCTTCTTAAAATCTATATTGGTATTAGTAAATGGTTCGGGCCGAGCCTAGACAAAATAAATACCATATCCAAGACCGCCGTTTATTAAACATGTCTCATTTTTTTTTATCCAAACTCGTTTTTCAGACTTAATATTTTGGTTTAAACGTTCCCAAATATGGAATGGGTATAATCTAACCCTTGGACAAATCTATTATGTATGGGAGCATTACAATTCTTTTACTATAGCTTTTATAATTATCTAATAGCAATCATAAATTGTAGGATATCCACTAAAATTTTATGTAAATCCCACATCCATGTGTGGTATACTCTCATACAATTCATAATTATGATTGGTTAATTATGAATTCAAGTCATTTTTATAGAAATTTATATTATTTTTATCATTTTTAATCAATTTGAAATTATTTAAAAATGAAGAAAACTATATATATACTCAATTTAATTCAATTTTTGATTGTTTTTCGTTCAGATTAAGATCAATTTAATTCGATTTTTAATAAACTCTTAACCATTGATCAAATATGCGAGAGTAAAACATATTGATTAATGTGAGTACATTATTTATATTTGAATGTTTTTCTGTATTTTATATATCGATGGTTTTGAATTTGTGTCACTTGTCACCCGTTCAACTTTAATTACTTTGATCAATCAATTTTTTTTTTTTTTGATATGAGAAAGGAGTATTTGAATTGTACTTTTTAAGCAGAAAATAAATGCGTTAATCATCGAATCAAATATTTGGTTGATGAAACAAAGCTTTTCATTTTTATGTTTAGATTTGTTCAATGATTGAATTATTCATCCAATTTAATAAGTCTAGTTCGAATAAGGTCGGGCTCGAAATAAAATATTTTTAATTCGATTGATTCAAATTACTATTTAATAAATAAAGATTATTTTTATTTAAATTTAATTATAAAAATATTAATATATAATTTTTTTTAATATATTTTAAATAATAAAATAAATTTTTTTAATTCGACGAATCGAGTAGAACTTAAACAAATAATTTTATTATTTATTCGAATCTGACTTAATCTGATCTGATTCATGAACAACTCTATTCATATTAGTGTATGGATTGAGAGTTGGGGTACTAAACATTCTATGTTTGGCTCGAGTCTAGATATTTGTTTGTCAAATTCTTTCTCTTAAATTTGTCTCCCTCAAAAGTAAAAATACTGAAAAGAAAGATTGAATGTCGGCATGGAAAAGGATGGTTAGGTGCCTTTAATAGACAACATCAATGTGTCATGCGTCACGGGTGACAATTAGCATGCGAACTTTTTCAATGCAAACACTGCAAACATTTTAAATTGTAACCATTAGATTTGAAAAAAGATTGAATGTCGGCATGGAAAAACCTATCTCTTCGCATTTATTCTGTGTCACGGGTCGAGAGTAAACCTATTTATGGCTAGGAAAATTCGTCTGATTCGACTTGTATTGAATTGAATTTGAATAAATATTAAAATAATATTATTATTTTTGTTTTAATTATAAGAAAATAAAAAATTATTTTTTTATATGGTGAATAATAATTCCGGGTCCGTAGACCGACTCAGATCTACCTAAGACCGAATCTAAATAAGAAAAAAAAAATCGGATCATTACTCGACCAATAAAGATATTTAGTCGAGAGTCGAGACAAACTCGAAACCAAATATTATTTTCGTTGTGCGTGCAATGTGCCAATTAAACTTGGTTTTGAAGGGAGGAGTGAGGACCACCCACCAAGCCTTCAAATCTAAATTTGTTTATAGATTGAGTTGATCTTTTACAATTTTGTTCCATCAAAAATTTTGTTGTTAAAAATTCTCATTAAATAACTTTTTTTACAAATTTATTTATTTTTAAAATATTTAAATTTTTTACTAAAGATTTTTTCATCGAAAAATTCCTTGTACCGATAAAACTTTCGATGAAAAAATCAATTGAAAAAAATTATTTTTTAATTATTTTTTCATTTATATCCTATATACGATGAAAAAGTACTTTAGCTTTTTGTTACATGTATTCTTTCTCTTTTCTTTTTCATACACTTTTTTTAAGGAAGCACGTTTACCTTTGGTTACATGCTTTTTCTTTTTGGTATTTTTTTTTTATCAATGAAGCACTTTCTATATATATATATTTTTTTTAACTATCAATGAAGCACTTTATATTGAATATATTTCTTTCCTTTTTATAATTTTTTTAATATAAAGAAAGCGTATAATGAGAATAGAAAAATGAATTGTTGAAATTCAAATTATAAATCTGTTGAATGTCATCGATCTTAAAAATAATTATATATGAATCAACTAAATTAAATTCATTTTTTTTTTAATTTTGCAGTAAGCACTTTAAATTTGGTCAGCTTTGGTACGAAGTTTCAGCTTGAGAATATAAAAAGCCATTGCTATTATCTAACTTTGACAATAACTTTAATGGAACCCTCCAAAACCCAAGTAATTGATCAAGAAATTGAAGAATTACTTCTTTCCCTTCCGAAAGAGAAAGGATGGTTAGCTGGTGGCCTATTTCTCTACCATGGCTGTTGGTATCCATCCAGGATTCTTCGTAATTTATTTATTTTTTAAATATTTAATTTTTTTTACTGATGATTTTTTCATCGAAAAATTCCTTGTACCGATAAAACTTTCGATGAAAAATCAATCAAAAGAAATTATTTTTCAATTAATTTAAATTATTGAATTAACGATAGAAATTTCCGTTGCAAAAGATTTTTTCTAATAAATTAGCTATGAAAACTTTAGTCACTAATACTAAAATTAATAAAATTTTTGAATTTTTTTGAAAAAAAAATTTATTGACAAAATTTTGATTTTTTCAGATAGAAATTGTTGTTGGAAAAAGTTGGTGGCAAAAAAGTTTTCCACCTTATTTTGTCGTATTTTCGACAAATTTTTTTCGACGAAAAATATTGACTTTTTTTGACAAATTTTTTTTATTGAAAAATATTTCATCAGAAATAAAGCTTTTTTTTTTAAAGAAAATAGCAACTTCATTAATTAAAGTCGGTTACAGTCATCAAGAATAGCAGTGTAAAAAAAATCTGGACAAATTTCAACCCAAACCTGATCCTCTAACTGCTGTAAGCCATACTTTGCCAATTCATTAGATGCTTTGTTTCCAGCACTTTTGGTATGAACAATTCGACAGAACAGAACAGTGGAGGAGAGAGTTCTAGCTTCATCGATTAAGGTTCCAATGGGTGATAGATCCACCTCCCTAGAGCTAATTTGTTTTATCACACTCAAGGCGTCTCCTTCCAAGATGATTTTTTTTGTAAACCCAGGTCTTTTGCAAACTTCAGTGCACAGACTGCCGCTTCAACTTCAATCACCAGTGGATCTGTGGTATCTCTCCTTTGTGCTGCATATGCTCCCTGGATTTCTCCCTCTGTGTCGCGGACAACTACTCCAACTCCTCCGAGTTTCCTTCTTGTGTCAAGTGCGCCATCGAAGTTTACTGTAAATTCTCCCACCGGTGGTGCCACCCATCTCTGTTCTTTGATAGTGATAGTCTCGGCTGCCCTGGGCTTTGAGCGATTGATCTCAGATAAGTAATTTTTGATGAAATTGCCTGTTGTTGGAAGTGACCATCTATCTTCTCCATGTAGTTCTCCATTTCGCCCTTGCTATATTGCCCAAATTGTGACAAAGACTTGCTGAATTTTTTCATTACTCAGTTGTGTGCAAATATGACTTAACCAAGTAGCTGGATTTGAGTGATCTCCAGCAGTGGCGTCCCAATTAAAGCCATGTGTTGTCCATATGCTCTGTGCCCAACAGCAATCGCGAATAGCATGCAAGGTAGTTTCTTCATTTTCTCTACATCTGGAACATACTGTGTCCACATTGATGTTCCTTTTAGCAAGGTTCACCATAACTGGTAGGGCGTCATGCCATATTCTCCACATTGTTGTTTTCATCTTAGGTGGTACCTCTGTTGACCATAGTGTTTTCCAATTTGAGGCAGTGTGTCCATTGTTGATAATTTGATCAGATGTGTTAGGATTTTGGAACTCATTCCAAAACATTTTGTATCCTAACTTTATCGTATATATCCCCTTCCTATCAAAGTGACAAACCAGCAAATCCGAACACTCATGTGCGCTGATAGGTATCCCTTTGATTGCTTCTGCTTCGGTTGGGTTAAATAGGCTGTTGATTGTTTCTTGTCTCCATTGTTTGCTGTTCCCTTCAATCAAGTCCTTCACCTTTGTTATCTCGATCTCATATGGTTTTGGGGTGCCAATTATGAATGGTGGTGTTGTCGATAGCCACTTGTCCTCCCATATCCGGATTTGTTCACCATTACCTACTCTCAATGAGAATCAATGCTGTAAAATATCTCTAGATTCCAAATGCTCCTCCGAATTAGGGAGGGATTTCTACCCAAATTAGCATTCATGAAATCAGTGGCAGGAAAATACCTAGCTTTATAAACTTGGTGCGCAAGTGTGTCCGTGTTTTTCAACAGACGCCAGCCTTGTTTAGCAAGTAATGCCAAATTAAACTTCTCCATATCTCTAAATCCCATGCCTCCTTCTCTTTTTGACTGACACATCTTGTCCCATCGCACCCAGTGAATACCTTTGGAGTTACTGTTATGAGACCACC
Source organism: Fremontodendron californicum (assembly GCA_030761205.1). Taxonomy (NCBI): domain Eukaryota; kingdom Viridiplantae; phylum Streptophyta; class Magnoliopsida; order Malvales; family Malvaceae; genus Fremontodendron; species Fremontodendron californicum. The sequence continues at coordinate 2,089,426 of JAULJL010000041.1, forward strand.
AATATCTCTTGATGATGCTGTTAATTTCTGAACAAAGTGTCTTTGGTAACAAAAAACAGATCATGGCATAAGTGGGGATAGCTTGTAACACTGACTTAATGAAAACTTCCTTAACCCCTTGAGATAGGCATCTCGAGCTCTATCCTCGAATTTTAGCATTTATTCTCTCTTTGATCGATCTAAAGGCTTGCACCCTTCCTCTTCATACCATGCTAGGGAGACCTAGGTACTTTGCAATATTCAAAGCTGCTTGGATTTCAAACATGTCCTGAATGGTTTTTTTTTGTTGGTTGTCAACGTTTGGACTGAAAAATAGAGTTGACTTGTCATAATTTATCTTCTGTCCTAAGCCTTTCTCAAAGATCTTTAGCACGTTCTTCATCATTTTGCTTTTGTTTCTGTCTGCTCTTGCAAAAAGTAAAATGTCATCAGCGAAAAATAGATGAGTGACTCTGGGACCGTTACGGCAAGCCTGAACTGCATGCAACATGCCTTCACGTTGAAATTTTGCTAGAATAGCTGATAGCCCTTCACTACATAGCAAAAAAAGGTAAGGTGATAATGGGTCTCCTTGACGGAGCCCCCAGCCTGGGCAAAATTCATCAGTAATGGCGCTATTTACAAAAATGGAATATGTAACAGAAGTAATGCATGCCATAATGAGAGAAATCCATTGATTATGGAAACCAATAACTTCTATCATATCTCGTAAAAAGTGCCATTCAATCCTATCATATGCTTTGCTCATATCTAATTTAAGGGCAAAGAAACCCTTACGACATTCTTTTTTTCCTTTTTTGTGAATGTATCATCTCATAAGCAACCAGGACATTGTCTGTGATTAATCTCCCCGGGACAAAAGAACTTTGGGACTCACTAATGCATGATGGTAGAATGTATTTGAGTCTGTTTGCTAGGACTTTAGCTATGATTTTGTAAATGACATTGCATAAGCTAATGGGTCTGAATTGGATAATATTTTTTGGGTTCCTGGTCTTCGGGATCAAGACAATATGGGTTTGATTGATTGATTTCATGTTACCACGACCATTTAAAATATCCAAACAGAAAGCAATAACATCACTACCAATAATATGCCAATAATTTTGAAAGAATAGAGAAGGCATACCATCAGGTCCAGGTGCTTTGGTTGGGTGCATTTGTTTGATGGCTAGAGTGATCTCCTCAGCTTTGAATTCTGTAAGAAGGAAAACGTTCATCTCTTTCGATACTTAGTGTTCTATTGCCTCAAGAATACTCTAGAATTATTTTGTCCTTGGGAATAAAACAGTTGTTTGAAATAAGTAGTGGCAATCTTCTCTATCCCCTTTGCCTCCTCTACCCAGACTCCATTTTCATCCTTCAACCCCTTAATAGTGTTCACATGTTTACGTTGGGTAGCCATAGAGTGAAAAAAAGACGTGTTGCAGTCTCCTTCCCTCAACCAATTTACCCTTGCACGTTGGGCCCAATTTTTTTTTTTCCAACTCCGTGTTCAACTGCTCTCTGATCTGGTGTTCTCGAGTGATAACATTGCCTGTTGGGTGTAACATTTTAAGATTCCTACTTTCTCTCTCAAGCTTATCAATTTTGCCTTGCCATTCCTCAAACCGAGACTTATGCCACCTTCTTAGATAAGCTCCTGTTTTTGACTTCTTTGTTTGGAGCGTGTCAATCCTGACCTTGTCTCAATCTGTACAAATCTCTGTCTCACAGTCAGCCTTTTTGACCCACATTGCTTCAAAGCATCGCCTTCTTTTCTTCTTAGTTGTACAAGTTGGTTGAGTTCCTTGGGTATTGACCATAATTGGGCAGTGATTTGAAATTGGTGTAATGAGGTGTCGAACTTCATACAGTGGAAATTGCTCCCATCATAATTTGTTTGCAACCCCTATTTCAAGTCTCTCTCTGATGTTGTTGCGCTCTGTTTTACCCCGTTCCCAAGTGTACCAAACTCCTTTGAAGCCCAGATCTTCCAACCTACTATTTTCCAATGAGGCTCAGAAAGCTTCCATCTGATTTTCTCTTCAAATGCACTGCCATGTTTTCTCATGTGTCCAAAGAATCTCATTGAAATCCCCTAGACATAACCATTGTAAAAAGGATTGGGTTGACAGGTTTTGTAGCAATGCCCATGATTCTCCCCTACGGCTCACCTCAGGTTGCCCATAGAAACCAGTAATTCGCCACTGTCTCTCATCAGTGTTCTGCTCAAACTCCATGTCAATGTGACTACTAGAGTAACTTATCAACTTTAGGTTTATTTCCTCTTTCCATAGCATTGCTAATCCTCCTCTTGATACTTCAGCACTTACCCCGAAACAGGAAGTCATTCCACACCTTTTCCTTATTCTATCTAATTTTTTAACATGTAGTTTTGTTTCAATGAGGAAAACTACATGAGGGTCTTCTTTCTTCAACAGCTGTTGAAGAGCCCGAACTGCACGTGGGTTCCCAAACCCACGGCAGTTCCATGATAGGCACTTCATAGATCCCGGGGGGATTGGGTTCCATTCTCCGCCGATTTGATATTGCTTTCAGCAATTCTCACTTCAACTTTTCTGACTTTGCTTTGTTCTACATCCATTGGTACTACCACACAATTCACTGCTTAGTTTCCTCTTTACGAGTTGTAATTCTCCCCCCGTATGATCCTCCCCTCCTAACCTTGCCTTTTTCTTTCAACTGCCTTTACCCTTGTCGATTCAGTTGACCTTCACATGATTATTATCTGCTTCAGCCCCTTCACTATGTACAGGAATCCTAATTGCATCATTAATGGAATCACTCATGATATTTCTCCCATTTTTTCTCCATTAAAGACTGGTGTTCTTTCTAGAGTTTCTAAGGTTGACTATGATAGCATCCCTTGATTGATGCTGTCGTTTGTTGTTTGTCTGTCTCTTGCCTTTTGTGTACCAATTGCCTTTGACTTTCCCTGATTCCCTGCAAATTTTGATCCGGTTACCATATTCGACTCCCTTTCCAACAAATTGTTTCCGTTTGTTCCACTATCAGTGTTTCCTTATCGGATTCTCTGGCTGGAAATTTTGGTGGCCGGTCTGAATGCAGTGGTAGTTTTCTGGTACGTTGATCCCTCATTCTTGTTCCTACCATGTTTGTGTATCAATTTTTCAATGGTGACCCTCGTAGCCAATCCCCATACTGTCTATCCTCCCCATCCTCTTTCTCCTTAGTTTCTGATAGAATGCAATCCACATCAGTATGTCCAGAAGTCCACATTCTTAATAGAAATCAGGCATCCGTTCATATTTTAGTTTCTCAATTATATTTACCCCTTTGTCATTTTCTGCCAATGCTATGCATCTGCAATGGTTTTGTAACATCAATCTCCACTCGCATTCTCAAAAACCTTCAAAAGCCCATCTGTTCAAGATTGCTATCTATCATCTTTAGTCTCCCAATCTTGTTTCCTATCATCTCCACCATACCTTTATTCATCCATTTAAGAGGTAACTCATAGACTCTTACCCAAAATGTTACTCTGTTGAAAACATACTCCGAGGGGCGTAGATTCCCATTGTAGTCCGTCATTATCAACAGGTTTTTGTCAAAAGACCATGGTCCCCCGTTAGACCTGCTCATGGCCGGGTCGGGCCATGGCCCGATTTTTTTTCAAATTCTTTGCCCAGTCCCGGCCCGGCAGGTTCGAATTCACTGTTCATCATATTAATTTTTTGTTTTATTTTTATAATTAAAATTAAATAAAATAATATTATTATAATAAAAAATACTATTCCGGGCAGGGTCGGCCCGACCCATATCAAAAATATCCTACCAAGGCCTGGCCCAATACGGGCCGGGCCGGGCGGGCTGCCCGGGCCATGAGCAGGTTTATCCCCCGTCAATCACCCTTGACTTTTCCTTCTGACTGCCAAACTTGAAGAGAAAAAGATTTGAATCCAGAATTGTGATCTGAACTCCCTTTATCACTCTCCAAATGGCCAGGAAAGTGCTTATCAACGACTCTTTATTAAAGGATCTAATTGTCAAAAGCTTCCCTATCATCCAATGTTGACTTTCATTAGGGTTTTCGTTTTCAACATTATCGTCGACTTCAATCAGATCCTTCTCTTCTTCTGTGAGTGTCAGCTTTTGTCACGCCTTCTCGAACTGATCATCCATTGTTGTATTCACTCGTTTGCCACTAATCCGCTACTAACCAAACTGAAACTAGATCCCCAAGGACTTACAAGAGTTCCCAAAGAAGATAAAACCTTGTACTGGACAAGACTAAAAACTCTCCTCCCATAGAGTCCAAAACTCTAGAGAGACTCGATTTTTCTGGGTTACTTCCTTTTAGTATTTGGTCCCAGCAATGAAAATTATGCAGTGATAATGTATTGTAGTGGCAACACTTATTCAAGTTTAATTTGTAATAAATATAATCAACTATAATTAGAATAATATTAAGAATTACTATAATGTAATTAAAGCAATATTAAAGATTACAATACTATTAATGCACTTAAAAAGAGTAATGAAACTATTGTGATATTAATTACTTACAGTTAAAAAAATTTAAAGCCAAATTAATCATAGTGCTTGAATTATTCAACATTAATGCAATTGATATAATTATGTTCACCAACTTTTACTTATTGACATCAACCAAGATTTATTCTAGACTTGCTCTAGGATCGAGTAGTTCAATTGGTCTGACAGGTCCGATTCGAATTGGACTGAGTTTGGATAAAGATTTTTGTAATTCGGATCGGTTTGGCCCAAATTATTAGTTATTAAAAAAAAATATTTTTATTTAAATTTAATTATAAAAAATATAATATAAAATAATTTTTTAATATTTTAATAATTTATAAACAGTAAAACGAGTTTATGAACCGACCCAAAATAAATTTAAACAAGCAAAAAAATTTTAAATTACGATCCGACTTGACACATGAACAGATCTAATTCATTCTCTTCATAATTCATTCTGAGGTAGGGTGACAACTCAAAGTTTGATTCTTTATTTTTTTCGTTCAAATGTTTGACAGCTTTTTGGCATGTGATAAATAAGGACAACTTCATGTTCAAAGATTATGTGTTTATTTTTTGAGACATAAAAATATGAGATAGATAGATAGGTTGAGGTTGCTCCTTAATTGAATTTTATATCCCTCCTTTTCCTTTTTGTTGGATTTGATATCATATATTAATTACGTGTCTTTAATAAATTTGATAATTCGTGTATTCATGTTATTTTTTATGTTATAATTGTGTTTAAGATGTTATATATTTATATAAATTTTGACACGTTAATAATTTATATTATATAAATTTTGACACGTTCATATATTCATATTATTTTTTATATCATATCATATTTTAATTATTTTTTGTATCATATTTATGTCGTGTCCAATATTTTCAAGTCTAATATTTAGCAAAGTTAGTGCATATATTTGACTCTTCTTATATTGGCTTGGGCCAATCTCAACTCTCAGTTAAATAAGCCTTCATTGCCTGAGTTCATTAGCTATCAGTTACAAAGTTATCTCTTTTACTTTTTTAAAAAAAAAATTATATATCTAATAACACAATAATAGTTACACGGATTTATATTTGATACACTGACAGTATATAAATTTATATACTGTCAGTGAATTAGATGGTGCTATCTTATTAAAAATAAAATTATATGTATTTATTTTTAAAAAACTTTTAATGAGATGGCATCATCTGATTCTATTACAGTATCAATGCATCAAATATAAATCCTAATTACAATTTGAAATTGTCAAACAACTCTAAACATAAATTTGTCTAATTCTCTTTTTTTCCTCTATAAAAAAAAACAATAATAAATTTGTGTAAATATTAGAAAAGAACAATATTATTTACCCGAGTTAGTACAATCTCCTTTTTTTTGTTAATTATGGTTCAATTATTATGAGAAACACTTCGATGTAAAATTTTAAATGCATTAAATTGATATAAGAAAATGTTTACAATCATTAAAAAAAAAATATTAGATCTAGACAAAGTTTACGAAAAACACCTCATATTGTATTGATGCATTCAAAAAACTGTATCTTTATTAAACTTTACAATTAATATGATCAATTATAATAAAATAGCATGCAAGGATCGAATCCACATATATTGATTTTTAGTTTATAAGTTACTATTTTAAAACTTAAATTCAAGAACAATAAAATAAAAGGGGGTTTTGAAATAATTAAAAGTAAAGAAAATAAGATAAATAAAAAGCAAATAAATAAAATAAAATCAAATATATAAGAGAAGTATGGTTAAGGTTTCATTCTCCACCACTAGACATCATTGAAAATCAACTTTAGATCTATCAACATCAATTAACTATCAAAATTATCAACCGTAGATAACAACAAGCTCTGTTACTCCAATCTTTCCTTAGTTCGTCGTTGAATAGAATAAGCTCTCTATTTAATCTCTAACCACTAGACAACCTAAAATAAGCTCTCTAGATTTAATGTAATGGCAGCTTTATGATGAGAAAGATAGGTTGATCTAGGCAACAAACACATAAGCTCGGATTATTTAACCTATGTTATGTTCCACTTTGCAATTAGCGAAAACTTGACCATAATCATTAATCACAAATTGCCACTTATGAATAGGAAATCAAAACAATTATACGGATCAAGACTCCTAAACTAGCAATAGACAATTATCAAGATCTATCTAGTGTGCACCCTAAACAAATCAAGACAACATCATGAACAATTCTTATGGAAGAACATAATCAACTTTGATAGAAAACTAATGACAGATAAATCTCAAAATCAATTACACAACTTGTCTAGGGCTTTGAAATCACCCTTAACCAAAAAGAAGTTTAGCCGTGCATAGGCATAGATAATATATACATAAAACTAAAATGAAAATAAAAGAATGGAGAAGAAGAAGAAGAAGAATGATGATTCTTGAGTCTCCTCAAAAGATAATGATAGTTTGTGGCTCAAAAGATAGTATTTATAGAGCTTTTTGACTTTGGAACTTTCTTATTGATCAAGGAAGCTAGGAGTTAAAGGAGTGCAAAATAGGCAAGATTTTCGAGTTTTGCGGGTTTTCCCGATTTTGAGGACAGTAAGGTCGGTACCGCGGCGCCAAGTACACTGATTTGGTGATTTTGCTCGCTGACGTCGGTTTCGCGACTGCTGCACTGTCTCGTACTTCGTTGGCTATTTGGATGACCATCGTTGTCCGATTTAGGCGTGTAAACTATCGTTGGAAAGGTATTCAAGTCAGCTTCAAAAGTAAGGAAGGAAGTTTCTTCAAATAATGACTTTAACATAATGTTTTCCTTGCAACAAGTTCCGGACGTCAGATCTGCCTGATCATCTAGCACTAAAAATTTGATTTTTTGACTCCAAGTTTTCTTCCATCTTATGATTGTGACTTTATAAGCTCTTTACCATCATTATTGACATCTTTTGACTTCATTCTCTTAAATATACCTAAAATTCAAAAATATAATATAAGCAAACAAGATAAAAATCAAAAAAACATAACAAAAACTAAAGGTAGAAAGGCATAAAATGTATATTTTATGAGCTTATCATGTATTAACAATAAAAAGAAAAAGAAGATTACTTTTTAGCTAGATAATATGAAGGTAGGATTGATCATGATTAAACCTATTCAAAGGTCGGGTTATTTGTCGGACTCGATCCGTATTGAGCCGGTTTGAACAGAGATTTTTTTTTTTTTTTTAATTTGGGCCTGTCCGATCCAAATTATTGTTCATCAATAAAATATTTTTATTTAAATTTAATTATAAATATTAATATAAAAATATTTTTTTAATATTTTAATATCATTTTAAACAATGATATAGGCTTTCGGACTGACCCGAACCCGATCCTACCAAACCTGAATAAAGAAAATAAAAAAAAATTAAATCGCGACTTAACCCGGCCCATAAACAAATCTAATCATGATATATAGGCTTTGCATAACATAAATTGTGGCATATATATATATATATATAAATAATCTAAGGAGTCATGAATGAGACACGTAAAGAAATGATAAATGGTCCCTTAATTTGTCTCCAAGAAAATGGTCCCCAAAACCTAACATTTATCATTGATTCGTATATCCGTGTCATAAATTATTTTTTTATAGACATCAGTATTTTAGATGGTAATTTTAATGTTTAGTTATAAATTATTAAATTATATATTTTAGGATTACCTATGCTTTATTTTTTTTTCATTTTTAATTGATTCAAACATAGGTGGGTTTGAAAAGTTTTAAATAAAACATGGTTAAATAAAAACAAGAATTGAAAATCAAAATCAATAAATTTTAAAACTTTGGTGAGTAGATCTTATTGGTTTTGATTTTCAGCTCTGTTTTTTTCATTTAATTGTTTTTAATTAGAAACTTTAGCTTTGAAGCAATGAGGAGTTACCAAAAGAAGAGATCAATTGCCAAGTAATTGGGATATGAAAAAAATCCTAAATTCAAGCTTTAGCAATTGTGTCTCGTTTCCATATTCTATTCATTGGCGAAGAAAACATGATAATTTCTCAGAGTTATTTTCTAAGAAAATATAGGAGGGAATTGCATACTAAGCAAATTAAAATCTTCACTAGAAAGAATAAATAAATAAAGTGAAAAAAAAAAGTAGTGTTTTGCATGGATTCCCCTTCCTAAACACTTTACCTTTCTTTTTTTTTTTCTTTCTTTTTTTAATGATATATATGGGGTGTAATCGAGTCGAACCGAATCCAAACAATATAAAGTTTGAGCTTGACTCGAAATTCGATTCGATTCGAGTTCGATCAAGTTTTATTTTTAAAATTCGAGCTCGATTCGAGATAAAAACCGAATTACTTGAACTCATTCAATTAGATTCGTTTACCTAATAATTAAAAAAAAGCTCAATTCCCACATACTTGACTTCAAATTCGATTATTTATACTAGAACTTAAAATTTTTCATTACTAATTTAAAATAATAAAATATATATTAAAAATAAAAAATTCAAATAGGTTTCCGAGTTACTCAAGCCAGACATTAAGATACTCGAATTCGGTTCGCTCAATAACTCAAGTTGCTCGAACTCGAGTTCAACTCTATAATAATCAAACCAAATTTGAATTTTTTTCGAACTAAACTCGAATAATTTGCGAACACATATATTTCATTTATATCCTATATACGATGAGAAAGTACTTTAGCTTTTGTCACATGTATTCTTTCTCTTTTCTTTTTCATACACTTTTGTTTTTTAAGGAAGCACGTTTACCTTTGGTTACATGCTTTTTCTTTTTGGTACACTTTTATTTTTTTATATCAATGAAGCACTTTCTATTTTTTTTCTTTTATTTTTTGGTACTATCAATGAAGCACTTTATATTGAATATATTCCTTTCCTTTTGATAATTTTTTTAATATAAAAAAAGCGTAGTATGAGAATAGAAAAATGGATTGTTGAATGTCACCGATCTTAAAAATAATTGTGAATGAATCAACTACACTAAACTTTTTTTTTCTTTTTAATTTTGCAGTAAGCACTTTAAATTTGGTCAGCTTTGGTACGAAGTTTCAGCTTGAGAAAATAAAAAGCCATTGCTATTATCTAACTTTGACAATAACTTTAATGGAACCCTCCAAAACCCAAGTAACTGATCAAGAAATTGAAGAATTACTTCTTTCCCTTCCGAAAGAGAAAGGATGGTTAGCTGGTGGCCTATTTCTCTACCATGGCTGTTGGTATCCATCCAGGATTCTTCGTAATTTATTTATTTTTTAAATATTTAAATTTTTTTACTGATGATTTTTTCATCGAAAAATTCCTTGTACCGATAAAACTTTCGATGAAAAAATCAATCAAAAGAAATTATTTTTCAATTAATTTAAATTATTGAATTAACGACAGAAATTTCCGTTGCAAAAGATTTTTTCTAATAAATTAGCTATGAAAACTTTAGTCACTAATACTAAAATTAATAAAATTTTTGAAAACTTCTTGCCTCTCCAAGCTTTCTTTCCAATACCCTAACATATGTTAACCATTGAACTTGTTCTTCAATGTTAAATGAACCTATACCACTTTCTTTTTCAATATGAATATAAGATAATGCTAGTACATCATGAGTTTGACATGATAAATCTCATATATTTATGAGATTGAAAAGGTATTTAACAGTTGTTTTGCTGATAATTAATATATAATGGGAAATCCATACAAAATCCAAAGAGACCATGTGGTTAGCACAATATGATGTACTCTCAAAGCCTAGTTTTTAGATCAGAATCACCTAGTTTTTCCTCCATAATTTTGGATAACTGCCCAACCATTGAAGGGGAGAGATAATTCACCCAATCCCCTACCTCTCCTTTCCTAAACAAGTGTTTGTTGTCAAAATTCTTAATTGATTTTCCACATTTATTGACCTCTAAATCTTTCAAATTCTCAAAGCTACATAGCTTTGCTATATCCTCTATTAAACCTTCTTTCTCCTCTTCAATTGAAAAAGGGACCCCCAAGAAATTTGCCAACATCTTTAAGTGGGAGATAGTATCTTCTTTCAGGTCCTCATATTTCATGAACAGAACCTTCTCTTGCCTCTCCAAGCTTTCTTTCCAATACCCTAACATATGCTCCCAAAAGGGTCCGAAGCCGATCACCCCCTTGCAATACATGTTGAAAGCTTCTTCTAGTGGAAATGGAGGTAGGGATTCTGGCCTCAGCTTGTTGATGTAATGCCATGAGGAGATGAATGTGTCGAAAGGGTTTCGACATACATAAACAATTCTACAATTAGAACTCTTCATTGATTCTTGCAATGAAGCAAAGGGAACATGAGTCCCAAAAAGTCTTGGCTTGGGAAGGTTGGAGAGGTCAGGGATTTGGTTGTTGGCATAAAGCTTGTATTCCAAGAAAGGTACTAGATCATGTGGATTTGATGCAAGCAATGGATGGTTTTTATTCGAACTAGCGAAATTCTTGCGATTCGTGACGGCAAAGGTTAAGGCTTTTATCCATGTCGTGCCTGATTTTGGTATGGTAGCAAGAATTACATCAGAGTCTCTTGCTTGGAAGTGTTTTTGGAAAGAGGTTATGGCTTGAATCTCTTTTGGTTGACACCAAAAGCCTTGGAACTTATAGAGGAAAGAAGTTCTCCAGCCTTTCTCTTTGGGAAGAGAATGAATCAACTCCTTGCACTCATTGCTAATTAGGTAGTTTTCTTCATCTTCCACAACACCAATTGTGGGATTTTTAGTGAAATGGGGAATGGCCATTGAAGTTGTTGTATAGGTAGAGATTGGCATTTTTTTCCCCTTTCTTAATTTTGGCTTGTGAATTAGCTTATAGAAACATTCACTTATAAATAGTTGCATGGCTAATACATTCTCTTACAAATATTGTCTATAAATTGTGCACGTTGATAACATGCATGATCCAACAACCTTCACCATTAAATGTTGTAGGGAGGGGTTATGTACTAATTTTCTCACATTTCTCTTGTTACGATGGGAAAGCACTAAAACAAAATGTCTCCCTCTTTTTCTTTTAAGGGTGGTGATATTCTTAATTTTGCATATGTTATACTAGCTTGTGTTGCACAATTTATTTATTTATTTATTTCTTCCTTTTTTTTCCTTTTAATGCATACAATTATGTGATATAAGTTTCATGGGCCAGGCCGGACTCATATTATCAAACATTCTGTCTGTCCAGGCCTGACTCGATCTAAAATATTGATAGAAAATTTTGCCTAAACTTGGCCAGGTCCAAATTATTAACAAAAAATTATGTCCAGACCTGACCCCGACATGAAAAATCGCTATCCAGGCTTGCTCAAATTTACGTATAGAGGGATCAAAACTTTTAAAAAATGGATCGATCTCTCTAGAAAAATATCTATCCCTATGTAAAAATGATCTATCCTTCTTAAAATCTATATTGGTATTAGTAAATGGTTCGGGCCGAGCCTAGACAAAATAAATACCATATCCAAGACCGCCGTTTATTAAACATGTCTCATTTTTTTTTATCCAAACTCGTTTTTCAGACTTAATATTTTGGTTTAAACGTTCCCAAATATGGAATGGGTATAATCTAACCCTTGGACAAATCTATTATGTATGGGAGCATTACAATTCTTTTACTATAGCTTTTATAATTATCTAATAGCAATCATAAATTGTAGGATATCCACTAAAATTTTATGTAAATCCCACATCCATGTGTGGTATACTCTCATACAATTCATAATTATGATTGGTTAATTATGAATTCAAGTCATTTTTATAGAAATTTATATTATTTTTATCATTTTTAATCAATTTGAAATTATTTAAAAATGAAGAAAACTATATATATACTCAATTTAATTCAATTTTTGATTGTTTTTCGTTCAGATTAAGATCAATTTAATTCGATTTTTAATAAACTCTTAACCATTGATCAAATATGCGAGAGTAAAACATATTGATTAATGTGAGTACATTTTTTATATTTGAATGTTTTTCTGTATTTTATATATGGATGGTTTTGAATTTGTGTCACTTGTCACCCGTTCAACTTTAATTACTTTGATCAATCAATTTTTTTTTTTTGGATATGAGAAAGGAGTATTTGAATTGTACTTTTTAAGCAGAAAATAAATGCGTTAATCATCGAATCAAATATTTGGTTGATAAAACTAAGCTTTTCATTTTTATGTTTAGATTTGTTCAAGGATTGAATTATTCATCCAATTTAATAAGTCTAGTTCGAATAAGGTCGGGCTCGAAATAAAATATTTTAAATTCGATTGATTCAAATTACTATTTAATAAATAAAGATTATTTTTATTTAAATTTAATTATAAAAATATTAATATATAATTTTTTTTAATATATTTTAAATAATAAAATAAACTTTTTTAATTCGACGAATCGAGTAGAACTTAAACAAATAATTTTATTATTTATTCGAATCTGACTTAATCTGATCTGATTCATGAACAACTCTATTCATATTAGTGTAAACCATGGTTGATCAGATGGATTGAGGTCGACCAAATGTTGAGAGTTGGGGTACTAAACATTCTATGTTTGGCTCGAGTCTAGATTAGGGGTGTAAATGAGACACTGGTGCTCGCAAGCTATTCGAGTTCGGCTCGAAAAAAACTCGAATTCGATTCGGTCATTATCGAGCCGAGCTCGAGCTCGAGCAGCTCGAGCTATCGAGCGAGCCGAATTCGAGTATCTCAATACTCGATTCGAGCGGCTCGCGAGCCTAATCGAGCTTTTGATTTTATAATATATATTTTTATAATAATTTACTATATTACCCTACTGTATAGTGGTGAAACGAGCTCGAGCTCGAACTCGAGCTCGAGTACATAAATTGAGTAAACGAGCTTTATCGAGCCGAGCTCGAATAGTTCGATTATATCTCGAGCCGAGCTCGAGCTTGAAAAATGGTATTCGGTCGAGCTCGAGCTCGAGCTCGAGCAGCGAGTTTCGAGTCGAGCTCGAGCTCGAGCAGCTCACTATTCGAGCTCGGCTCGACTCGATTACAGCCCTAGTCTAGATATTTGTTTGTCAAATTCTTTCTCTTAAATTTGTCTCCCTTAAAAGTAAAAATACTGAAAAGAAAGATTGAATGTCGGCATGGAAAAGGATGGTTAGGTGCCTTTAATATACAACATCACTGTGTCATGCGTCACGGGTGACAATTAGCATGCGAGCTTTTTCAATGCTGCAAACATTTTAAATTGTAACCATTAGATTTGATTTGAAAAAAGATTGAATGTCGGCATGGAAAAACCTATCTCTTCGCATTTATTCTGTGTCACGGGTCGAGAGTAAACCTGTTTATGGTTAGGACAATTCGTCTGATTCGATTTGTATTGAATAAAATTTGAATAAATATTAAAATAATATTATTATTTTAATTTAATTATAAAAAAATAAAAAATTATTTTTTTATATGGTAAATAATAATTTCGAGCCCACAAGCTGACTCGGGTCCACTTAAAATCGGATCTGAATAAATAAAAAAAAATCGGATAACGGCTCGTCCCTTAAAAATATCTAGTCGAGAGTCGAGACAAACTTTAAACCAAATATTATTTTCGTTGTGCGTGCAATGTCTCAATTAAACTTGGTTTTGAAGGGAGGAGTGAGGACCACCCACCAAGCCTTCAAATCTAGATTTGTTTATAGATTGAGTTGATCTTTTACAATTTTGTTCCATCAAAAATTTTGTTGTTAAAAATTCTCATTAAATAACTTTTTTAAAAATTTATTTATTTTTAAAATATTTAAATTTTTTACTAAAGATATTTTCATCGAAAAATTCCTTGTACCGATAAAACTTTCGATGAAAAAATCAATTGAAAAAAATTATTTTTTAATTATTTTTTCATTTATATCCTATATACGATGAGAAAGTACTTTAGCTTTTTGTTACATGTATTCTTTCTCTTTTCTTTTTCATACACTTTTTTTAAGGAAGCACGTTTACCTTTGGTTACATGCTTTTTCTTTTTGGTATTTTTTTTTTATCAATGAAGCACTTTCTATTTTTTTTTTTTTAACTATCAATGAAGGGTTTTTTTATTACAATATAGCAAAAAAAAAAAAAATTACGAAATTACCGTTGGTTTTAGATTATTTCCCAAAATACGGCTTTTTTTTTCTACCTGGGAAATCGCCATCCCCCATGGCGATTTCCCAGCGTTTTTTTTTTGAAAATTTGTAAAAAACACCAAGGGAAATCGCCATGGGGGGTGGCGATTTCCCTTGGTGTTTTTTACAAATTTTCAAAAAAATACCTAGGGAAATCGCCACCCCCCATGACGATTTCCTTTGGTATTTTTAGCAAATTTTGCTAAAATCATGAAGGGAAATCGCAATGGGGGGTGGCGATTTCCCTTCATGTATAATTGTTTTTTTTAATTAATAAACAAAAATTAAAATTTAAACAAAAATTTAATTTGATAAATTTATTTTAAAAAATTATAAATTAAATTAAAATATTTTTTTTATAGGTTTGGTTATTTATTTTTTTAAAATATATATTAAAAATGTAATTTAATTTATTATTACAATTTTATAAAAATAAAAATATATTTCTTATTAAAATTTAAAAAGAAGATTATATTTTTTATTAAAATTTTATATCAAAAATTTTATTTTTTATAATTTTGTAATATTATAAAAAAGAAAATTTAATTTATATCAAAAATGATTTAATGATGTAAAATGTAAAAAAAAAAATTTAAAGAAATTTATCGAGTCACTTTTTTAAATAAAGAAGTTATTTTTAAGTTGGTATCGTAAAATAATTTTTTTAATTTGATTAGTTTTTTTGAGTTGGTATTCGATTAACTCGTGACATCAATTTAATCATTGTTTTTAATAATAGTATATATTGTTACAGTTTAAAACTAGATATTTGATAAAAGAATTTTAATTTAATTTATGATTAAAATTTTATTTCTTATTAAAATTTAAAAAGAAAATTAAATTAAAATGAAAAAAAAGAAAAACAACTTATCATGTAATTTGGATTATTATATTAAAATTAAATAACAACATTAAGATATAAATTAAAATAAAATATAACAATTAATTTCCGAACAAATTTAAAATAAATAACATGAAATGCAAAACATATAAATTTATATTAGAAATTTAAAACACATTACAATTATTCTAATTATTGCGTGGTGTAGAGCAACAGTGTCGAGCTCTTCTAGTGCGTGGTGGTTGCACCCGTCGTTCAACCTCGTCAGTGGCACGTATTCGCGGTCCACCACGACCTCTTGCTATAACCGCCACTGGTTCCGGTTGTATGTCATCAGTCGTTTCATCCGTATCAAAAATTTGAAACCCACTGCTGGATGAGCCAACACCTAGTTCACCCATAACGGGAACCTGACTACTAGATGCACCCATAAATGATGTAGCATCAAATGCTGACGAAGGGGTTCCAAACTGATACATGGATGTTAAATATGCTGAACTTGGACTTAGGACGGGGAGCTGGTCATCTAACCTCGTTCTTGGCGGTGATGGTCGGTAACACTCATCAACGTCATATCCGGGGTGACTTACGGAATAATGATGGCTGGATGGTACTCCATGATCCCGTTCAGGTTCAGGATGATCAAATGACATCCTCGGTGCTGTGAACTCCGATGAGGTCGGTTGACGCGTTCGCCCACGTTGTCGGCGAGGTCTAGGAGCATCCATATCCTGTGTCGGAGGGACTGGAGCTGAAGTTTGTCCGGTAAATGGCATACTCCTAACATCCTCGTGCATCGACGGTGGACAAACGAAAGGCCGACCTTCATTTCTATACCATCTTATGTAATCAGCAGATGGGTTGAAATTATTACCAACAATCGGGTAACCTGTCGGAATTCGTTGAAAACGTATGTTCCACCATTGGATCCAATGTTCATGCTTCGCAGGCCAGAATTCATCATTACGACCATGCATGTCGACCTTGTGAAGCTTATCAAGGTTCACCGGGGCTGCAGGAATTGGTTGTTGCATCCCAAATTGTCGCAACACCCGGTCAGTTTGGTGCCACTCTACATATGAAAAGCATATCAATGCTGTGTTTGCTTTCCATATATTGAAATTATTGTAGGCATCCGATGGGAGGCATGCCATAATTTCACTCGAGGAATATGGCATCCACAGAAACTGCGAATAATTATTACAAATTATTAGTTTCATATGGATTAAATAAATAAATAAAAACTTCAATGTAACAATCGAAATATTTACCTTATCATATCCTAGTCGATCTAGTCGTAGTCTTATACTTGCAAGATCGATCGGAGTCTCTGTAAAATCTCTACCCGTACTCCTACTCCACCTATTAAAATGCATATAATATCTTAATGACCTATAAAAATACAAGTTCGTACAAAATTAATAAAATAGTAAAGATTATTACCTGCTTGCAAGGGGGTATACAGCCGAAATATCCATGCGCGGAGCAAGAAATGGTAGCCGATACCAAGCCCATGATTGTAGAAGCACTAGACATCCACCTATGTCATGGATTTTTGGAACTGTAGCTCGGCAAAGTTCTCTATACAAAACCGCCAAACACGCAGAACCCCAACTATAATTTGCTGCTTGCTCTAAATCACGTAGCAATGGAAGATACATTAAATGTACCCGACTGCTCGATTTGTCAGGCATCAGTAATCCTCCAATCAAACGTAAAATATATGCTCTAGCAGCATATTGTATTTGTTGTTCGGTTGCATGTAATGGCAGATTTTGAAACGATTTCAACCAAGTCAGTCTCACCGTTGAGCCAGATACATAGTCTTCTGGAGGTACCTCACCCAATAGATCTTGACACACTTCATTCCAATCTAGCAGGCTTCCGCCTGTAACTGCATCGCCATGGATCGGAAGTCCAAGTTGCAGCGCAACATCTTCGAGACTGACCGTGCATTCACCACATGGAAAATGAAAAGTGTGCGTCTCGGGTCTCCATCGTTCGACCAACGCAGAGATTAAATCGGGTTGTATCACAAGTCGTCGAATTTGACTTGCGTGATAAAATCCGGCTCTTCTTAAGTGGTCGATAATATAAGGATGCGGGTCCTCCAATGTAAATTTTCTCGCACGTAATACGCGACGAGTTTCCTGTTATAATAATAAAAATTAATATATTAAAAAACTATAACAATTAAAAATTAATAAATAAAACTATAAAATAACAAAATAACAAAAATATAATATAATATAATATAATATAAACAATAATAATATAATATAATAAAAAACAATAATAATATAATATAATATAAACAATAATAATATAATATAAAACAATAATAATATAATATAATATAAACAATAATAATATAATATAATATAATATAAAACAATAATAATATAAAAAACTATAATAATATAATATAAAACTATAATAATATAATATAATATAAAACAATAATAATATAAAAAACAATAATAATATAATATAATATAAACAATAATAATATAATATAATATAACACAATAATAATATAAAAAATAATAATAATATAAAAAACAATAATAATATAATAATATAAAAAACAATAATAATATAAAAAACAATAATAATATAAAAAATAATAATAATATAAAAAACAATAATAATATAACAATTTACTTACCTCGTTAAATATAACCTCCGAGATGTGATTTTCTTGTAACCTCAATAGTGAAGCCATTTCAAAATATTGTTGTAGAAAAAAAAAATTTGTAGAAAGAAATTTTTTTTGGTAGAAAAATGAAAAATTGTTGAAAGAAAATGAAAATATGAATGAGAGGAATGAAAATTTGAAGGAGAGGAGGGGGGTATTTATAGATAAAATGAGTGGGGTGGGGGTGTGGGGGGAGGGGGGACGTGGGGAGGGGGGGCAACGGTCATATGACCGTTGCCCCCCTTTCAATTTTTTTTTTATTATTTCTAATTTGTTTTTTTTTATTTCAAATTTAAAATTTAAAAAAAAAATTTAAAATATTAAATTATAAAAAAACCTAAAATATATTTTACGAATTTTTAATTTTTTAAAATTATAAAAAAATATTTTAATTTAATTTATAATCTTTAAAAATAAATTTATCAAATAAAAATAAATTTTTGTTTAAATATAATTTTTGTTTATTAATTAAAAAAAAATATTCATGAAGGGAAATCGCCACCCCCCATGGCGATTTCCCTTCATGATTTTAGCAAATTTTGCTAAATTTACCAAGGGAAATCGCCATGGGGGGTGGCGATTTCCCTTGGTATTTTTTTGCAAATTTGCAAAAAACACCAAGGGAAATCGCCACCCCCCATGGCGATTTCCCTTGGCGATTTCCCAGCTAGGAAAAAACAAGCCGTATTTTGGGAAATAATCAAAAACCAACGGTAATTTGGTATTTTTTTTTGACTATATTATAGTAAAAAAACCATCAATGAAGCACTTTATATTGAATATATTCCTTTCCTTTTGATAATTTTTTTAATATAAAGAAAGCGTATAATGAGAATAGAAAAATGAATTGTTGAAATTCAAATTATAAATCTGTTGAATGTCATCGATCTTAAAAATAATTATATATGAATCAACTAAATTAAATTCATTTTTTTTTTAATTTTGCAGTAACCACTTTAAATTTGGTAAGCTTTGGTACGAAGTTTCAGCTTGAGAATATAAAAAGCCATTGCTATTATCTAACTTTGACAATAACTTTAAAGGAACCCTCCAAAACCCAAGTAATTGATCAAGAAATTGAAGAATTACTTCTTTCCCTTCCGAAAGAGAAAGGATGGTTAGCTGGTGGCCTATTTCTCTACCATGGCTGTTGGTATCCATCCAGGATTCTTCGTAATTTATTTATTTTTTAAATATTTAATTTTTTTTACTGATGATTTTTTCATCGAAAAATTCCTTGTACCGATAAAACTTTCGATGAAAAAATCAATCAAAAGAAATTATTTTTCAATTAATTTAAATTATTGAATTAACGACAGAAATTTTCGTTGCAAAAGATTTTTTCTAATAAATTAGCTATGAAAACTTTAGTCACTAATACTAAAATTAATAAAATTTTTGAATATTTTTGAAAAAAAAATTTATTGACAAAATTTTGATTTTTTCAGATAGAAATTGTTGTTGGAAAAAGTTGGTGGCAAAAAAGTTTTCCACCTTATTTTGTCGTATTTTCGACAAATTTTTTTCGACGAAAAATATTGACTTTTTTTGACAAAATTTTTTTATTGAAAAATATTTCATCAGAAATAAAGCTTTTTTTTTGAAAGAAAATAGCAACTTCATTAATTAAAGTCGGTTACAGTCATCAAGAATAGCAGTGTAAAAAAAATCTGGACAAATTTCAACCCAAACCCGATCCTCTAACTGCTAAGCCATACTTTGCCAATTCATTAGATGCTTTGTTTCCAGCTCTTTTGGTATGAACAATTCGACAGAACAGAACAGTGGAGGAGAGAGTTCTAGCTTCATCGATTAAGGTTCCAATGGGTGATAGATCCACCTCCCTAGAGCTAATTTGTTTTATCACACTCAAGGCGTCTCCTTCCAAGATGATTTTTTTTGTAAACCCAGGTCTTTTGCAAACTTCAGTGCACAGACTGCCGCTTCAACTTCAATCACCAGTGGATCTGTGGTATCTCTCCTTTGTGCTGCATATGCTCCCTGGATTTCTCCCTCTGTGTCGCGGACAACTACTCCAACTCCTCCGAGTTTCCTTCTTGTGTCAAGTGCGCCATCGAAGTTTACTGTAAATTCTCCCACCGGTGGTGCCACCCATCTCTGTTCTTTGATAGTGACAGTCTCGGCTGCCCTGGGCTTTGAGCGATTGATCTCAGATAAGTAATTTTTGATGAAATTGCCTGTTGTTGGAAGTGACCATCTATCTTCTCCATGTAGTTCTCCATTTCGCCCTTGCTATATTGCCCAAATTGTGACAAAGACTTGCTGAATTTTTTCATTACTCAGTTGTGTGCATATATGACTTAACCAAGTAGCTGGATTTGAGTGATCTCCAGCAGTGGCGTCCCAATTAAAGCCATGTGTTGTCCATATGCTCTGTGCCCAACAGCAATCGCGAATAGCATGCAAGGTAGTTTCTTCATTTTCTCTACATCTGGAACATACTGTGTCCACATTGATGTTCCTTTTAGCAAGGTTCACCATAACTGGTAGGGCGTCATGCCATATTCTCCACATTGTTGTTTTCATCTTAGGTGGTACCTCTGTTGACCATAGTGTTTTCCAATTTGAGGCAGTGTGTCCATTGTTGATAATTTGATCAGATGTGTTAGGATTTTGGAACTCATTCCAAAACATTTTGTATCCTGACTTTATCGTATATATCCCCTTCCTATCAAAGTGACAAACCAGCAAATCCGAACACTCCTGTGTGCTGATAGGTATCCCTTTGATTGCTTCTGCTTCGGTTGGGTTAAATAGGCTGTTGATTGTTTCTTGTATCCATTGTTTGCTGTTCCCTTCAATCAAGTCCTTCACCTTTGTTATCTCGATCTCATATGGTTTTGGGGTGCCAATTATGAATGGTGGTGTTGTTGATAGCCACTTGTCCTCCCATATCCGGATTTGTTCACCATTACCTACTCTCAATGAGAATCAATGCTGTAAAATATCTCTAGATTCCAAATGCTCCTCCGAATTAGGGAGGGATTTCTACCCAAATTAGCATTCATGAAATCAGTGGCTTTATAAACTTGGTGCGCAAGTGTGTCCGTGTTTTTCAACAGACGCCAGCCTTGTTTAGCAAGTAATGCCAAATTAAACTTCTCCATATCTCTAAATCCCATGCCTCCTTCTCTTTTTGACTGACACATCTTGTCCCATCGCACCCAGTGAATACCTTTGGAGTTACTGTTATGAGACCACCAATATCTCTTGATGATGCTGTTAATTTCTGAACAAAGTGTCTTTGGTAACAAAAAACAGATCATGGCATAAGTGGGGATAGCTTGTAACACTGACTTAATGAAAACTTCCTTAACCCCTTGAGATAGGCATCTCGAGCTCTATCCTCGAATTTTAGCATTTATTCTCTCTTTGATCGATCTAAAGGCTTGCACCCTTCCTCTTCATACCATGCTAGGGAGACCTAGGTACTTTCCAATATTCAAAGCTGCTTGGATTTCAAACATGTCCTGAATGGTTTTTTTTTTGTTGGTTGTCAACGTTTGGACTGAAAAATAGAGTTGACTTGTCATAATTTATCTTCTGTCCTAAGCCTTTCTCAAAGATCTTTAGCACGTTCTTCATCATTTTGCTTTTGTTTCTGTCTGCTCTTGCAAAAAGTAAAATGTCATCAGCGAAAAATAGATGAGTGACTCTGGGACCGTTACGGCAAGCCTGAACTGCATGCAACATGCCTTCACGTTGAAATTTTTCTAGAATAGCTGATAGCCCTTCACTACATAGCAAAAAAAGGTAAGGTGATAATGGGTCTCCTTGACGGAGCCCCCAGCCTGGGCAAAATTCATCAGTAATGGCGCTATTTACAAAAATGGAATATGTAACAGAAGTAATGCATGCCATAATGAGAGAAATCCATTGATTATGGAAACCAATAACTTCTATCATATCTCGTAAAAAGTGCCATTCAATCCTATCATATGCTTCGCTCATATCTAATTTAAGGGCAAAGAAACCCTTACGACATTCTTTTTTTCCCTTTTTTGTGAATGTATCATCTCATAAGCAACCAGGACCACCCACCGAGCCTAGATTTGTTTATAGATTGAGTTAATCTTTTACAATTTTGTTTCATAAAAAATTTTGTTGTTAAAAATTCTCTTTAAATAATTTTTTTACAAATTTATTTATTTTTTAAATATTTAAATTTTTTACTGACGATTTTTTCATCGAAAATTCTTTATACCGATAAAACTTTCGATGAAAAAATCAATTGAAAAAAATTATTTTTTAATTAATTTTTCATTTATATCCTATATACGATGAGAAAGTACTTTAGCTTTTGTTACATGTATTCTTTCTCTTTTCCTTTTCATACACTTTTTTTTTTTTAAGGAAGCACGTTTACCTTTGGTTACATGCTTTTTCTTTTTGGTACTTTTTTTTTTTTTTTATCAATGAAGCACTTTCTTTTTTTTTTTTTTTTTTTTTTTTTTTAACTATCAATGAAGCACTTTATATTGAATATATTCCTTTCCTTTTGATAATTTTTTAATATAAAGAAAGCGTATAATGAGAATAGAAAAATGTGTTGTGCTATAGGCAACCACTATGGATGAGAACACATTTAATGTGGCAGCTACAAGTAGCCACTGATAACTCGTATAATTATATAGTTTTTAGTTATGTTTTATTATTGTTTTGTGTCAAATACGAGTTATTATTGTTTAGTCTAATTGTGTTTATGATCTTTTACATTTTTATGTAATTTGGTGTTTTTCACAAGTTTCTTTGAGTGATTTCAGATTACTAGAATTAAGGGCAAATCCAGTTCAGTTCCAGTTCCGACAGCTTTTGCCATATCAGCTATATCTCGAGTTTCACTGAAGCAATAAGGCTGAAATTTTAACCGTACAAAGTTAAGAGGCATATCTATCTTTTTCATGTTTTACACTTCTTGAAACGGAGTCGTTTTGCCTAGCGAAATCAACCATCAAGTTGGCTGATGTGCAATGACGTCTGTCCTGAGCAGTTTTCGCATTTTTACCATATCGTCCGATACACATCAGCAAAGGAGCTGATTCCAACGGCTATGGATCACTAACTGATAGGGGAACATTTGTCTAGAAGACCATGTGATCAGATAAAGCCTCCAATATTGAAGAAATCGACCATCAAGTTGGCTGATGTGCAATGACGTCTGTGCTGACCTGTTTTCGTATTTTGCCCATATATTCTTCTCCACATCAGCAAATGAGCTGATTCCAACGGCTATGAATCAGTAACTCATAGGGGAACATTTTTCTAGAAGACCATGTGATCATATCAGGCCTCCAAGATTGACAAAATCGACCATCAAGTCGGCTGATCAAAATTGTCATACAATATGACGAAAATTGTTAGAAAAATGCACCCACCTATTATACCTACCTTTGAAATTTGTAAAGCTTGTCTCTTGTCATTTAGCCCTCCAAAATGTGTATAAATAGAGGGCCTTGGATGATTGTAGAGGATCATATTGTACATTGGTAGGATATTAGCCATTATAATCAAATTCTCTAAGTTTTCTTCTTCTTTCTTTTCTCTAGTTTTCTTTTTCTTTATTTTCTTCTTCTTCTTCTTTCTTTCTTTTATTTCCTTCTTAGATTCTCTTTAATTTTATGTTTATGTTTACAATGCTTATGCTAGGCTAAACTTCTATTTGGTTAAGGGTGATTTCAAAGCCCTAGACATGTTTTGTGATTGATTTTCAGATTCTATCTATCATTAATTTTCTATCAAAGTTGCTTATGTTCTTCTACAAGAATTGTTCATGATGTTGTCTTGATTTATTTAGGTGTACAACTAGATAGATCTTGATAACTATCTATTGCTAGTTTAGGAGTCTTGATCCGTGTATGATAACTCGTATAATTATATAGTTTTTAGTTATGTTTTATTATTGTTTTGTGTCAAATACGAGTTATTATTGTTTAGTCTAATTGTGTTTATGATCTTTTATATTTTTATGTAATTTGGTGTTTTTCACAAGTTTCTTTGAGTGATTTCAGATTACTAGAAATAAGGGCAAATCCAGTTCAGTTCCAGTTCCGACACCTTTTGCCATATCAGCTATATCTGGAGTTTCACTGAAGCAATAAGGCTGAAATTTTAACCGTGCAAAGTTAAGAGGCATATCTATCTTTTTCATGTTTTACACTTCTTGAAACGGAGTCGTTTTCCCTAGCGAAATCAACCATCAAGTTGGCTGATGTGCAATGACGTCTGTCCTGAGCAGTTTTCGCATTTTGACCATATCGTCCGATACACATCAGCAAATGAGCTGATTCCAACGGCTGTGGATCACTAACTGATAGGGGAACATTTGTCTAGAAGACCATGTGATCAGATAAAGCCTCCAATATTGAAGAAATCGACCATCAAGTTGGCTGATGTGCAATGACATCTGTGCTGACCTGTTTTCGTATTTTGCCCATATCTTCTTCTCCACATCAGCAAATGAGCTGATTCCAACGGCTATGAATCAGTAACTCATAGGGAAACATTTTTCTAGAAGACCATGTGATCAGATCAGGCCTCCAAGATTGACAAAATCGACCATCAAGTTGGCTGATCAAAATGGTCATACAATATGACGAAAATTGTTAGAAAAATGCACCCACCTATTATACCTACCTTTGAAATTTGTAAAGCTTGTCTCTTGTCATTTAGCCCTCCAAAATGTGTATAAATAGAGGGCCTTGGATGATTGTAGAGGATCATATTGTACATTGGTAGGATATTAGCCATTGTAATAAAATTCTCTAAGTTTTCTTCCTCTTTCTTTTCTCTAGTTTTCTTTTTCTTTAGAAAGAGCAAGAGGTTGGATAATTAATATTCTTCTTCTTCTTCTTTCTTTCTTTTATTTTCTTCTTAGATTCTATTTAATTTTATGTTTATAATGCCTATGCTAGGCTAAACTTCTATTTGGTTAAGGGTGATTTCAAAGCCCTAGACATGTTTTGTGATTGATTTTCAGATTCTATCTATCATTAATTTTCTATCAAAGTTGCTTATGTTCTTCTACAAGAATTGTTCATGATGTTGTCTAGATTTATTTAGGTGTACAACTAGATAGATCTTGATAATTATCTATTGCTAGTTTAGGAGTCTTGATCCGTGTAATTGTCTTGATTTCCTATTCATAAGTGGCAATTTGTGATTAATGATTATGGTCAAGTTTTCAATAATTGCAAAGTGGAACATAACCTAAGTTGAACAATCCGAGCTTATGTGTTTGTTGCTTAGATCAACCTATCTTTCTCATCATAAAGCTGCCATTAAATTGAATTTAGAGAGCTTATTCTAGGTTGTTTAATGGTTAGAGATTAAATAGAGAGCTTGTTCTATTTAACGACAAACTAAGGAAAGATTGGGGTAACAGAGCTTGTTGTTATCTACGGTTGTTAACTTTGATAGTTGGTTGATATTGATAGATCTGAAATTGATTCTTAATGATGTCTAGTGGTGGAGAATGAAACCTTAACCATATTTTTCATACTTGATTCTTCTTACTTACTTGTTTTCTTACTTTTCTAGTTTGCTTATTTTTAAAAGTATATTTATTTTTATTGGCTGGTTATACCGCCTAATTTGTATATTAACTTTGTTTTATTTTTATTGGCTGGTTATACCGCCTAATTTAGTATATATATTTTTATTGGCTGGTTATACCGCCTAATTTAGTATATATATTTTTATTGGCTGGTTATACCGCCTTGCATCTTATTCTTATTATTTACTTTAGTTTAAATCTGATTTCAAAAACCCCTTTTCTTTTATTGTTCTTGAATTTAAGTTTTAAACTATCAACTTATAAACTAAAACCCAATCCCTGAGGACTCGACCCTTGCTAACTACTATACTTACAATTGATCTTTTTAGTGCAAGGTTAAATAAGATACACTCTTTTGGGTGCATCAAATTTTTGGCGCCGTTGCCGGGGATTGTTTTTTTAGTTTATTTGTTACTTAGTTTATTCTTATTTTCAGTTCTAATGAGTTTTATTTTCTTGTACATACGGGTTTTTCTTATCAAATTTTGAAAGAAAAAAAAAGAAAAAAAAAACGATGGAATTGAGCAATCTAGCACTTGAAGAGTTGGTGGCATACATGAACATGGAGAATCAACAAGCCAAGCTCACCTCCCCAGTTCAACAATTGGCCATGGGAGGATGTCAAGGCCATCAAGTGTTCCAAGACCAACAGTATGACCATTACTCAAACACTTACCATGAGGGATGGTGGGATCATACTAATTATGGCTACTCGAAAAATTACCAAGAAGTAGATCCTTATGCCAATTACACTCATCCATCTAGCTTCAATCAATCATGGTCTCAAGAACCAGATCTTTTTCAACCACCACATATGACTCAAAACTCAGGTACTTCTTTAGAAGATCTTGTCTATTCTCTTGTTACTGATTCTTTGCAATTTCAACAGGAAACAAGGGCAAGCATCCAGAGTTTGGAAAAGCAAATGAGCCAATTGGCTAGTAGTATGGTGGGATGGGTAGCACAAAGATCTGAAGAACTCCCAGCCCAAACGATGGTTAACCCAAAGGAGAATGCTACTATTGTGACCTTGAAGAATGAGGAACAAGATGAGGATGAAACAAAATTAGAGATGGATTCTATTCTTGAGGATAATGAAGCCAAAGATCCAAATAAGAGTATTTCGGCACCTGAGGTAACGTTTAAGGTTTCACTTTTTACTAATGTTTCTTCTCCACCTTTTCCTAGTAGATTTGCAAAGTTCAAGGAGGAAGAACATGAACAACACATGCCGGAAACCTTAAACAACTTGTTTGTGGAGGTCATTCAACAAGTAACAAAATATGCTCCATTCCTCGATGACATATGCACCACAAAGGATGATGGAATAATACTTGTAATGGAGAATGCATCCACTGTTGTGCAAAGAAAGCTTCCTCTCAAACGCATAAATTTGGGAAATTTCATGTATGAGCCTGACAAGCCTAAAATGCCAAGAAGGGGTGTTGGTTAGGTTCAAAACACTAAATCAAGTGCTAATTGGGGGAGGCAGCCTAATAAGTGAAAGCATTGCCAAACTGCCATCCTCAGATTTGCTCTCTTTTTCTTTATCTTTTTCTTATGTTTTTTTTTTGCTAATTGTGTTTAGTGTTTCTAAGTTCATTTAGGCTGCATAAGTTTATTTTGTTTATTAGTTCTTTTCACTTACACATGATTCTTTCATTTGGGATTAATAGCATTACATTAATGACAATGTAAGAATTATGTGTGGGGGGAAGAATTTAGGATTTTATTTAGAGTGTTTTGTTTTTGTGTCTTTTTATGTTGTTTTTCTTTCTGATCCTTGTTTTGAAAATTAGATGTAAATATAATTTTTAATTTTTTTAACCCCGGTTAAATGGCGGATAATGGTACTCCGTGATTATTTAAATCGGTTCCATCAACTACCCACAAAACTGATATTGTATATAAATTTCTCTTCCAATTTCCTTTTCATTTTTTTTCATTTTTTTTTTCAGGATGGATGATATTCTCACAAGATTGCAGAAACGATTTCCTCCTTTTCCTCGAAATATTTTACTGAAGCTTTACCAAGTTCGATTTGAAATGTTAAGAATGCTTATGCACAAAGGGATTCCTGAAGACATACGTTGGATAATTGAAGCCAAGGTACGTGAAGATGAATATCTTCCTGTTTTGCATTTACCAGGTACAGGTAGAAGCACTTTTGCAAAGAAGCGACGAGCAAAGCGCATGAGTTCAAATTGCCACAAATGTGCACGATGGACGTGTAACGGTAAATGTCGTTCTATTGGGATTCCGTCCTCTAATCGAGATGATAAAATTGAATTCATTAAGGATGGACTGAGTAGGGAGAATTTGGGTAATATCCAACTTTCTCTTGAGACGCATCCTAGTGGAGACGTACAAAGAGAAATTCTTGATTTATGGCCGCAATTCCAAAGGGAATGGCAACATCTTGGGAATCTGATGTTAAAAGACCCTGTTTGCCAGCTTGTAAGAAAACTGGATGGGAAGCATATCCTCGACTCATAGAAGGCGTTTAAGCCGAATCTGGACGTAAAACCAGAGGAAGATGTGAGCCACAATCACAACTACAATAAATGACTTCTCAGCTTTTGGTTTGATTTGCAATAACTTTATTTTGGTTTAATTTACGTGTTGTTCGATTTGTGTAATTATTCTCGTTTTTTTTTTATTTGTCTTTTACGATTGATTTTTTTTTCTCTTTTTGATTTTTTTCCTGAAATCACGCAAAAATCTTTTGTTAGGTTAACATTTTCTTCTGACAGGTCAAATACACTTTCGGCGACATTATTACTCTTGTCTTATTCACTACTGAGTCCTCTATATATTACACCATGTACTCATTCTCTTTCAGGCACTCGAAGAAAAAAAAATGGAAAGTACTTCATCCCAGCGCATTAAAAAAATTTGTGTCTTTGGAGGTGCTTATCCAGGGAAAAATAACATATTCGCTGATGAAGCCATAAGAGTTGGAGTAATACTTGCCCAACAAAAGATCCACTTGATTTATGGAGGCGGTAGTACGGGTTTAATGGGAGCAGTCGCTACAGCAGCACACGCCGGAGGAAGTCCAGTTCTAGGAATCGTGCCAAAACTATCCACAAGTTTTTGTGGACCTACCGTGGGTAAGGAAATACAAGTCTGGAGTATCCCTGAACGGATGACAATCATGTACCATTCTGCCGATGCATTCATTGCTTTACCAGGAGGTCTGGGTACATTGGAAGAAATAGCTTGCGTGGCTTCTTGGTCATCTTTGGTCACAAATAAGAAACCCATTGGTTTGCTTAATATTAATGGTTATTTTAGTAATTTGCTTTCATATTTAGATAATGCTGTGGATAATGGATTCATGTTTTCAGAGGCAAGGAGAACCATAATTTCTGCTACAACCATTGAAGATTTACTTAAAAAGCTCCAAGCTTATGAGTGTTTATCTGCTACGGTTGTTTCGCAAACGCTCGGAAAAAGAAAAAGAGATATGGACGAGCAAGGAGTGGATTGCACTTTGTCTTTGTGACATTATCTAACATTTTGCTTGTTGTGTCTCAGTTATAATAAGTGGTTAGCAACCTCTGCAGGTAATATCTCCTAAATTCTACCTTTAAAATTTGACATTTGGGACAATGTCATATTTAAGTAGGGGGTAAGGGACATATTTTGCTAATATAAAAAAAAAAAAAATTTGTTGTGTTTTAAGCCATTTAGAAGTATTCATTCTGAACAAGGTCTGAGTAAGGGAGACTTGAGACATACCTTGTCAGTTTGATTTCTTCTTTTCAAAAAAAAAAAAAAAGTTTGTTGTGTTTTAAGCAATTTAGAAGTATTCATTCTGAACAAGGTCTGAGTAAGGGAGACTTGAGACATACCTTGTCAGTTTGATTTTAATCTTTTTATGTTTACTTGTTAATTTTTGTTTAGTATTTTAGGATTATTTAGGTTGCATGAGTTTGTTTTGTTTTGAGTCTTAGTTGTTCCTATTCTTATGTTATTAGTTCTTTTCTCTTACACATGATTCTTTCATTTGGGTTAATAGACTTACATTGAGGACAATGTAAGAATTAAGTGTGGGGGGGGAATGATTTAGGATTTCTTTTATTTTTGTCTACTATTTTTTAATTTTTATGAGTCTTTATTTTTTTTTAGTGTGTTTTAGTTCCTTTTTAATACAATGATGAGATATGAATTGCATAAGTCTAAAACAGATTTACTAGTGAGAAGATTTTCATGAGAATTGAGCTTGATATCAACCTTTTTATGAGCCAATGTTAATATGATATGTTGATTGAGAAAGAAGCATGTTTAGACTTAATCTGACTTGTATAATCATCCTTGTGAGTTTTTGAGCCTATAATGATTGATGCATTATACAAATCAATCTAATTTCTTTCTTGAGTGCTCTTATGATTACATGATTCTCTAGAACTTGCTTTAGACCTTGTTGAGACTATATTGATGCATGTGACAACATGAATATGATAGAGGCATTAGGATTTTTAGCCAGGGCCAAACAGCCATCCCTTATTGATGTTCCAAGAGAACACACCCCTAGTGAGCCAATTTGAGCCTACATTGAATAAGCTATTTATTTGGTAACCACAATTATATATTTTGAGACATATTGCAAAAGAAAAAACAAGGGATATTTTTAGTTAAAAATTTGGGTTGGAAACAAAAGATAAGTGTGGGGGAAGAAAAGAAAAGAAAAAGTCAAGAGAAAAAGAAAGGGATCATTGTCAAATACATTCCCATATTAAAAAAAAAAAATCATCTCTTGAATTTGTGGAAAAAGAAAAAGATGTTACAAAGTTGTTTAGAATGAAGAAAAGGCCCAACATGAATATCCGGCCTAGGTGACTATGTACTTGTAAAGAGTTTTGAGAAGTTTCTTTGTATAATTTTTTTATGTCTCTAAACTTTATGAACTCTTTGGAACCTTTGTGATATCTTTATCCTTTTGTTCTTCAACCACATTACAAACCCCTTGGCCCCATTACAACCTTGATTAAAGACCTCTTGATTTATGAAGTTGCATGATCTTTTAGTGGAGAATAGGTGGACAAGCAAGCATATGGTAGAAGTGTTTTCATGAGATTGATTGAGTGTAAACACGTTACCACTACTTTAAAGAGTGAAAATCAAGAGAGTATCCCATGTGAGAAGTTGAGATTAAGTTTGAATATGCACTATTTTGATTGAAATATGTTATGTTAATATTGGCTTAACTCAAACTATTTACATTCAAGCAAGATTTTTTGTGAATTTCTTTAAGCTATTGATTAGTTTTTAAGACTTGTCCAATGATTATCTCAAATTTATATTGGAAGGATTAGTTATAATTATTATTTTTAGTTTTTTTTATGTTTTCAATGTTTGTGGGTATCATCCTAGTAAACCCTCACGAGACTAAACTCGTCCACTAGGGACACCTAGGGGTTTAAAGGCTTGTGTCACATGCTAAGTGCCACCGTGATTTCCTACGAAAATGGATTAGATTAGATTTTCTTATTTTTATTGAGTCGTTGCTAGGGACTAGCAACAATCTAAGTGTGGGGGTGTGATAACTCGTATAATTATATAGTTTTTAGTTATGTTTTATTATTGTTTTGTGTCAAATACGAGTTATTATTGTTTAGTCTAATTGTGTTTATGATCTTTTATATTTTTATGTAATTTGGTGTTTTTCACAAGTTTCTTTGAGTGATTTCAGATTACTAGAAATAAGGGCAAATCCAGTTCAGTTCCAGTTCCGACACCTTTTGCCATATCAGCTATATCTGGAGTTTCACTGAAGCAATAAGGCTGAAATTTTAACCGTGCAAAGTTAAGAGGCATATCTATCTTTTTCATGTTTTACACTTCTTGAAACGGAGTCGTTTTCCCTAGCGAAATCAACCATCAAGTTGGCTGATGTGCAATGACGTCTGTCCTGAGCAGTTTTCGCATTTTGACCATATCGTCCGATACACATCAGCAAATGAGCTGATTCCAACGGCTGTGGATCACTAACTGATAGGGGAACATTTGTCTAGAAGACCATGTGATCAGATAAAGCCTCCAATATTGAAGAAATCGACCATCAAGTTGGCTGATGTGCAATGATGTCTGTGCTGACCTGTTTTCGTATTTTGCCCATATCTTCTTCTCCACATCAGCAAATGAGCTGATTCCAACGGCTATGAATCAGTAACTCATAGGGAAACATTTTTCTAGAAGACCATGTGATCAGATCAGGCCTCCAAGATTGACAAAATCGACCATCACGTTGGCTGATCAAAATGGTCATACAATATGACGAAAATTGTTAGAAAAATGCACCCACCTATTATACCTACCTTTGAAATTTGTAAAGCTTGTCTCTTGTCATTTAGCCCTCCAAAATGTGTATAAATAGAGGGCCTTGGATGATTGTAGAGGATCATATTGTACATTGGTAGGATATTAGCCATTGTAATAAAATTCTCTAAGTTTTCTTCCTCTTTCTTTTCTCTAGTTTTCTTTTTCTTTAGAAAGAGCAAGAGGTTGGATAATTAATATTCTTCTTCTTCTTCTTTCTTTCTTTTATTTTCTTCTTAGATTCTATTTAATTTTATGTTTATAATGCCTATGCTAGGCTAAACTTCTATTTGGTTAAGGGTGATTTCAAAGCCCTAGACATGTTTTGTGATTGATTTTCAGATTCTATCTATCATTAATTTTCTATCAAAGTTGCTTATGTTCTTCTACAAGAATTGTTCATGATGTTGTCTAGATTTATTTAGGTGTACAACTAGATAGATCTTGATAATTATCTATTGCTAGTTTAGGAGTCTTGATCCGTGTAATTGTCTTGATTTCCTATTCATAAGTGGCAATTTGTGATTAATGATTATGGTCAAGTTTTCAATAATTGCAAAGTGGAACATAACCTAAGTTGAACAATCCGAGCTTATGTGTTTGTTGCTTAGATCAACCTATCTTTCTCATCATAAAGCTGCCATTAAATTGAATTTAGAGAGCTTATTCTAGGTTGTTTAATGGTTAGAGATTAAATAGAGAGCTTGTTCTATTTAACGACAAACTAAGGAAAGATTGGGGTAACAGAGCTTGTTGTTATCTACGGTTGTTAACTTTGATAGTTGGTTGATATTGATAGATCTGAAATTGATTCTTAATGATGTCTAGTGGTGGAGAATGAAACCTTAACCATATTTTTCATACTTGATTCTTCTTACTTACTTGTTTTCTTACTTTTCTAGTTTGCTTATTTTTAAAAGTATATTTATTTTTATTGGCTGGTTATACCGCCTAATTTGTATATTAACTTTGTTTTATTTTTATTGGCTGGTTATACCGCCTAATTTAGTATATATATTTTTATTGGCTGGTTATACCGCCTAATTTAGTATATATATTTTTATTGGCTGGTTATACCGCCTTGCATCTTATTCTTATTATTTACTTTAGTTTAAATCTGATTTCAAAAACCCCTTTTCTTTTATTGTTCTTGAATTTAAGTTTTAAACTATCAACTTATAAACTAAAACCCAATCCCTGAGGACTCGACCCTTGCTAACTACTATACTTACAATTGATCTTTTTAGTGCAAGGTTAAATAAGATACACTCTTTTGGGTGCATCAGTGTAATTGTCTTGATTTCCTATTCATAAGTGGCAATTTGTGATTAATGATTATGGTCAAGTTTTCAATAATTGCAAAGTGGAACATAACCTAAGTTGAACAATCCGAGCTTATGTGTTTGTTGCTTAGATCAACCTATCTTTCTCATCATAAAGCTGCCATTAAATTGAATTTAGAGAGCTTATTCTAGGTTGTTTAATGGTTAGAGATTAAATAGAGAGCTTGTTCTATTTAACGACAAACTAAGGAAAGATTGGGATAACAGAGCTTGTTGTTATCTACGGTTGTTAACTTTGATAGTTGGTTGATATTGATAGATCTGAAATTGATTCTTAATGATGTCTAGTGGTGGAGAATGAAACCTTAACCATATTTTTCATATTTGATTCTTCTTACTTACTTGTTTTCTTACTTTTCTAGTTTGCTTATTTTTAAAAGTATATTTATTTTTATTGGCTGGTTATACCGCCTAATTTAGTATATATATTGGCTGGTTATACCGCCTAATTTAGTATATATATTTTTATTGGCTGGTTATACCGCCTTGCATCTTATTCTTATTATTTACTTTAGTTTAAATCTGGCTTCAAAAACCCCTTTTCTTTTATTGTTCTTGAATTTAAGTTTTAAACTATTAACTTATAAACTAAAACCCAATCCCTGAGGACTCGACCCTTGCTAACTACTATACTTACAATTTATCTTTTTAGTGCAAGGTTAAATAAGATACACTCTTTTGGGTGCATCAAATTTTTGGCGCCGTTGCCGGGGATTGCTTTCTTTAGTTTATTTGTTACTTGGTTTATTCTTATTTTCAGTTCTAATTAGTTTTATGTTCTTGTACATACAAGTTTTTCTTTTCAAATTTAAAAAAAAAAAAAAAAACAATGGAATTGAGCAATCTAACACTTGAAGAGTTGGTGGCATACATGAACATGGAGAATCAACAAGCCAAACTCACCTCCCCAGTTCAACAATTGGCCATGGGAGGATGTCAAGGCTATCAAGTGTTCCAAGACCAACAGTATGATCATTACTCAAACACTTACCATGAGGGATGGTGGGATCATACTAATTATGGCTACTCGAAAAATTACCAAGAAGTAGATCCTTATGCCAATTACACTCATCCATCTAGCTTCAATCAATCATGGTCTCAAGAACCAGATCTTTTTCAACCACCACATATGACTCAAAACTCAGGTACTTCTTTAGAAGATCTTGTCTATTCTCTTGTTACTGATTCTTTGCAATTTCAACAGGAAACAAGGGCAAGCATCCAGAGTTTGGAAAAGCAAATGAGCCAATTGGCTAGTAGTATGGTGGGATGGGTAGCACAAAGATCTGAAGAACTCCCAGCCCAAACGATGGTTAACCCAAAGGAGAATGCTACTATTGTGACCTTGAAGAATGAGGAACAAGATGAGGATGAAACAAAATTAGAGATGGATTCTATTCTTGAGGATAATGAAGCCAAAGATCCAAATAAGAGTATTTCGGCACCTGAGGTAACGTTTAAGGTTTCACTTTTTACTAATGTTTCTTCTCCACCTTTTCCTAGTAGAATTGCAAAGTTCAAGGAGGTCATTCAACAAGTATCAAAATATGCTCCATTCCTCGATGACATATGCACCACAAAGGATGATGGAATAATACTTGTAATGGAGAATGCATCCACTGTTGTGCAAAGAAAGCTTCCTCTCAAACGCATAAATTTGGGAAATTTCATGTATGAGCCTGACAAGCCTAAAATGCCAAGAAGGGGTGTTGGTTAGGTTCAAAACACTAAATCAAGTGCTAATTGGGGGAGGCAGCCTAATTAGTGAAAGCATTGCCAAAACTGCCATCCTCAGATTTGCTCTCTTTTTCTTTATCTTTTTCTTATGTTTCTTTGCTAATTGTGTTTAGTGTTTCTAAGTTCATTTAGGCTGCATAAGTTTATTTTGTTTATTAGTTCTTTTCACTTACACATGATTCTTTCATTTGGGGGATAATAGCATTACATTGAGGACAATGTAAAAATTATGTGTGGGGGGAAGAATTTAGGATTTTATTTAGAGTGTTTTGTTTTTGAGTATTTTTATGTTGTTTTTTTTTTCTGATCCTGGTTTTGAAAATAACTAGATGTAAATATAATTTTTAATTTTTTTACCCCGGTTAAATGGCGGATAACGGTACTCCGTGATTATTTAAATCGGTTCCATCAGCTACCCACAAAACTGATATTGTATATAAATTTCTCTTCCAATTTCTCTTTCAATTTTTTTCATTTTTTTTCTTTTCAGGATGGATGATATTCTCACAAGATTGCAGAAACGATTTCCTCCTTTTCCTCGAAATATTTTACTGAAGCTTTACCAAGTTCGTTTCGAAAGATTAAGAATGCTTATGCAGAAAGGGATTCCTGGAGACATACGTTGGATAATTGAAGCCAAGGTACGTGAAGATGAATATCTTCCTGTTTTGGATTTACCAGGTACAGGTAAAAGCACTTTTGCAAAGAAGCGACGAGCAAAGCGCATGAGTTCAAATTGCCACAAATGTGCACGATGGACGTGTAACGGTAAATGTCGTTCAATTGGGATTCC
The DNA here is from genome assembly GCA_030761205.1 of Fremontodendron californicum. Lineage (NCBI taxonomy): Eukaryota > Viridiplantae > Streptophyta > Magnoliopsida > Malvales > Malvaceae > Fremontodendron > Fremontodendron californicum. Next base: position 2,125,378 of record JAULJL010000041.1, read on the forward strand.
GTCCTCTAATCGAGATGATAAAATTGAATTCATTAAGGATGGACTGAGTAAGGAGAATTTGGGTAATATCCAACTTTCTCTTGAGACGCATCCTAGTGGAGACGTACAAAGAGAAATTCTTGATTTATGGCCCAATTCCAAAGGGAATGGCAACATCTTGGGAATCTGATGTTAAAAGACCCTGTTTGCCAGCTTGTAAGAAAACTGGATGGGAAGCATATCCTCGACTCATAGAAGGCGTTTAAGCCGTTTCTGGACGTAAAACCAGAGGAAGATGTGAGCCACAATCACAACTACAATAAATAACTTCTCAGCTTTTGGTTTGATTTACAATAACTTCATTTCGGTTTAATTTACGTGTTGTTCGATTTGTGTAATTATTCTCATTTTTTTTATTTGTCTTTTACGGTTGCTTTTTCTTCTCTTTTTGATTTTCTTCCTGAAATCACGCAAAAATCTTTTGTTAGGTTAACATTTTCTTCTGACAGGTCAGATACACTTTCGGCGACATTATTACTCTTGTCTGATTCACTACTGAGTCCTCTATATATTACACCATGTACTCATTCTCTTTCAGGCACTCGAAGAAAAAAAAAATGGAAAGTACTTCATCCCAGCGCATTAAAAAAATTTGTGTCTTTGGAGGTGCTTATCCAGGGAAAAATAACATATTCGCTGATGAAGCCATAAGAGTTGGAGTAATACTTGCCCAACAAAAGATCCACTTGATTTATGGAGGCGGTAGTACGGGTTTAATGGGAGCAGTCGCTACAGCAGCACACGCCGGAGGAAGTCCAGTTCTAGGAATCGTGCCAAAACTATTCACAAGTTTTTGTGGACCTACCGTGGGTAAGGAAATACAAGTCTGGAGTATCCCTGAACGGATGACAATCATGTACCATTCTGCCGATGCATTCATTGCTCTACCAGGAGGTCTGGGTACATTGGAAGAAATAGCTTGCGTGGCTTCTTGGTCATCTTTGGTCACAAATAAGAAACCCATTGGTTTGCTTAATATTAATGGTTATTTTAGTAATTTGCTTTCATATTTAGATAATGCTGTGGATACTGGATTCATGTTTTCAGAGGCAAGGAGAACCATAATTTCTGCTACAACCATTGAAGATTTACTCAAAAAGCTCCAAGCTTATGAGTGTTTATCTGCTATGGTTGTTTCGCAAACGCTCGGAAAAAGAAAAAGAGATATGGACGAGCAAGGAGTGGATTGCACTTTGTCTTTGTGACATTATCTAACATTTTGCTTGTTGTGTCTCAGTTATAATAAGTGGTTAGCAACCTCTGCAGGTAATATCTCCTAAATTCTACCTTTAAAATTTGACATTGGGGACAATGTCATATTTTAGTAGGGGGTAAGGGACATATTTTTCTAATATAAAAAAAAAAAAAAATTTTGTGTTTTAAGACATTTAGAAGTATTCATTCTGAACAAGGTCTGAGTAAGGGAGACTTGAGACATACCTTGTCAGTTTGATTTAATCTTCTAAAAAAAAAAAAAAAAAAAAAAGCATGTTTAGACTTAGTGTGTTTTAGTTACTTTCAATACTATGATGAGATATGAATTGCATAAGTCTAAAACAGATTTATTAGTGAGAAGATTTTCATGAGAATTGAGCTTGATGTCAATCTTTTATGAGCCAATGTTAATATGATATGTTGATTGAGAAAGAAGCATGTTTAGACTTAATCTGACTTGTATAATCATCCTTGTGAGTTTTTGAGCCTATAATGATTGATGCATTATACAAATCAATCTAATTTCTTTCTTGAGTGCTCTTATGATTACATGATTCTCTAGAACTTGCTTTAAACCGTTTGAGACTATATTGATACATGTGACAACATGAATATGATAGAGGCATTAGGATTATAACCAGAGCCAAACAGCCATCCATTATTAATGTTCCAAGAGAACACACCCTTAGTGAACCAATTTGAGCCTACATTGAATAAGCTATATCTTTGGTAACCATAACTTGTCCCTAACCTAAATATACTTATATCTTTACCTTTGTTCCAAAAGATGAATTAGCATGTTTTGAGACAAGTTGCAAAGACAAAGAAGATTTATTGAAAATTTGGGTTAGAAACAAGAAATAAGTGTGGGGGGAAAAGAAAGAAAAAAGTCAAGAGAAAAAGAAAGGGATCATTGTCAAATACATTCTCATATAAAAAAAAAAAAAAAAAAAAAAAAAAAAATCTTCTCTTGAACTTCTAGTTAAAGTAAAGAAAAAGATGTTACAAAGTTGGTTAGAATGATGCAAAGGCTCAACATGAATATTTAGCCTATGTTATTATGTGCTTTATAAGAGTTTTGAGAAGTTTTATTTGTATGATCTTTTTATGTCTCGAAACTTTATGAACTCTTTGGAACCTTTGTGATATCTTTATCCTTTTGTTCTTCAACCACATTACAAACCCCTTGGCCCCATTACAACCTTGATTAAAGACCTCTTGATTCATGAAGTTGTATGATCTAAATAGTGGAGAATAGGTGGACAAGCAAGAATATGGTAGAACTGTTTTCATGAGATTGATTGAGTGTAAACACTTCACCACTACTTTAAAGAGTGAAAATCATGAGGGTATCCCATGTGAGTAGTTGAGATTAAGTTTGAATATGCACTATTTTGATTGAAATATGTTATGTTAATATTGGCTTAACTCAAACAATTTACATTCAAGTATGATTTTTTGTGAAATTCTTTAAGCTATTGATTAGTTTATAAGACTTGTTCAAAGATTGTCTCTAATTTGTATTGAAAGGATTAGGAGTAAATATTTTTAGTATATGTAGTTTATTTATATTTTAGTTTTTCAATGTTTGTGGGTATCGTTCTAGTAAACCCTCACGAGACTAAACTCGTCCACTAGGGACACCTAGGGGTTTAAAGGCTTGTGTCACATGCTAAGTGCCACCGTGATTTCCTACGAAAGTGGATTAGATTAGATTTTCTTATTTTATTTTTATTGAGTCGTTGCTAGGGACTAGCAACAATCTAAGTGTGGGGGTGTGATAACTCGTATAATTATATAGTTTTTAGTTATGTTTTATTATTGTTTTGTGTCAAATACGAGTTATTATTGTTTAGTCTAATTGTGTTTATGATCTTTTACATTTTTATGTAATTTGGTGTTTTTCACAAGTTTCTTTGAGTGATTTCAGATTACTAGAATTAAGGGCAAATCCAGTTCAGTTCCAGTTCCGACAGCTTTTGCCATATCAGCTATATCTCGAGTTTCACTGAAGTAATAAGGCTGAAATTTTTACCGTACAAAGTTAAGAGGCATATCTATCTTTTTCATGTTTTACACTTCTTGAAACGGAGTCGTTTTGCCTAGCGAAATCAACCATCAAGTTGGCTGATGTGCAATGACGTCTGTCCTGAGCAGTTTTCGCATTTTTACCATATCGTCCGATACACATCAGCAAATGAGCTGATTCCAACGGCTATGGATCACTAACTGATAGGGGAACATTTGTCTAGAAGACCATGGGATCAGATAAAGCCTCCAATATTGAAGAAATCGACCATCAAGTTGGCTGATGTGCAATGACGTCTGTGCTGACCTGTTTTCGTATTTTGCCCATATCTTCTTCTCCACATCAGCAAATGAGCTGATTCCAACGGCTATGAATCAGTAACTCATAGGGGAACATTTTTCTAGAAGACCATGTGATCATATCAGGCCTCCAAGATTGACAAAATCGACCATCAAGTCGGCTGATCAAAATTGTCATACAATATGACGAAAATTGTTAGAAAAATGCACCCACCTATTATACCTACCTTTGAAATTTGTAAAGCTTGTCTCTTGTCATTTAGCCCTCCAAAATGTGTATAAATAGAGGGCCTTGGATGATTGTAGAGGATCATATTGTACATTGGTAGGATATTAGCCATTATAATCAAATTCTCTAAGTTTTCTTCTTCTTTCTTTTCTCTAGTTTTCTTTTTCTTTATTTTCTTCTTCTTCTTCTTTCTTTCTTTTATTTCCTTCTTAGATTCTCTTTAATTTTATGTTTATGTTTACAATGCTTATGCTAGGCTAAACTTCTATTTGGTTAAGGGTGATTTCAAAGCCCTAGACATGTTTTGTGATTGATTTTCAGATTCTATCTATCATTAATTTTCTATCAAAGTTGCTTATGTTCTTCTACAAGAATTGTTCATGATGTTGTCTTGATTTATTTAGGTGTACAACTAGATAGATCTTGATAACTATCTATTGCTAGTTTAGGAGTCTTGATCCGTGTAATTGTCTTGATTTCCTATTCATAAGTGGCAATTTGTGATTAATGATTATGGTCAAGTTTTCAATAATTGCAAAGTGGAACATAACCTAAGTTGAACAATCCGAGCTTATGTGTTTGTTGCTTAGATCAACCTATCTTTCTCATCATAAAGCTGCCATTAAATTGAATTTAGAGAGCTTATTCTAGGTTGTTTAATGGTTAGAGATTAAATAGAGAGCTTGTTCTATTTAACGACAAACTAAGGAAAGATTGGGATAACAGAGCTTGTTGTTATCTACGGTTGTTAACTTTGATAGTTGGTTGATATTGATAGATCTGAAATTGATTCTTAATGATGTCTAGTGGTGGAGAATGAAACCTTAACCATATTTTTCATATTTGATTCTTCTTACTTACTTGTTTTCTTACTTTTCTAGTTTGCTTATTTTTAAAAGTATATTTATTTTTATTGGCTGGTTATACCGCCTAATTTGTATATTAACTTTGTTTTATTTTTATTGGCTGGTTATACCACCTAATTTAGTATATATATTGGCTGGTTATACCGCCTAATTTAGTATATATATTTTTATTGGCTGGTTATACCGCCTTGCATCTTATTCTTATTATTTACTTTAGTTTAAATCTGGCTTCAAAAACCCCTTTTCTTTTATTGTTCTTGAATTTAAGTTTTAAACTATTAACTTATAAACTAAAACCCAATCCCTGAGGACTCGACCCTTGCTAACTACTATACTTACAATTTATCTTTTTAGTGCAAGGTTAAATAAGATACACTCTTTTGGGTGCATCAGCCATCATCTAGCAGCCAACCACCATGGTTAAATGCATGGTGTTGAATTTTGGTGTCATGGTAGCAAAAGTCATGGTAGCTTCTATGACTTTGGTGGATAAGCCTCTTTCTTTGACTTTGATGGTTCATTTGAGCCAATATTCAACAAAATAAATTCTTGAAATTCAAATCATAAATCTGTTGAATGTCATCGATCTTAAAAATAATTATATATGAATCAACTAAATTAAACTTTTTTTTATTTTTTTTTATTTCTAATTTTGCAGTAAGCACTTTAAATTTGGTCAGCTTTGGTACGAAGTTTCATCTTGAGAATATAAAAAACCATTGCTATTATCTAACTTTGACAATAACTTTAATGAAACCCTCCAAAACCCAAGTAGACCTGCTCACGGGCCGAGCAGCCCGCCCGGCAGGTCCGGCCCATATAAGACACGGCCTGGGCAGGATATTTTATGTTCCGGGCCGGCCCGGCTCGGCCCGGAACAATGATTTTTATTATAATAATATTATTTTATTTAATTTTAATTATAAAAAATTAAAAAAATTAAAAAAATTATTTTTTTGTTCCAATGAACAGTGTTTCGGGTCTAAACGGGCGGGCTTGGGCTACCCAGGGCCGGGCCTGGGCAGAAGGGAAAAAAAAAACCGGGCCGCGGCCCATGATCACCTCTAAACCCAAGTAACTGATCAAGAAATTGAAGAATTACTTCTTTCCCTTCCGAAAGAGAAATGATGGTTAGCTGGTGGCCTATTTCTCTACCATGGCGGTTGGTATCCATCCAGGATTCTTCGTAATCTATTTATTTTCTTTTACTGATGATTTTTTCATCGAAAAATTCCTTGTACCGATAAAACTTTCGACGAAAAAATCTGTCAGAAAAAATTATTTTTCAATTAATTTAAATTATTGAATTAACGACAGAAATTTCCGTTGCAAAATTTTTTTTCCAATAAATTAGCTACGAAAACTTTAGTCACTAATACTAAAATTAATAAAAAATTCAATTTTTTGAAAAACAATTTTATCGACAGAATTTTGATTTTTTTTTCTATAGAAATTGTAGTTGGAAAAAGTTGGTGGCAAAAAAGTTTTCCACCTTTTTTTGACGTATTTCCGACAAATTTTTTTCGTTGGTATTTTTCGACGAAAAATATTGACTTTTTTGACAAAATTTTTTAATCGAAAATATTTTATCAGAAATAAAGCTTTTTGTTGTAGTGGCAACACTTAATCAAGTTTAAATTGTAATAAATATAATCAACTATAATTAGAATAATATTAAGAATTACTAAAATGTAATTAAAGTAATATTAAAGATTACAATACTATTAATGCACTTAAAAAGAGTTATGAAACTATTGTGATATTAATTACTTACAATTAAAAAAATTAAAAGCCAAATTAATCATAGTGCTTGAATTATTCAACATTAATGCAATTGATATAATTATGTTCACCAACATTTACTTATTGACATCAACCAAGATTTATTCTAGACTTGCTCTAGGATCGAGTTGTTCATTCGGTCTGACAGGTCCGATTCTAATTGGACTGAGTTTGGATAAAGATTTTTGTAATTCTGATCGATCCAGCCCAAATTATTATTCATTAAATAAAAAATATTTTTTATTTAAATTTAATTATAAAAAATATATTAATATTAATATAAAATATTTTTTTAATATTTTAATAATTTATGAATAGTAAAACGAGTTTACAAACCAACCAAAAACAAACTTGAACAAAAAAAAAATTCAGACTATAATCCGACTTGACACATAAACAGATCTAATTTATTCCCTTCATAATTTCTGAGGTAGGGTGACAACTCAAAGTTTGATTCTTGATTTTTTTCGTTCAAATGTTTGATAGATAGGTTGAGGTTGCTCCTTAATTGAATTTTATGTCCCTCCTTTTCCTTTTTGTTGGATTTGATATCATATATTAATTATATGTCTTTTAATAGATTTGATAATTCGTATATTTGTGTTATTTTTTTATGTTATAATTGTGTTTAAGATTTTATATATTTATATAAATTTTGATACGTTAATAATTTATATTATACAAATTTTGACATGATCATGTATTCGTTTTATTTTTTTTGTATCATATCATATTTTTATTTTTTTATATCATATTCATGTTATGTCTAATATTATCAAGTCTAATATTTAACAAAGTTAGTGCATATATTTGACTCTTCATATATTGGCTTGGGCCAATCTCAACTCTCAGTTAAATAAGGCTTCATTGCCTGAGTTCATTAGCTATCAGTTACAAAGTTATCTCTTTACTTTAAAAAAAAAAAAAATTATATATCTAATAACACAATAGTAGTTACAAGGATTTATATTTGATATATTGATCGTGTATAAATTTATATACTGTCAGTGAATCAAATAATATCATTTTATTAAAAATAAAGTTATATGTATTTATTTTTAAATTTTTTTAATAAGATGGCATCATCTAATTCACTAATAATGTAAAGATATATACACTGTCAGTGCATCAAATACAAATTCTAATTACAATTTGAAAATGTCAAACAACAATGAGAGAAGATAAGGTTCAATCTAAACATAAATTTGTCTATTTCTCTTTTTTTTCCTCTATAAAAAAAAAACAATAATAAATTTGTGTAATTATTAGAAAAGAACAATATTATTTACACGAGTTAGTACAATCTCTTTTTTTTTTTTTTGTTAATCATGGTTCAATTATTATGAGAAACACTTCGGATGTAAAATTTTAAATGCATTAAATTGATATAAGAAAATGCTTACAATCATTCAAAAAAGAGATTAGATCTAGACAAAGTTTACGAAAAACACCTCATATTGTATTAACAATAAAAAATAGAAAAAGAAGATTACTTTTTAGCTAGATAATATGAAGGTAGTATTGATCATGATTAAACATATTCAAGGATCGGGTTATTTGTCGGACTCGATCCGTATTGAGTCGGTCTGTAAAAAGATTTTTTTATTTTATTTTATTTTAATTTGGGCCTGTCTGACCTGAATTATCATCAATAAAAAAAAATGTATTTAAATTTAATTATAAATATTAATATAAAAATATTTTTAATATTTTAATATCATTTTAAACAATGATATAGGCTTTCGGATCGACCCGAACCCGATCCTACAGAACCTAAATAAAGAAAATAAAAAAAATTTGAATCGCGACTTGATCCGAACCATAAACAAGTCTAATCATGATATGATAGGTTTTTCATAACATAAATTGTGGCATTATATATATATATATATATATATATATATATATATATATATATATATAATCTAAGGAGTCATGAATGAGACACGTGAAGAAATGATAAATGGTCCCTTAATTTGTCTCCAAGAAAATGGTCCCCAAAACCTAACATTAATCATTGATTCGTATATCCGTGTCATAATTTTTATTTTTATTTTTATAGACATCAGTATTTTAGATGGTAATTTTAAAGTTTAGTTATAAATTATTAAATTATATATTTTAGGATTACCTATGCTTTATTTTTTTTCATTTTTAATTGATTCAAACTTAGGTGGGTTTGAAAAGTTTCAAATTAAAAATGGTTAAATAAAAACAAGAAATGAAAATGAAAATCAATAAATTTTAAAACTTTGGTGAGTAGATCTTATTGGTTTTGATTTTCAGCTCTGTTTTTTTTTTCATTTAATTGTTTTTAATTAGAAACTTTACCTTTGAAGCAATGAGGAGTTACCAAAAGAAGAGATCAATTGCCAAGTAATTGGGATATGAAAAAAATCCTAAATTCAAGCTTTAGCAATTGTGTCTCGTTTGCATATTCTATTCATTGGTGAAGAAAACATGATAATTTCTCAGAGTTATTTTCTAAGAAAATATAGGAGGGAATTGCATACTAAGCAAATTAAAATCTTCACTAGAAAGAATAAATAAATAAAGTGAAAAAAAAATGTAGTGTTTTGCATGGATTCCCCTTCCTAAAACACTTTACCTTTTTTTTTTTTTAATAATATATATGGGGTGTAATCGAGTCAAACCGAATCCAAACAATATAAAGTTTGAGCTTGACTCGAAATTCGATTCGAGTCCGATCAAGTTTTATTTTTAAAATTCGAGCTCGATTCGAGATAAAAACCGAATTACTTGAACTCATTCAATTAGATTCATTTACCTAATAAATAAATAAAAAAAGCTCAATTTCCACATACTTGACTTCAAATTCGATTATTTATACTAGAACTTAAAATTTTTCATTACTAATTTAAAATAAAAAATATATATTAAAAATAAAAAATTCAAATAGGTTTCCGAGTTACTCAAGCCAGACATTAAGATACTCGAATTCGGTTCGCTCAATAACTCAAGTTGCTCGAACTCGAGTTCAACTCTATAATAATCAAACCAAATTTGAATTTTTTTCAAACTAAACTCGAATAATTTGTGAACACATATATTTCATTTATATCCTATATACGATGAGAAAGTACTTTAGCTTTTGTCACATGTATTCTTTCTCTTTTCTTTTTCATACACTTTTGTTTTTTAAGGAAGCACGTTTACCTTTGGTTACATGCTTTTTCTTTTTGGTACACTTTTATTTTTTTTATATCAATGAAGCACTTTCTATTTTTTTTCTTTTATTTTTTGGTACTATCAATGAAGCACTTTATATTGAATATATTCCTTTCCTTTTGATAATTTTTTTAATATAAAAAAAGCGTGGTTACATGCTTTTTCTTTTTGGTACACTTTTATTTTTTTATATCAATGTAGCACTTTCTATTTTTTTTCTTTTATTTTTTGGTACTATCAATGAAGCACTTTATATTGAATATATTCCTTTCCTTTTGATAATCTTTTTAATATAAAAAAAGCGTACTATGAAAATAGAAAAATGGATTGTTGAATGTCACCAATTTTAAAAATAATTGTGCATGAATCAATTATATTAAAATTTTTTTTTTTTTTTTTTAATTTTGCAGTAAGCAATTTAAATTTGGTCAGCTTTGGTACGAAGTTTCAGCTTGAGAATATAAAAAGCCATTGCTATTATCTAACTTCGACAATAACTTTAATGGAACACTCCAAAACCCAAGTAACTGATCAAGAAATTGAAGAATTACTTCTTTCCCTTCCGAAAGAGAAAGGATGGTTAGCTGGTGGCCTATTTCTCTACCATGGCTGTTGGTATCCATCCAGGATTCTTCGTAATTTGATCAACTTTCATCGACATTTCCAAGCTCAAAATCATGATATTATCCTTGCTTCTAAGCCAAAATCAGGCACAACTTGGCTTAAGGCCCTGATTTTCTCCATTGTCAATCGTTCTCGTTACTCAAACTATTCAAACACTCCATTGCTTACTTCAAATCCTCATGAACTCGTTCCCTTTATCGAGTTCACTCTCTATGACAAAAAAGAGTTTCCTGATCTTACTTCTCTTCAATCTCCAAGGCTTTTTTCGACTCACATTCCTTATATGTCTTTACCAGAATCGATTAAAGAGTATAATAATAATAACACCCGGATTGTTTATATTTGCCGAAATCCTTTTGATGTTATTGTTTCGTCTTGGCATTTTGCAGCTCAAGGTCGGGAAAGCTTGGGAAGATCAATGGAGGATTTGGTTGATAGTTTCTGCAATGGAATTGAAGCTTTCGGGTCGTTTTGGGACCATGTTTTAGGGTACTGGAAAGAGAGTTTGGAGAATCCGAAGAAAGTTTTGTTTATGAAATATGAGGACTTGAAGGAAGACATGGATTTGCAGCTGAAGAGGTTGGCTGAGTTCATAGGATTTCCTTTTTCAATGGAGGAAGAGAAAGAAGGGGTGATTGAAGAGATTTCGAAGCTATGTAGTTTGAGGAGATTGAAAGATTTGGAGGTGAATAAAAGTGGGAAATTCATGGCAAATTTTGAGAATAAATGCTATTTTAGGAAGGGTGAAGTAGGGGATTGGGTTAATCACCTAAGTCCTGCCATTGTAGAACGTTTGGAAAAGCTTATTGGGGAAAAATTTGAAGGATCTGGCTTGAGTTTCAAAGCATCCAAAGGACTGATCAGATGTTCATCTTCATCATTAGATGCCAATATGCCTCATCTTCTAAATAAATGATTATCTGAGAAGAAAAAAAAGTAGGTTGAAACTTTCCAGGGGGCAATCCAATTTAAGAATCTTGTATTTTAGCTTATCCAATCACAAAAAATCTTTGTAAACTTTGTTTGATTGGCAAGAATAAATATTATGGGCGTTTATTATTTGGTTTTAATTGAACTATTGACCGAAATTGGAATTCAGTTTGGTTAATCGGTCAATCAAAAAAATTTAGATTCGGTTATTGATAGAGATTTTTGATGAATTTCGATTATCGATTAATTCGGTTCGGTTAAGCTAAAATAATTGAATTAATCATATTAACCGGAACTTGAATTTGTAATTTTATTATGTTTTAGTATGTTTAATATTTGGATTTTATTATAGTTTTATTATATTTTACTTTTGGATTTTGGTTGATATATATAGCTTGTTTTGGCATTTTGGTTGGATGTATAAAATCATGTGTTAAAAATATGTTGTAAAGTAAATTTGATATTTATTTTGGTAAATCGAAAACCGACCGAATTAATTGAAATAATTTTGGTTCGGTTAATTTACATCTCTTCTTATTCGGTTCGGTTAACAATTAAGATAAAAAAAAATTAGTTAATTCGGTTAATGGAATTTCGATTTGATTAATAATCGAACCGACCGTTTGAACACCCTAATAAATATGATGAACTTGAGGCTTAATCCAATTGATTCATGCAATCACTTTTAAGAAATGACATTCAAAATGTCTTAAATTAACATTTTAACATCTGCATCACCTTCACCCATTTTCAAGAGACCTCCTTTGTATAAAAATAAATAAAAAATAAATATTACGTGCTTAATTTGTATCACCACCACGACACATGCATTTCTCTTTTATCAATTTTTGTTTACTCTTCTAAATTGAAGCATAATATCTAGTTTTTGTTTTTTTATATATAATAATATCTGTTTTTGATTGGACTGATATTTTAAATCCGGCTCTTCGTCTGAAGAATATATGCACATCTTTCATTGCAATAATATTAAAGGAATGACAGAGGAATTTGTTCTATTTTCTTGAAGCATTTAACCAGTTTTTTTCCAAAAAAGAAAAAGAGTTTGTTCTTGTATTATGATGAATATATCATTATAATTATAATAATAAAAATGTAAAATATTTTGAGCTCATAAATTTTATGTCACTTACAAATTACAATGCAATATATTTCTACTACACTTTTTATTAGAAACTATATTTTTCTTCTTATATCTTTCAAAAGCTCAAATTCTGATAAAAGTTTAAGTTCTATAAGATTGATGCTTTTGCTATTCCTTTTTTTCATTATTATTATTTTTTACAAAGTTAAATAAAATAAAATATAAATAAATAAATAAATAATTAAAATATAAGACATAATAAATCCATGTACAATTAAAATCACTCATTGTCATCTAAAAAAATTATATATTTCATATATGAAGTTCATTTTTTATACACTGACGGTAAAATTAATTTTGAGAGGATTTTCTACAAAATTTCAAAAACACAGCTTGGGAGCAACAGGCTAGGAACTCTCTACAAGATTTAAGACTCATTCTCTGCATATAAATAAGCAGCTGCAATTTTCCACCCAAACAACCATCTGCCTTTTCAATTACTGTACAGCTACCAAATTTCACGATGATAGCTGAACATGAACCCGAAATGATCCGAACATACCAGCTGCAAGCTGGGGAAATTAAGATATTACGGAAAATTCCATTGAATCAAGCCTCGGATAATTTCAAACGCGGAACAATATTCATTGACTGGAGTTCCTGAAAGAATGCAATGAAATGGGAGGAATGTTAGCAAGAGAGTACGAGGCAAAACAAAGAACAGAAATCATTGGAAATCATTGCAATGAATACATAAGAAAACAGGAATAACCCCATGGACATACAGCCATACAGACCAGGAAACCAGAAAGCATTCAATAATCACTGGACTGAATACATACGAAAAACTGGAATAAACCCGCAGAGAAAAGTAAACTAAAAGCTTTTATATCCAAAAGCATAGGGTTTATTAGCCAACATCTATGTTACGGGACTCTGGGGTAAAGTGCCGAATATAGGTATGTATCCGACACGGGGTTGCTTAATTTTATTTTTTTTTATTTTTTTATTTTTTTATTTTTAAGTTTTTCCATATATTTGGAGAATCATACCCTTATATCCATGTCTGAATATGTGCCGGACACATGTACTTTAGGAAAAATGAAGAGTCCGGGTAATCTAAGCCAACATATGAAGCGCTGAACAAAGATAATCAATACTGACAACAGTTTGATAAAGCTTGCCAGTAAAAGAAGGAAATCTAACCAATAAATGAATTCATTACAACACCTTGAATAACCGTAGCAAACAATAGACTAAAGAAAAATAATTCATTATCCAAAAATCTGATAATTTATAGAACAATACTGGAAGTTCAGAACAAAGAGACTGAACATAAAGTCTAATATTTTTCTTATTAAATGTCACATGAAACTAGAAACCATACTGATTGACCTCCTACGTCTCTACATGTTTGCTTTCGTATCATTTTCAGAATACAAGTGTACAACAAGCAACAGCAGGAAAATAGCATCATATGAATATTTCAACTCTATGCTATTTCAAACTCCACAGAAACAAATAGTGTTTTTTTTTTTTTTTTACACATGATAACACAAACAAATAATAAATTGCTTTTCAAGTTTTGTCCATTTCCTATCCATTTAGGGTAGAAAGCTTAAGAACATAAGTTATTTAGCATTTGTTGTTCCACCCCTCTTTGGCTGAGGACTTGAATCTGATGCCTTTTGTATTTAGATGGTTCTAGAAAATAAATAATGTAGACAAGGACTGAGGTTGGATGCGGTGTTACTTCTACTTTGAACAAGGAAAAGGTAATGGTTGGGTAAAGTAATGAGCTGTCTGCCCCTTTAACTGAGGCAGAAGAATCAAATACATGCCTTTTGACCTATGTTACTCGGACTCGGGTATGAGTGTTGGATACGGGTATGTGTCCGACACGGGTATGTTCAGTTTTTTCTAAGTTTTTTCATGTATTTGAGGGTCATATCTCCATACCCATACCAGAATATGCGTTGAACACAGGTACTTCAAGAAAATGAAGAGCCGGAGCAACATAGCTTTTGACTACATGTGCTCAGTATGAGTGGGACAAACAAGTCCCATGCTAAACCCTTATGCATCGGCGGTATAGGAACGATGGTGCTCAATAAACAAATGCCATTAGAGGCCTAGTTATAATCTTAATTTAGAAATCAAATTTCAATAAGCATCCTATTTAAGTAAACTGGATATTTGATTATTGTGCATCAATTACTCACATGATAATTTCAAACACCTCATTTGTATAACAACAATTTTGCCAAGTCTACCTGGATTAAAAGCTTGCATGCGTACGGTAGTTTCATAGTAGAAACATTCTCTCCATTTTTACATGAAGAACAAATCCCAGTTTTCAGCTTATGGCTGTAGTATCCTAGCAAACCACATTTTCTGCAAACCTGTGCCAAAAGATGGTTATTATAAGATTTAAGCTGATTAGAATCAACAATCCCAGCAGTAAAAGTGTAAAAATGAAAGCATCATACTTCTCCATTACCAGAAAATTATGGATAAATAATATTCACAGGTAATGATTGATTCAACGTTAAGAAACATGAAAATAACAGCTATTCCTAAACTGAACTACAATGTTTTAATATGAGCAACTTCAATGAGAATTTTACTCCGGGTTTTCCCAACTGCAAAAAGCAAGAAACTTTTGCAACCTGTGGTAGTAAGAGACAAGACATAAATTTAAGTAAGCAAGAAGGCCACATTTTCAATTGTTATAGCTGGGAGTGATTCGATGGTTGTGCTGTCATGCAGATGCGCTTTATTGAATGGAAGTAAGCATGATGCGAGATTTAACTTCTTAAGTGAATTACATGTGGAAAAAATTATGATATACAAGTACCTCAGCATTATTTTTGCTGCTATTTCTTAAGCAGTACAACAAAGCATTGTTGTACATTCCAATGATTCAGAATTCTAAAAAAATCATGAAAAACACATGCATGTAGAATTTGATAAGTTAATTCGCATCCACCAAAAGCATAATCAAATACCTGGACTTCAAAAGGATCACTGGAAATCATCAGGCGCTCAAAAATCAACATGCTAGCACCATAAGCAATTAGACAATCACGTTCCATTTCTCCTACTCGCAATCCTGTGGAGAAAACAAACACACGTGCACACACTTATTAGAACAAACAATACTTCTTAAGGTAAAAATCAAGACAGAGAAAATCATCTAACTGTAAAAAAAATAACCTCCATTTCGAGCTCTCCCTTCTGTAGGCTGTCTAGTTAGCATAACTCGAGGCCCATTACCTCTGGCATGCATTTTATCAAGGACCTAATGGTCATAACATATTTAGAAAGGAAAATATGTAAGTATTAGACAGCCATCAGGTAAGTTAAATAAACATAAAATGCTATGTGTATTGCGCCTTATATTACATTAACATGTCAAAGTAATATAGTGGAATAAAAAATCTTCTAGTGAGGCCCTATTGAGATCAAGGCATCTCACTTACCTGGTATAGAGGTTACATACGGGAACAGAAAATGCACGGGGATATGCGATATGAGAGACAGTGAGCAGGCTATAGTAGCTGCTTTAAAAGGAAAGAGAGGGTGGACAGCTATTTAAAACGGTATTCAAACATTGCCACTTAGCTTGGTATAAATTGGTATTCAGCTTACTTATTTTTATCCTCAAAGAGGGAGAAGAGAAGGAGAAAGCAAATGAGGGAGGAATTTCAGTTGTTCCATGGCTTCAGTCCTCTCATGGACAGAGTATGTAGCAATCTATAAAAGTCATTCTTCAGAAATTAATGAAAAGGTTAAAACTTTTTATATATGAAAATTTGAATTTGTTTCTTCTTTTTTTTTTTTTTTTTTTTTGATTGGGTACTCTGAACAAATAGGCACGTAAAACTTGGTTTTTGGCTTTACTTCTTTGATCAATGAAAGACAATAAGAAGGGGAGAATAAAAGGATAGAAACATGGAAGGAATGTCAGCTGTTCCATGGGTACAGTCCAGCCATAGATGGAATACATGGTATGTCACATAAAGTCTTATCCTTAAGTTCAAGTGATAACCAAGTTCTTTACAATATGCCTTATATCAAGAACTGAGGCAGTGTCTCATGCCCACAGCCATTAGTAACCCACAATCTAACATTCAGTTTTGTACACAAAGAAAGTCCAAAATAAAATAACCATAATAATTTCCCGTTGTGAATCAAGTTCCGTGATCAATAAAGATGTACACTAGCATAAAGAAATGAAATCTAACCATATGCTTTAACTTCTGGTAGTAAATTGGTCCCATAAAAATATATGCTTGCAGCGGACAACCTGTGATACCTGAAGAAAATTTACAGATATCAGGATGCTATCATTTCAAAAACCTATATCAGAATAATGAATATCTGGAACAGAGAAATAATAAGTTTCCAGCATCTCAATGAAATATCAAAGGTCACAAGTCAAAATCTGGGAAGGTGCATTAAAAAGTGATACAGAATAATTCTAATGGTACAAGTTACACTTTCTTCTGCTATCCATCTGATTATGACATAAGATCTTCTGTAATCCATTCTTTTAATTCCAGTGGCAAAAATCCTCAGGAATTGGTCATTTCAAGTTCTACTAAAGTTTAAAAGTACGTTTCAGTGACTAAAAAGTTCAAATCAAGAACCTAAAATACACTTTTATACAATGATATTAACTGCAGATCATCTTCCTGAAACATCAGAGAACATAAGAAAAGCAATATCACTGTTCTAGCTATAACCTCGTGCACTATAATTGCAAGGGAATTTCACATTCTTTGCAGGTTGAAGGCCTGGTTTTAGGAAATAAAGTAGTGTTTTTTAGGCCCCCCTCTCTAATTATCTTCGGTTACTTCAATTCTTAATTCTGTTTTATTCTTCTGTGTATATCATCTATAATCATACATGCTATCAGTAAGCAATCATAAATTCACAATCATATTGATATTGTACTATAACTTATTGTTAGTTTGTTTGTCAATGATACTGAAAAAGATGAATCCACATCATTGAAGATGGGTGTCAATAGGGATAGTTTCTTAATATTTATTCTCTTGCAAAGCATTCAATATATTTGTGACTTCATTAAAAAAATGAGTTAGAAACTCTAGTTCTTTTTATTGTCAAAGTATACACATATTCAAGATGCATTAATTTGAAATAGGAAATGTAACTCTAGTAATCTTGCCACCTGCAGGAGGCTCCAACTTTAAAGAAAGCGGGAGAAGGGGAAGGATAGTAAGCAGCAAAACCTGAATAAATGAAGTCCTTGCCATTGTAGCTGAAACCATGCTTGACGAGGGTTTCACTGACAAAGATGGAGAGTATATATAACAAATTTGCTATGCTTGAAATGAAATGTTATTGGGGAGGAGGTAGGGAAAGGAGGGTAGCAAGCACCTTATAACATCAACCCTATCCGCATGACCACTAGGCTCCCCAAAGGCACTACCATAATGGAACCTACCACATGAAACTCCAGCTTTGCCTCCAAGAAGCTCTATCATCTTACCCACAGTCATTCGACTAACAATAACAAAAGACCATCAATATGCATCAACAGACAAGTTGAAAGCTTGCAATGCTAGCAACTGAATATCATAAACAAAAATCAATTCCCTAACATTCAGAACAAGAAGCTTATATGTGCTGGCAGTATTTTCATTTCTGATGGAACACCACACAGACAGGTGTAGAGAAACAATGCACATGCAAAAGCATAAAATTTCATGTTGTTTAAACATATACCCTCTTCATTGTAGTTACGCATAAATGTCACAGAGGTCCAGGACAATTGTTGAAAAACCAAAGAGCAGTACAGCAAAACTTGCATCAGAAGACAAATTAAAGTTACCTAGATTCATACAATCAACCAACAACCACCTCAAGTAAGCCATAAATTCGATAAATACTTCTTTGATGCTCCAACAAAGTCAAACACCTAACATTCCACCTCAAAACAGCTCTCTTGTTTGCCTTCTCCCTTCCCATTTGTAAGCATACACTGTAATCTCATTTTGCAAGACCCAAAACCAAGTGTCTTCTTATGCCATTTAGAAGTATAAAGGAAAAATCAATTCTCCAACTCTAAACACTAAATTCCTAATTTGAATTCGTCAATTATTGTTAATATAATAAACCAATTTGAGAGATACTTATCTACTTCAGGAAACCAAAAGAGAAGCTGGGAATTAAAGACAACAGGTCAAGTTTCATGGAGAACTAATATCAGTGAATCCAGTCTCCATAATGTCGATAGTTCAATTACACATTGGCTTCAAAAAAAAAGAAGATGATGATGAAATGCCTATAACTAGTTTCAATAAGAACAAAGTTCAGCTAGGCTTTCCATTATGTTCCATTTAACTTTTAACATTCCTTTTATGTGTGCAAAGAAGCTCCCCCAAGAAGTGAAAAAGCAGTCCTGCATTTTGGCTGTTTATGCATCTTAATTGGACTTGTAGTTCTCTAGATAGATGCTATATGTTACATGCACAACCATAAGGAAGGTACAGCTCACAAATAATGCATGATTTAAGGAGGTGACTGACTAGCTTTTTATTGTTATCCTTCCGGGCAGGGGTGGAGTGGGGAAAGGGTTTGCTTAAATCGACCCATGGTGTTATTTAGTTGCTCATGCATTACAACATGTCTCACGGAATGAGGAAAAGAAAGTGACAGGAAACAAATGGTAAAAAGCGAATGCTTTCTCAGGAGTTTATCAAAGTCTAAGAAGCGTCTTTTATAGGCAATAGGAGCTAGAGAAAGGCTGTAGGGGTGAATGCCTTAGATTGTAGTCATTTCAATCTGAAAATTATTTAACTAAGAAAAAGATATTACCTTGGAAAACCATGAGGATTCATAATTAAATCAGGACAAATGCCACGCTCTGAAAACGGGAAATCTTCCTGCTGAATGATGGTGCCACAGACACCTTTCTGGCCATGTCTGCTACTAAATTTGTCACCAACCTGAGTGAATAAGTATTAAAAGAGCAACAAAAAGAAAACAAGAAGGTCAACCCTGCTTTTCTGAGGAAAAATATAAATTGATAATGAAGCCAAATCAATATTGCCTACCTCAGGTCGACGTGTGTGGCGTATTAAAAATTTTATCGATAGATTGCTGTTCCTATCAGAGGAAAGAGCAACTCTATCCACTACACAAGACTCCCCTTCAGGACCTTTGTACGTTTGCCTCGCAGGTCTATATGCACTGCAAATTGAAAATTGGCAAGGAACTTTTCAAAGCAATAAAAGACCAGCAAAATAATCTGCCAGAAAGTAAAATGAATGACTTACCTATCTGGTAGAGATTCTGAAGATACGCGAGTCCCTCTTGTATGAATAGAGGACTCCTTATTAATGTAGATATCATTTGGTCTAATAATCTCCCCCGGAGCAGCAATTCCATCATCATCTAATATCTACATAAAGAACTTCAAAATTGAAATTTGATGGAAATCACAAAAAAATCCAATAAAATTAGAAACAGTGCTTGTGCATAGAAAGTTACCATGGGTAACTTTTCAAAAATTACAATAATGAACTATCTTTCCAAATTATTTGAGAGTTGAGAAGCATAAAACAACAAATTTTAATTTGCTCTTCATATAGGGATCCACTGGATTGGATTGAGTTCTTTCATGAAAAAAAATATATGTTTTGTTCTTTATTTTGATATATATATATATATATATATATATATATATATATATATATTTTAAAACAAAAGGTAAAAGATGTAGTTAGATACACGAGTAAATAATATTTTTAATGAGTAAAAGTTAAAAGATTAAATTTTGTGATATAGTATATAAAATGTATATTTTTTCTTTTATAAGTATGTCACATTTTTCGTTTTAGTAAAATATCCTTATTAGATACTCATATTTATAAAATATATGTGAAGACTTTTAAGATTTTTTTTTTGAAAGTTACATACTATTTTTTGTCATTATAAAAGGGTATGAAAATTTAGTAGCTTGACCCTCTCTTTTATGTTTTTATTTGATTTTAGTGGGATCAATATAATAAAATTACAAAAAAAAATTACTGTCACATACCTATATGACTTAGGTTATTTAGAAGCGGGGTCAATTGACCCCACAAGTTTGTATGTGGCTACGCGCCTACACATGATAAAACCAATGTTGTCAAGGGCGCAAGGCGCACTCTAGGCGCTAGTGCAAAAAAGTGTTCGCCTAAGTGAAGTAAGGCGCAATATGTATATCTGTGAGTTTTTGTATGTGTGTCTGTGTATATATATAAAATAAGCTTAAGATATATAATTCTAATAATAAACTCTGAAGTGTGGTCCAGTTTACCCTAAAAAACATATAAAATTTTCTTTTTCTTATGTTGGCCAATATGATTGATTTTCTCATGGTCCCATGTCTCTTGTTGAATACTCGAACATTGAAAAGTAAAGAGTTTGATATTATCCCTTTTTTTACAAGTAAAGGTACATTAATGAAACAAATTTAAAATAAAAGAAATTAAGAGAATTTCAATCAGGCGGGCTTTTTTTAGCCTACTGCCTTACAAAAAAAGCATGCCTAGGCATACCAAGCGTGCGCCTTGCCCAAAAGGTTTGAGGTGCTTTTTTTGTCTAGCACTAAGACGCAACACCTAAGCGTGCATAGGCGCACGCCTTAACAACACTGGACAAAACATTATCTCTATATATGTACATGCCACATAATAGGTCTAGTTTCCTACACATGAGGGGGAGTATTAAGTGGTGATAAAACAAATCCAAAATTGATTGAATGAGTGATATTCTGGATCCTTAAGTAGAAGAGAGGTCGCTCAATCCATCGTCAAGTAGTTTTTGGCTGGAAACTTAGCATGGTATCAAAGCAATCTCTACTTGTTGGCCCCTCTTAGAGAGACTTGTTATGCTTACATGTAAAGTCCATGCAACAAGATAGACCCTTATCCTACACATGGAGTATATGCTGCATGAGAGTTCCTATGTCCCTACACGTGAGGGTGAGCATTATGTAGTGATAAAAAAATAAACCTCACATTGATTAAGTTTGAGAAATCCCAATTCCTTAAATATTGTCTCTCCACCTATTACTAATTGGTTTTATGTTAGATGCCTTTAGTAATAGGTTTTATGTTAGATGCCTTAAAATAAATTTGATAATTTTCAATGGCCCCATCCTTCTAAAGGTTCATTATTCTATTTTCAACACTCTATACATGCCTACAAAGAACTCAAGCTAGTGGCATATTTTTTAATTGCATCATTCTAAGTTGGGTTTTGCTAACGAGTGCCCCTATGGCACTCTTTATAGTTAGTTAATATACTATTTATTGTAATAATATTGTATTAAATGCAGTAGTTGACAGCTTTATTCATCATTTCCAATGCATTGGAAGAAGATATTACTATATATAGTAACCTTAAGGGCACTCGTTAGCACAATCCTTCTAAGTTCATTATTCACTCCCAATCTTCACAACCTATAACAATGTGAGGCAATGTGAGGCAATGTACTATCTTCTAACTTAAAACATAAAGAGACAATTTATTTCTTGATTCATTGTTAAAGCATATGATGTTCACAGCAAAAAGAAAAGGATAACCCCTTTTGGGTACCAACTACCAACCAAGCAAACTACAATAGAACGTATGGAAGGTGAGAGGAGAGGAGAGTTAAGAAGTGAGAGAAAGAGTGGAGTTAACAGAATGGCTTTAACCAATTATTAAATTATTAAGGGTAAAAAAACAGAGAATTACAAGCAAAAACTATAAACTTGGAAACCCTACTCGCAATGCCCCACCCCCTTTTTTCTTTCCAAAAATTGGCAAAAACCAACTTCTTACTCTGATGTTGAACTGATATCACATACAAGTTCAAGATCGAATTGCTCAACCCATCAAAATCAAAAAGAGATCCACAAAAGCAGAAAGAAAATACTATCCTTAGACCACGGTTTAGGAAAGTGAACAGAAAATAGAATATAAATGGACAGAAAACAAAAAGCTTTCGAATTATTTTATTAATATTATTATCAACACATTAAGTGACTCCTAAATAACACTGACTGCGTTTTGCCCAAGATAATATAACTCACCTCATATGCCCTCTAAAATTAGACCTATATGAAAAAAAGAAATATAAAAATAAAAATAATTTTCCTTCAAGATAAACCTCAAAAATAATATAAAATATTGATTAATCTCTTGTTTTCTGCTATTCCTCATTCTCTTAAATTTTCTATTTGTTGTGAGGAGAGAGATGTGCTAATTCAATGCACTAAATTACTTCACCGTTGATGCTTTTAAGTTGAAGGTTTTTAGTTTGCTCAAATAGAAGACCATTAGGGCAAGGCAATTCTTTGATTGGTAATATTGTAATAAGATAAGTCTATCCTACAACTCTATAAAGTATGTTAGTGTAAACCATATCATTCACAGTTCTAGTTGTTTTGTGAGTCGAGATGCGATACAGTCCTAGTTATGTTTTGTACAACTGCAGAAAATATCTTA
The DNA here is from genome assembly GCA_030761205.1 of Fremontodendron californicum. Taxonomy (NCBI): domain Eukaryota; kingdom Viridiplantae; phylum Streptophyta; class Magnoliopsida; order Malvales; family Malvaceae; genus Fremontodendron; species Fremontodendron californicum. The sequence goes on from JAULJL010000041.1 coordinate 2,148,191, forward strand.
CTTCATCTGTCAACTATTAATAGACCCCTTCAGTAAGAAAAAAAAAAATCTTAAGAGGGTTCTATTACCAAAGCTATCCCTTTTAACGAACAGATTCAAAGTGTATATATTTTCAAATGGCAGCTTTTGAAAGGTAAATTTGGAAAATGAAATGATTAAAGTTGCCTTCTCAAATTAGTTGTTATCCACTATGTGAAGGAGGAAGTTCACCACCAACAGAATCCTACTACTACAGCTTGACATTGGAAGGGGACATAAGTTACCAAAAAAAAAAAAATACTGAAATAATAACAATAACAAGTAATTAAAAAAGAAAAGGATGCAATGTCATCAAACAAATAATTGTGTGAACAGACTCAAAAATGCTTAAAAAACCAATAATGTAACAGTGCAATTCACTGATGCAACTGGGAAATGTAAGTAAATGCATTACCTGCATCCTCTCTGAACCAGGTCCTGTTCTCTGTGGCCTAAGTATTCTGTCGGATGCACCAGTTTCATATTTTTGATTAACAGCAGAATACCTGTTCAATAGAGAATAAAAAAGATAACATGTGATTGCTAATTGCCCAAGCCATGCAGGGATAGAAGGTGTAATCAGAATAATAACAAATGCCATCATAAGGATGAAAAAGTTGCATACCTTTTCATCACAATACAACGACCAAAACCACGGTCTAGAGAAGACTTGTTCATGACAATTGCGTCCTCTATGTCATAACCACTATAACTCATAACAGCAACAGTTGCATTCTGACCAGCTCCAAGCTTATCATATCCAACCTGAAAGCAAAGCAGTCAATTTACAAGACAAAATAGTGTGCTTATACTCCACAATAGACGGACTACTGACCAGTTCAATTGTCCTTGTTGTCAATAAAGGCCGCTGAGGATACACCAATAGATAAAGTAATGTGTCCATCCGGCATAACTACAGCATAAAGAGACCACCTCAGCAAGAAAAAAAACAAAAAACATTTTGAAAGAAATATATTGACAAAAGTTTCAAGCTAAAGTCAAACATATGAAACTAAAAACTCACAAAATCTAGCAGGGAGACATGTCTCAGCATAAAATTCTTAATGAAATTTAAAAAGATAGAAATCAACAAATAAAAGAAATCAAACATGTATGGAGACTTTGCACTATCTGCAGCATTTGGCAAGTAATCATTACTTTTAACAACTCAATGCCTCAAATACTTAAGGCAAAAGCTTATCTCAAGTTTAAGATAGAAATTTCTCAGAAAACAAAGTCAAGTTTAGCAGAATTTATGGAAAACAGTGAATGCTTGTTTTAGACTAATGAAAACTTCAAATTTTCTTCTTGTATTCAAGAAAAATGTATCATGTATTTAGTGAAATACAAGGACTCTTTGCTCAAAGGTACAAATAAAGATTAACAGCAAACTAAATAATACTGCTTGCCTGGTTATATGCAATATTTCCCATTGCTTGCTTCCCCATTGCACACTACAAATACACAAACATTTAGAGATGATAAGAGCAAAAATTACAGTTCACACTTATGCCTAGTTCAAGATATCAGAAAGTGATGTAAAAAACCTGATAGGTATTTCTTGGTGACTGATTATGATGAGGATATGGAATCAGCCCAGCACAAACACCTAAGATTGTGAAAGGCTCTATCTCAATATGGGTTATTTCAGGTGTAGCCTCTCCTTCGTACAAAGCAATCTATAAACAGATAATCATGTTTTAAAAAGTCAATTATCTATAAACTGTAACAACAGAATGACAAACCTTTAAAACATTAGGGAAAACAAACCAGAGCATTGTTCTCCTCGTTGACATCAAGATACTCGATCAATCCATCACTTAAAAAGTCATTAAAAGTACGGACTCCATCCTTAATGAGCACAAAAGTTAGAATGAGTTTTCAAACAAGATTATTCTCTTTGGATAAAATAGGAAACTTAACTCTTACCAACAACTCCTTCATATGGTGTTCTTTGATCCTTGATATTCCCTTGTCAGCTATTACCAACGGTCGACAAACTCGACCTCCATCAGAAGCAATGTAAACACAACGCTGATCAACATTTTCAAATCTCAAGGATCAGTAAATATTTAAAATTGTCATTAGCTTGTAGATAAAAAGCAAAAAAAAATATTAAAAAAAAATACAGCACATAGGAACGATGAAAACCACTAGTGCACACCCACTCTCTAGTCTAATTTCAACATAATCACAGAAAATGAATACAATCCAATATGGAGACGGCTACATGACAGTTTGAAAGGGATTAGATTAGAACATGGACACAGTGGGATTCAGCATTAATATGTCAAGGAATGATGTAGTGAAGCTGGCTTTTGAAAAAGAAATCATCCACAAATTTTTCTTAAAGTGGGTCAACCTTCATGACCAAAACTTAAGCAATTTTGTTTTCCCAAAAACCTTCATGCCCAAACTGATTCCCGTCTTTCCCAAAAATATCATCTCTTGTTTTCTGATTATCTTCTCCTTTTTAGAGGCTCAGTTCTTGAGCAATCTGTATTCTGTCATCATTCATAATGAACCATATACCTAAAAAGATCTGTTAATTTCCAGAGGATAAAACATATGTCTTTGGACCCTCAAGCACCCACAGCTTCTCTGAATAGCATCTCATCACATAATTATTGTGATAAAATTATTTATCTTCTATGCTTTGCTCTGTATGTTTGTTGTTTGTTCGTCTTCTCATGACAGGTGAGGATTTAAATATTTATCCATGTGCCATTTATTTCAAATTCCTGAACCCTCTTAGATACATATGTTTCGAAAATTACAGAATGCACGCACACATGCACAACAATAACAACAAAGAAAGATAGATCTGTAATACAAATGATAAGGCAACCAGAAATTTAATAAAGACGGCTTCTATCAGGGCTGATATTAGAGCAAGAAGGAGATCAACCAGATTTGTTTCACTGAAGATTCACAATAAATCTGCTGCTCAAAGGATTCTCTTGACCCCACCCTTACATCAGATTTTGCATGGATAAGGGAGTTACAGATAGGGAACTATATCCCACAAACAAAAATGCATAATTCACTCATACAAGATCTTCCAATAAGTATATGATAAAGAAAACCAAAAACCACAAGGTCAACCTAGGACATGACTCCTTTCCGTTACTTTTTGGATCAACAACAATCAATTACAGTTATCATCACCATTCATGTGTGCAAAACGCACAATATATGAGTACGGCCCACAGCTATGGATGGGTGCATTGATTATTGTTAGATCAAAAAGTAATAGAGAGGATCTCAACACAAAGAACCTCTCCATACAAACTAGGAAACATAACAGTTTTTATTCCAAACACGAGCTTGATTCTACAATTATAATTCTGGTCAAAATTCCAGCCATTTAAAAAGAAAGCAGAGATACATTTGCAAGTTGATCTTAGCCCTAGCAAGTGTATAAGGTGTTTATGACTACAGACAGCATAACTATACAAAATTGAATGAAAAATTATATAATTTGAAGAACAAATATCACACTCAAGACAATTGCGTAGCTTTAAAGTGAAAGAAGATTTTACCTGCTTCTCGTTTACAAAGACACTCACAAACTCACCAACTTTGCCAGCTCTTCGCAGCTTTCTCATAGCTTTAGCAAAATGCTACATAAAGGGGAGATAATATTATTGAACTAGTGGAACAAAGTTATTATATATATGCATAAATTTTACAACACAAGTATGCATGTCTAGGAATTGAAAAACGATCGGGAAGTTCCTAATTGTTTTATGTTCTGAACATAAATAATTGTTCAAAGACTAAAAGATGTTTATATCATGGAACAGGTTAAACAAAACAGACAAGTTTTTAGAATGCTATGTAATCAAAGGATACCTATCAACCTGAAAAAGAGATGCCATATAATGATGATAAGACCAAGTATTTTGTCTTAATGAGTCAGGGCAACAAAAAACTACATGCTCATAAGTTCAGGATAGCTAAATAAGCTCATTGCAATATACATGCTATCATATAGAAAAAAAAATTGGAATAAGTGCTGCTTTGGCCCAGCTGCAGCTGCAATAAAAAGTGATTTTGAAGTAAAGCTTTTTGAAAAGTGCTATCATAATATTTGAAATAATCAAGACTTCTTTCTTTTCCTTCAAAAAAATTCATTATATATTTATAACAGCTTTTGCACTTAGCTCTTTTCAGAAGCTTAAGCTCTGGGGATCTAAAAGCTTATTTTCAGCTTTTACAAAAGCTAAAGGCTGGTTGGCAGATCTCTAGAGCAGAGGAATGTCCCAGAATTTGAACCAAACAGGCACTAACAAATGAATTTATCCTTATTAACTTACAATGGTACTAGTTGGGAAAAAATTGTAAGAAAAGAACATAAACAGAGTCACCGGTATACACTAGTGCACAAGAGTGATTTAATGCAAGTAGAGACAACTACAAAAGTAGCAAGGAAAGACTTGTTACCTCAACATTTTTTCAAAGGGAATAGCCTTAAATCAAGTCAAAAGAAAAATTATATAGGTAACAGTCAGCAAATAGATTGAGATCAAAGTTTAGTTGACTTGAGCTGACTTTTGCATATTAATATATAAATTTCTACTGACCAAGACTTCTTATCACTATCGTTTTTTCAGGGAGTATAGCCTTAAACCATGCACCAAAGAGCACAACCATTTGTCCAACGGTCTAAAACCAGTTTCACATTATAGTTCAGTTGAATTGAGTGACTTCTATTATAGATATCAATTGTGTTGGCTTCAAAGGAACACTGGAAGCACCTGTGGCCTTCTATGTTTGCCAAGAATGAGCCCATTTAACATAACCAGGAATGAATATGGTGTATGAAGCTCTTCTCCAGATAGTAGCTCCAAGTCTTCAACGCCCAAGCAATAGCACTATCACAGAAAAAATACAATGAATTTGAAATGTAAACAGAGGCAAATAATGATATCACTAGGCATATAGTTATGACTTAGGTCACGACTAAGTCATAGGACACATCAAAGCATTCGGTTTGAGATGCAAAATAACTATCTTCTTTGAGTTTTGCTTCTAAATTTAGTTACAAACAAGTTGCAGTGTTGGCTGAAATATCCAACCAAGTATACTGCTTTATGTTATTGAAATAATTGATTGCATTTTGATACCTTTATAGATTATAATCATATAAAAAATCAAATAAATAAATAATTTTTAGATTATAAAATAAAATGCTAATAAGAATAAAATGATTATAAAACAAAATGTTAACAAGAATACTAATGAATTTTTCTGATCATAGAATGAAATGATAGATTTAATAGCAATATGATAGCCATGTATTAACCTTGTATGAACAGTATTACGATCTTTATTTTCTAATTGATGCTATTGACTGAATATTAAAATAATAAAACAAATCTGTGAAACGACTTATTAGTTATTACTAATTTTAATTACATCCAATTTAGATCCCCACTACTTCATTCTTTTGAAGTTAACTTCTCTTTTATTTTTCTTTTCTTTATTCTTTGTACTATTCTGGACCTCACATTTCATCCTCTCCAAGCTCAATTAGGTTTTTTGTCTTTATCTCAATTGACCATCCACAGCACCTGTCACTGCCTCCTGCCACCATCAACAATCAACTCATCATCTAGGCTTTTCTTTTCTTTCCATTTTTTCTTAGATATGAAATTCCAGGCCTTTCTCTCGAATTTCTTTCCTCTTTTTGCTTTCTTTCTGAACCATTCTAGTTTTTTCTGATCAAATCCCTCCTTACCCCTTTTTTAGCAGGAAATCAGAAATATATATATATATAATTATTATATATAGAGAGAGAGATTCCAGCCAAATTTGGCAACTAGTTTTTCTTATTTCGTTGATTTTTTTAACTCGTAAAGTCTTTCTTCAGTGAAAATAGTTATCAGTTTAATGATTCAATTTGAAAATGTTTCTTTACTTCTTACATCAAATTGCTTTAATCTTTGCAGATATTCTCTATTTTGCCAATATTTGAAATTAGTTAATGTGATGAAACTACAAAGCAAGTAACCAACCTGAAAACAGACAAGTTCACATTTGAAGAAACATAGAATCTCGGTGTGGTTAGAGTTGAGGAGGTACTAAAATTCTGAACCAAACCAAAAACATCCCTAATACTTGATATATTAGTATCGTGTTACCCAATGGCTTTATATTAGCAAATCAACACTTTTATATTTTAGCACCAAAGACTGTTTGATATCATCAGTTAAGTATCTCCTCAATATGTACTTTTAGAATGATGCTATTACTATGACAACTTCACAAACAAAAGAAATTTCAAATGAATAAGTACACACCAGAGAAATCAATGGACCCTCATCCTCGTCAGTTGTAACATGAGTCATTAGGGCCAAGTTTTTAACCAGTCCACAAGCTTCACCTTCTGGAGTATCACAAGGGCAAAGCATTCCCCACTATAGAAAATTAAAGGAACAGAAAAGAATTAAAAATAAATAAATGTACAGAAAAACAATAACAGACTATGCAAAAACCTAAGTAACTACTAAAGAATAATCCATAATAAAGTTTTTTGAATGCAATCCGGAGACATCACCCTCACCTGGCTAGGTTGCAAGGCCCTTGGTCCACTTACTTTCCGAGACTTCTCAAACTGTGGTGAGATTTTTGTCATATAGCCCAAAGTCCCAATAAAGGATAACCTCGCCAGGACCTATTAGTGGAAGATTTTCCATCAGTTTATGTTGTACTAAGAAAATACGGGGAAAATGGATAAATAAAAACCAACTGAGAGGATGAAAAATACCTGTGTCATGCCTTTTCTGTGCATTCTGAACCGCTTGATATCAAAGTTGCCAGTAGAAAGGGTCCTCTCAAGCCCAACAGTAATGGTCTCTCTACTACGCAAAAACTACAATTCAAGGAGAAAAAAATATTCTAGGTTACAATGGATTGAGAAATTTTCTATAAAATGTAAAACTGGAAAAACAGATTCAACCAAAAACGAAAAGATCAATGCAATACAAAATGAATATGGGGATAAAAATACATTTATATATATGTAGAACCAGCTTTTACGGTTTTTTTTTTTTTTTTTGTTGAGTTCAAGCTTTTATGTTTTTAATCAAATAAGAACTGTTGTTTGCTGAACCTAGGCAGTTCCTGAATGTGACATTCTTGGTAGATGAACGGTTCTGTATGTTTATCTTCACAATAGTGAATAATGGATAAATAAGAGGGGCAATTTGCATGGGTGAGTCCTTATGCTGATTCCAGTTCTTTATGCTGTTAATGTGAAACGCAAATTAAAACTCGAACTGACTACACAGACTAGTTGGGGTTTATGTTGATTCAGTTTGTTATGTTATTGATCTGAAACCAATTAAAACTCAAACTGACTATACAGTCAGGCTAGTTGGACTTTCAACCAATCGAGTCTTGACTCTGGTCAGACCATTGTTAGCTTTGGGGCCATGACTCGGTCATTGTTATATGTATAAAGAATGTTCAAGTTTAAAGAAATAATCTGCAGAAGCCTAAGTGGAAACTAAATATTTGACTCAATGGAGATATTTTCTGACATAAAAAATCTTCCTTCCTGATCCCCAACTCTCCTTGTCCACACCCTCCCACATCCTTAACTCCACCTACCACCAATCAAAATAGATTGATTTTGCCAAATCTCATATGATGAAAGACATGATTTAAAGCTGAGTAATTCCTGAAGCATCAAAAATCACACTGGCATATGAAAAAGCACTTGTCTTGAAAATACTGATTTCTGCCACTTACCTGAGAAGGGTCTAAAGCACTAGATCTGCTGGGCTTTGATAGGACATGATCAACCAACTTCTTAACCTCGCTAATTGTTGTCTTGAACAAATCCTATTACATTAACAAGTCAACAAGGACAGGGGAAAACATTGAGAACTACATAGCAACGATAAATAAGGTTTTCAGGAAGAAGCATAATTCTGAATAATACCTCAAAAAGAAGAGAGATTAATTGTCCTGATAGCTCCAGACGCTTGTTCCCCACATAATCCTACAAAACAAAGGAAAACCATTTATATACCCAAGAACAACTGTAAACACACCACGACACCTTCTTTGCCTTGGAAAGATAAACATGGAAAAGGACTATAACAATAAATACCAGTGAACTAGTCTAAAGGATGATTCGATTTCCTGGCATAAAAATCATAAGTAAATATGCAATGCCACCCCTCATACAAAATGCTTTAACTCAAGGGTATGTGTCTTTCTCTTTGCTTATGGGTAACCTGTGTTACAACAGAAAATGTTATAAAGTACTTTGACTGGGGGGGTTAAAGATAACATGGCAGCAACTTTGAAAAGTTGTTGCAGTAAAGTTAAGGATGTAATCTTCAGAGTTCTGAATGAGCGAATTGGCACGGGTTTAATAGGATAGAACTTCTAGTGCTTAACATTAAGCATCTTCTGTTAACTATCCACTTATCAGTCAACCTTTATGTTTGATCCATTAAATCCTTCTAGTAATATTTTTTTAGATTAACTGGCATTTAAGAAATGGACTTGTTGCTATTTGCTTTGAGTACTTTCTTAGTTATAAAGCTACATAATAAGGCTAACTATCAATTCACACTTGTAGTGACTCCACATTTGCCAAAAACTAAAAAAGAAAAGGGTAAATTACATAGAAATTCTTGAGTTTTGACTATAATTACACTCAAGCACACGAGTATGAAAACTTACAACCCACGCCAATTGTGTTAACGGTGGTAACAGAAAGTTTGCAATTACTAAAAGGCCCATTGGTGGAATAAAAATTGTTTGAATAGATTCGAGGGTCTTCGGAAAAAGAAAAAAAAACAGATTCAAGGTTCTCCATTTGTACCTTTGTCCTCATCTTCTTGAGAACAGTCTCCCTCTATTCTCAATGATTTTTTTTTTTTTCTTGAAAAGTAAGCATAGGTTTAGTTACATGAAGAAATAAGCAAACTAAATCGATAGTGCTGAAACCAATTAGCAGTCACCACATTGAATGCAATCACCAAGCAGCAGCACTAGCATGGCGACCCACAAACTCAACATAAGTCAATGCAACTTTTGAAAGAGCATTAAAGTGGCAATCTCTCAAACACCACATGTGCACTTTCGAGCAAAAGAATTTCAGAATTCAGCCTCAAACAATAGAAATATCCACACACAAAAAAAGAGTATGAACAACTTTAATCCAAATCAACAGGGAGAAACAGAAATTAAATTGGAGGATTGAAAGACTGCCTAGTACCTAAAGGAAGAGAGTTTTGAAGGAATTTCCATCAATGTCCGTGACAAATGGAGGATTTCGGCTTGGTTGTACTAGTCGGTATTGCCATTTTTTGTCTCCTTAAAATCATTCGTGCCATTGATGCAAACACCAATTTTTTTCTTCTTTCTTGCTTGGCCCCTTTTTTTTGTTGAAAGAGTTAAGGTCTTGTAAATTGAAGTGATGGCTAACTGATATAAGAAACTTGTGATTTGAAAATTTGAGACCTTCTATACAAAGTGGGCATTCAATTTTTGGTTAGAGGCAAAATGACTATTGTGTTCTTTGAAGAATTTTATCGAACACTTTCTACACAAACCACTTGCTTAACCCCAGCATCTTGCTTTTGCCATTAATCAAGGGCATTTTCATCATCATGTGACCCTCACATGATACCATGTCACCATTTTAATGGGTGTCTACGAGATTCTAACGATTGGACTATATTGTAATGTAAAAGGTTTTTTTTTTGGGTGGAATGTAGGTTTTCCCAATAAGTCTCTTTGAGTGTAATTATTGTCAAAACCTAAGGGGTTCTATGTAATTTACCAAAAAGAAAATTTTTCATTCATACTGAGTTGAATCAGCTACCTTGTCATCCATCGCATCCTTATTTAAAATTGCCTCCATCATCCTTCTCATCATTACCGCAACATACAAACATTTTGGACGAAAATTATTGCAACGCACCTAAACAAAGGAGAAAATTAAATGTAAAACAATTGTTGATGTCAAATACTGCCATTGAACTTTGAATACTAAAACAAAACCTACTGGAACATTGGCAAGAAACACATCTCGAAGGATAGACAGAGCTCTCCCTTCCTACAGAAAAAAAAAGGACGCGAAATAAAGATTAATTAACTCGTTAACTTAATTTAACTAAAACAATGCCTGCAGCATAGAACTTTTTTTTTCATTTTCATTGATGAAAAGCTCTTTAATCATATCTATATGTGCAATAATGCAAACATGGATATTTATGCAGAGAAAGACGAGGAAGAAAACCTTCTCCGATGCAGGACCAGCATACATAGCCCTTTTCGTCTGCAAAAGGAAGAAATCGGCGTGAAAATTTGAACCAACCAGAAGTATTGGAACAAAAATGAACATATTTTTTTGGTACAACAACAATGAATATATGGCAAAAGGGAAAACCCAAAACTAAATGATGCATCAACACTTCAAATAGGCTAGCGACTTTAACAAGAAAGCTTTCATAGGGTACAAAAACGAAATAAGAGGGGAAAAACATTAAACCAGTATATTCAGCCAAAACTCTATTGCTGAACAATGTACAAGCACAAGTACAAACAATTGAGTTACTTGTGACTCATGAATTAGTTGATTTCCAAATAAAGAGAAAGTAGAGTAAAAATTAACACACACAAAAAATGGCTAGTCCTCTACAACTACAGCTGCCTTCATGGAGTTAAGAAACTCCTTGCAATCGGGACTGCAAATGGACCAACCATAATGATCAGCCCAAGCTTGGCTCTGGTTCAGTTAACATGTCTAATAAGGCTGGTCAGAGTTAACAGCATTTAGTGTATAAGGCAGTTCGTTTTGATTTGCACATATTATTCTATAGAGACTCTTTGACCACTACAATGCAATTGAAACGTCTGACGACTTGGCAGAAAACCACTGATCATCTGATGCATGTGCCTCCAAACAGATCAACATTAAGCTGATCTCTGGTGCCTGAGTTGACCCCATAAAAACAGGCTTTCGATTGCCAGAATATTAGCCCAGAAAAGAAACTTTAAAGGAGCAGAAGGAAATATCTTTCCTCTGGCTTTTACCATATTAAGTTCAGGAAGGTTGGAATTATGAAAACACTGACCAGAGCTCACACGCACAGAACAAGCTGAATTTTGACAAGATTACTGGAGCTCAAGGCTAGCTTACAAGGTAAGCTGGATGATAGACTCAAGGTCAATCAAATATTCAATGACCATGCCATGTTAAAAGTTAAACTTCCCTAGCATACCCCAATAACTCTCAAACATCTTTGTGATCTAGGATTAATTTTTTCCATTATACCATCAATCCCCAATCTTAACAAGAACAATCCAATCTTAAAAAATCTGGGCAATCTAGAATTTGTTTTGTGATTGTACTATAACTCTCCAAGAATTAATTCTGTTTTCTGCAATCTATATCTCATACCATGTTAGTTTAAACAACAATTTTTAAATTGATGAAGTTGTATCATAAAATGAACACCAGATATTACTGGAAAATGATAACACGGGATCCTTTTTGGAAAAATAATAGATAGAATCACATCTAAGACACATAAATTAGAAAATAGCAATAATATTCTGGAAATAATTTGTAATAAGAAAAGTTGGAAAATTACAAACAAAAGGACATGAACATTTGTCATATTCCTAAAATGTCCTTCATAAGACATAGATTTTATTCATCATAGTAAGACTCATACATTTATTTATGAAATAAGACTCGTAGAGTTTATTTATTAAATCATTTATTAATTTCGTTAATCTAATACAATATTGAGGGGAGTAAGGCTCTTAAAAGTTATATTTCTTTTTGATTGGTTATAAAGTTCCTAATTCTAACTATTGGTGTTTCCTCTTTTTATAGTATCTGGAACACCTAACTCTTGTCTAAATAGTATAACTGATTTATACTTAATGCAATTAAATTATATTTTACTAATATTTATAAATATATAGCGTTCATGCATTAAAGAAATTATTACTCATGTAGAAAGCATGTAACAATAAGGTGGGAGATTTAACTAGCGGCCGCAACGCGACGCTACGGCTGCTATTTAGCGGTTTTGGCCCCCTCCGCCGCCAATATTTATGGCCGATATTTACCGCAATTGATCGCGATAGCATTCATTACGTCCGCAACCGCGATAAACGCGACCGAAAACGCGTCCGCGACCGCAATTTAAATCCCTCACAATAACAGCAACAATTTTGTCCACCTATATTTTGCTACTTGTACGGGCGCATTATCTTAACTTAAAAGTAAATTACCATGCGGCCGACAAAATAAGGAGCCTTATGAAAAAAGAAAGGCCATAAGAGTAAAAATTCAATAGTTATACACCATTTCCTGTTGTAATTCAGACATTTGACCTTAAGAGAAGGCATCTATCTTACCACGCATATGGAGTTAATAAGTCTTCAAAGAAATTTCATTTTGAAAACGTTGCATAAAAGTAACAAAAACTGCAGACTAGAATCAAAGTAAAATTAACACATAAACATCTACAATCACCTTCAAGTTCCATTTAGTGCATTGAAATCTAGACATAAAAAGCCAAAGTCATAAGTTTTATCACAAAAGTAAGAAAAAGTATTGAACCTTCGTATCAAGGTACTCCAATGCTTGTTCCTGGGTATATATGCCAATACCTGCACATTCCTGGAAAGAAAAAAATAAATTAAAAAAAAAAAGCAGCATTTAGTAAAGACAAGAATAACTCTAGAATAGTCGAGAACACATTGTGTAAAAAAATCTTAAACAAGCATGAAGGCGCACAGCCATGTTACAGAACAGAAATAACAGATGAAGATCATTTTTATAATGCCAACAATTAAAAAATAAATCATAAAATGGGTCACAAAAAATAAAACAAGTAAATCGTGAAATTAGTTAATGAGGATTTTGTATACAATAATCCTTGGCCATAGAAGCAATAGAGACACTACCAAGGTAGGTAACAAACTGATCTAGATAGGAGTTGAACAGGGTTTAATGGAATGCCCAAAACTAATAGAGGCCAACTGATAGCACAATCATGCTCTGTGTAGGATCAGACGTTCAATGACATTGTGTAGGAAGGGATGGATATGTACAGAATGCAGGTTTAAGAATGGATGTGCTTGTGGAAGAGTATAAGAACACAGAAAATATTACTGAGGAAATGTTAAGGAACATATAGGAGATATGCTAGAAGAATTTCATTTCAGAAATCTAATTCAGCACATTACAAACTAGTGTGGCATTTTATAGTAGAGGGTGGACTTGAGACACTTTTCAATTTCCTAGAGAAATCTTGAGACAGCTCAAGAATCCCACCATGATCTGCATAAAGCTCTCTATAGGAGTTTAGAAATTAAACCCATCTTTCAAGACTCTTACCTAAGTCATTTTCTGTCTACCTCTACCTTCATTTCTGTAATTAACTCATACTGTCATACAATTTACTCTTTTGTATTGATGCATTCATAGATCCACAATGCAAATTAATAAACAATCCAAGGTACCCTTCCCTCAACTTCCACTTCTTTATCAATCAAATCATGTCTAATCTTGACATTGCATTTCTACAACACCCATATTCTATACAACTTTTATTAACCAATATATAGCTATCCTCTGAATAAGAAAATATATTTCATTACTATCCCTTTAGTAAGAAATATACATCTTTAAAATCCTTATGTTCCTTTCATAAGCATTCAAGCAATTTGCAAATGACTTTTCAGGAAGCTATTTACCATTCTTTTAAATAATACAAATTATGAACAACTTTGCATCCTTAACCATATAGCTTACCTCTATAGAAGGTAAAAGAAGGGCACTGTAACGAGGATCTCTACCAACCATCTGCACAACCTCTTGATCACTCTCCATCCCCATTGCTTTCATGACCACCATAATAGGAATCTATGAGAAAACAATACTCAGCAAAAACTAAAGTCCAGTAATGCAACACTAATAACTCTACGGGAAAAAAAGAAAAGAAAAAATAAGGAAACTAAAGGAAAGTAAGATGCAACAAGACCTTTTTCACAAATTGATTGAGTAACAAATATATCTTCTCTTTCTCCATCTGAATAACTGTTTTGCTTTTTGTTGCCTCCGAACTGCTTGTCACGGATGCATTTATACTGGGGGCAGAGAACAAAAAATGCAAAAAAAATATATATATATTCCATGAAAAAAGCGAAGGATCAAGTAGAACTGACAGAAATTAGAACAAATGCAAAGGGTTGGGGAAATTGATAAGAATAGAAATTACTATAACAAAACTAATATGCCTGAAGATTGAGACGTATCCACCGAGTAGAAATGCCAATAAAAAAATTACAGTCACAATTTGAAACAATAAGTCCATAACAAGAGTTTGCTCATCCTATATGCCAAAATGAATGCATAAATACTTTATGTTTTATACAAAAGAATAAAGCAATATAAAGATTTACATGCTAAAATTACATTGCATCAATAAAAGTCATTATTTCCTTCTCAATCCTTCCATGAGCTTCAAAACATATTTCCAACAAGCAGCAATGCTAAATGACTATAAGCTAAGCCAATGTTAATTGATTATTTGCTAAGAAACTCTCTGATGGTCTGTAACATCATTAATAAGCAATGCAATATATGACAAATTAAATTATGACTTTAAGAACAACTAGACAAACAACAATACTTTAACCTCCACTTTATACTCTTCTACAACTCTCTTACAGTAATGTTTACTAGCACACTTGTATATGGAACCAAGAAACCTCTAGTAAATGCATGTGATAAGGGAGTGGAAGAGTCAATCATCAAGCGGATGAGCAAGAAAGAATCAAACATTAGCAAGGTATAAAAAATTGAAAGAACAACTCACTTTCCCTTCTTGTCTGCATCAATAATTATCCTATTCTTGGAAAGTTGTTCCTGTATTAAAATCACCTGAAAGACATTGGCAGAATCATGACAATATAATAACAAGAAACTACCAAGAAATAGAACAATAAATATTTTAAAAACAAGAAACTACCAAGAGAAGAGAAAAAATAAAATTCAGTCCGATGAGAAAAGAATTTGAAAAGGAAATGGATAAAACAAATATGGCTGTCAATACGTCTAATTCTGACAAATAAAACTCATAAAACACATACAAAAAGGGTCAAAGTACCTAGGAAGTCCCTGTACTATACCATCTAGTGCAAATTAGTCCATCTACTATAAAACTAGGTAATTTAATCCCTGTAATTTTAAAATTGAAGCAAAAAGGTAAAATCATTGATTAGTGTAACAAAAACTGTTAAAAAAGCTGACGTGACATTTAACTTTGTTTTTATTTGATGACGTGGATGTCAAATGCTGACATGGCACCAATAAAATATATTATTTTAAGCTGACATGGACAAAATAACAAATTAAGTTGGCAAAAATGCCACATCAAATTATTTTTTGCCAACTTAATTTGTTATTTTGTCCACGTCAGCTTAAAATAATATATTTTATTGGTGCCACATCATCAAATAATCACAAGGTTAAATGCCACTGTCAACTTTTTTTAACAGTTTTCATTACACTAGTTAGTGATTTTGCCTTTTTGCTTCAATTTTAAAAGTATAGGGACTAAATTACTCAATTTTATAATAGAGGGACTAATTTGCATTAGATGATATAGTACAGGGACTTCCCAGGTACTTTGACCTACAAAAAGTGCTAGTGTGCAAAACAAGTACTTAAAGTGAAAAGAAGAAAACAATTATAACTCCAAAAACCTTGACATGTATTATTCTTAAAGTAAAAATAATATATTTTGACAAGTATTATTCTTATCAGATTTTAAAGGTGTTTTCTTGTGATCATTGAAAACAAAAGAGTAAAAAGAAGAAATTGCTAAGGATGAAAAAAACCCAAAGGGAATTAATATGTACATTTTTCATTAGTGTAACAACATCTATATCATCACTTGATCCTAACAAGATCCTATCCAACAATGTCCAGAGAAATACAATTAATTTAACTCCAAAAACCAAAAAAGATCAGGATCATTTTCTGATGGGTCCCATCCAAAATACTAGATCAGAACAGGTACAACTAGAACAAATTAATGGAACAACACTATAAATTTCGTTTATTTTTATCCATTCATTGTACGATTCACCACCTACTTCACTACAAATTACTGGCCCATCATGAATATTAATTGAATATTATGTATGGCAAATACTGTCAAACTAAAAGCATGTTTTATGAATGAGTGTATTTCCGCACATGTGAGGTCAGTAAAGAACAAAGAAAACATATATGTATACAATCAAGACAGTCTGACTTACCTTCTCCGCTCCTTTAATGACAAAATATCCTCCAGGATCAAGAGGGCACTCACCTAATGTCAGACAATGAAAATCAAAAAATATAATGACGAGAAGAGAGTAAGAAAAGCAACAGCCATTATTCTGAGTTTAATGAACACAAACCAAGCCTTGCAAGTTCAGCTTCGTCTTTTCCATATAACACACAGCAACAACTCCTTAACATGATGGGCATTCTTCCAATAACAAGATCATTCTGCAGGAACAGATTTCTTATTACATCCAAAGCACCTATTAATCCACATCATACACATATCAAAGAAGTATCTGATGTACCTTTTCCAGTCTAGTTTTCTGCCCATGACTCCCTTGAATGTACTCTATGTTGACCAATATTGGTGCAGCATACCTTAAAATTAACAGCATATTAATAAGACAAAACAAAACAACATGTACTAATCCTCACTATTCCATTTAAAGTTTCAGTTGTTATCACACCAGACAAAATAACCATTCCAAGAATGCCTATATGAAATAGTTGCACCTAGAAAATTAGCAATGTATTTAGAAAAATGCTTTGTACATACGTCATGTCTGACAACCGGCATGTATGGGGATTTATTTTTTCACTTATCCCATCAATCGTCATCGAGGGCTCACCAATTCTAACATCTTTAAACCTGCACCGCAACACAAGTTACAAAGCTGAAAAAAGAAAATCCAAATCCAAATTATACCATAGAAAACTTAATTCCCCCCTAAACAGATAAGTCATAACCAGAATGTCAAGGAACAAAATACAAGGCAACCAAACTAATTCAAGAAAGTAAGGCTCCATTTGGTTGTTATATCACTACTTGTTTTTAGCTTCCTCAAATGTTACTAAAAAGCAAAATCCTCATATTTGATTACAAATGAGCAAATAGTTAAACCATAAAACACATTCAAAATTAAAAATTAAAAATTCTCTATAAAAAGCAAAATATAGCATATCATTCCAAAAGAATCTTTCTTTTTTTTTTTTTTACTTTTAATTGTTCAAAAAGACAACAAAATGGAGTCTACAACCGCAAGTTACCAAAACATATTATATACCAATTATCACCAAAAACATAAGCAAAACTGTTTTCAAACCTGAGGTAAATACTGGGGTCAACATCGGATACAATCCGGTCATTGGCACGAACAATCTTCTTTATTCCGGTATTAACGAAATAATTAAATGAATCCAAGTGCTGCTTCACTAACCCTCTAACCTATAATAAGAACAAAAAAATTCCCAAAACCCATAATTTAGTTCAAAAATATAAACTTTTTCATATAAAATAAATACCAAACTAACATGAAGTCACCTTTAAAAACTCAGGGAGAAGCTGAAACTTGTCAACAGCTGATTTTATTGGAGCAGCAAGCTTTTGCTTGTCAATGGGTATCTCAGAAACATTTAAACTATTGGGTTTTACAACAACAACAACAAAAAGGACAATTAAAGATAGAAATAAAAATCAAATTATATTTTATAAAGTAATAAAAGATATGAAAGAAATACTTACTTATTCGTGTTGTTATTGAGAAGTATATCTTCTTGCTTGAGACCCATTGTTTATTTTGATTAAAATTTTGTGAGTTTTCTGGAATTTGGTTGATTTTTAGAAAAAAGATTGTTTCAAAACGGCCTTGCAGGGTTTTGTTCTTAAAAGACTAAAACCCTTTGTTAAACTTCAAACTTATAAAAATGCTAATTGAGCTAAACGGGTGGTTTCGGGTGGGGTTAATAAATTTTTGCAAATGGATTTAATAGCGTTGTTCATGGGCCAAGCCCATGAAAATACGGGTCAAACCTATTTTTTTAAGTTAAAACTCTCTTTTTTTTTTCTTTTTTTTGTTGTTGTTAAACTCGTACTCTTTTATTTACTGATTAAAATTTCAAAATACGTATTTATTAGTAGACATGTTTATGGGTCGGATTATTCGTTCGATCCGACAGATTCATGTTGGATCGGTTTAGACAATAATTTTTCAGTTCGGATCGATTCGATTCGAATTACTATTTATTAATAAAATATATATTTAAATTTAATTAAAAATATATAAATATTAATATAAAAAAAATTAATATTTTTTAAATAATGATTCAGGTTTGCGGGCCAAACTTGGATAAAGGATGTGAAAAAAAAATTCAAATCGCGATCCGACCCAATCCATAAACAGATCTATTTATCAAACACTTAATAAAAAATATAAATATCGAAAAAAAATTCAAATCGCGACTCAATACAATCTATAAGCAGATCTATTTATTAAAAAATATATATAAATATCACAAAAGCATCAATAATATTTTTTTAATATTATTTGAAAAACAAATTACATTTTCTAAAAATTATAGATCTCGTATCGTCGGGTATTTTTCTAATTTGTTTAACTCCATGGTTGATACTATTTTTTTTTTTTTAAGTTGGATTTTAATTTCTCCTTCTTCAAACAAAGTAATTACAAAAAACAAAAAGAAAAACAATACTTTGTCTCATCCACGTTTATTATGATTTTGAATTAATCTTAATGAAAAACATAACTTTTAATATTTTTCTTATTTTACATATTGTTAAAAAACACTTTAATACATCAAAAATCTTTCGATCCTGGTAAGAAGCATTATGGGAATAAAATCCTATCGTATTTCTCACAAAGAAAATTAGACTCAAACAAAACTTAAAAGATAGTTTTAATCATATTAAAAAAAACACTTTAATACACAATACTTTTACATTATTCTCTCTTTTTTCTTGAAAAGTCAAATAAATAATAAGATGAAAGATTTTGTTAACAAGCATAAGTGCTCGAATTTTGTTAATGAGTATTTTAAAATAGATTCGTTTATGTGTCCATCAAAATCATAGATTAGATCTAATTCAGGTTAAAGTTTGGATTCAAGTTCAAGCTTAGCTTGATTTGATCCGAATTATTATTTTATTAATAAAAAATATTATTTATTTAAATTTATTTTAAAATATTAATATAAAATATTTTTAATATTATTTTAAATAATATCAAACTCATTCAAATCTAAATGGACGAACCGAGCCTAAATCTTGAAAATTACAATCAAACTTGACCTAATTCGATTTATGAACACATTTACCTTAAAAGGATTGATTGATAGTAGAATTAGATCTACCCATAGATTGAACCGCAGCTCGAAATTTTTTTCTTCTCTTACTCAAGTCCAGCCTGCACCAGCTTGTAAGCCCGTTTTACTGTTCATAAATATTTAAAAAAATATTTTTATATTTTTATAATTAAATTTAAATAAAAATTATTTATTATTTAATAAATAATAATTCAGATAAAGCCGGGTCAACTCGAATTATAAAAATTTTATCCAGACTCGATCCAATACATGCCTAAGCAAAATCCTACAGCAAATACAGCTTTAATAGGCCCAAAGAGAAATTTGGAGAAAGGCCAAATTCTTAACATACTTATAGTTAAAAAGATATTTTTCCTGAGCAATCCATGCTACACCATACACAACAGTATGGACAACAAAATCCTTAAAATCACACCACAAAATACCCATCATCACCAGACAACCTTGACAACAACAACAACAAAACTCCATTGAAACAAGAAATCTCTTGCTCACCCTCTGCCCAGTTTCCAAGCCAAAAAACAAAGAATTTAAACAGTGAAAAAAGAAGAAGAAAACCAAGAACTTAAACAAAGATGGCTTGTGCATCACAGGCAATGATATCAGCCAACAGTTACGGATTCACTTCTCCAAAGTTGTTGTTGAAGAAATGTTATAAACTTAACAAGACAAGGCAATTCAACTTCTTCACTGTTAGAGCTTCCACTGATGAATCTGAAGACTGTAATGAAGAAGAATGTGCTCCAGATAAGGAGGTTTTCCCTTGCCTTAGTTTATCAATATTCTTCATTTTCTTCCTTCTATTGCATGCATGTCTTTTCTGGGTTCTTTTTGCTGTATATTTGGATATGAATTAAAAACTTCACCACCCAATTTCTTTGCTTGTCACTTTTCTATTTTTGATTCAATCTCTTAATGGCTAATTTCTTTATTTATAGTTAAATTGATGTATAGGATAAGAATTTAGACTTAAAAGACCTTTATTTTATATGCATAGTCTGCTTTGTGTTCATACTTATATGCTAGTTCGCTTATGGAAGGGAAGGGTATATAGATCTGGCAATTTGTGTATTCGTGTCGAGTTCGTGTACTTTTACGTGTCATAATCGTGTTTAAGGAATTATATATTTATATAAATTTTGATACATTATTTGTGTTACATAGATTTTGACTCGTGTATTCGTATCGTGTTCGTGTTATTTTTTTGTGTCTTATCGTGTTTTAATTATTTTTCTCGTATGTCATTGTATCGTGTCCAAAGTTATCCGGTCTAAGAGTATATTGTCTAGTAATTGTAGTAGAAATTGGAGAAGAAATTAAAAGTAATTCTTATATTATCAAGTTTTAAAGTATGTTGTTTTTTACTGGAGCTTTGGGTCTCAAAAGGGGTTATAGCAAGAGATAGGTTTGGAGAAATTTCCAATTTTGTTGGTGTTCACAGGCACAGCTGAGATTATTGGGAGAAAGAATATTTGTGTTGCTGCTGGATATTATCATAGGTTATATGAATTAAGAAGATATGGTCTCAGCAGACTCTTCATTTTTTCTGAAGTACTTGTGTCCGACACATATTTGGACTTGGACATGAAAGTATGATCATCCAAATATAAAAAATAAAAATAAAAAAAAAACTTAGAAAAAATTGAGATATCCATGTTCGACATATACCCGTATTCTACACTCACCATCGAGTCCGAGTAACAAAAGTAAAAAAGTTTGTTGTCCTGGGAAATGGTTGTGAGTTGCACTTAATTTCAATGATATTGTAACATCAATTCTCTGTAAAGTTGTGAATGTTTCCAAAAGTTTTGCTGTAAGTACTTGTTAAGTTGCTGATCTTTCTTGCATAAATAACTATGCAAGTATAATTTGATAGAATTTACATAGCAATTGATATAGTTATCTTAGTTGTAGTACAACAGGTACTTAATATTTAGATTTGAACAGGTTGGGAAGGTTAGTATGGAATGGTTAGCTGGGGAGAAGACAAAAGTGGTTGGCACATTTCCACCTCGCCAACGCCCACGAGGCTGGACCGGCTACATTGAGAAGGACACCGCAGGGCAGACCAACATTTATTCAGTCGAGGTTGGTAGTTTTAGATCTTCCAATTTACCTACATCTCTTAATTCTTGAATTTCTACCTGTCTGTCTAATCTTGTAAGGAAAAGTGTGTATTTGGATAGTAAGTTGCTTACCAGAAGTATAGATAACACCAAAAGTTAAAAGTTAAAAGGAGAAAATTGATTAAGAAAAAATATATATATATATACATATATATATATAGGTTATTGTGAGTTTAACCGTTACGAATCACTAATCATTTACATTTCAATTGCGGTGTACTATGCGGACCAAGGTTAAAAAAACCGGACCAGAGGTCAAACCGGTATGACCTGTCCGACCGGTTTTAGTTAAAAAAAATTTAAATATTAAAACAATACTTTTAATGTTAAATAAGCAATAAATATAGTAAATAATTGATAAGAACATGCATTTGGGCTTAGTGGTATGCTCTTTAGCTTAACTTTAAGAGGTTCAAATCTCATTATTTACAAAAAAATAAAATAAAAAAAGGTTTTTTCCCAGTTTTTTACCGGTTGAACCGGTTTTAGGCCGGTTTCAGGTAACACCCGGTTCTATGTATAGCACCGGACTGGACAGGCCTCCGCTCCCGGTTGAACCGGTTCGACTGGCCGGTTCGGTCTGGTTTTTTCATCACTGATACGGACTCTACTTGATGTCTCTTTGATCATTACGATGCGGACTCTTAAAAAATTTTAATGTATCCATTCCAGCCTGCAGTTTATGTAGCAGAAAGTGCAATAAGCTCAGGAAATGCAGGTTCTTCGGCCGATGGAGCTGAGAATACAGCAGCAGTAGCCGCAGGATTCGCCCTTATCTTTGTTGCTGCAGCTTCATCTATAGTCCTCCAAGTTGGCAAGAATTCACCTCCAGTGCAGACAGCTGACTATACTGGGCCAACACTTGGTTACTACATAAACAAGTTTAAGCCACCAGAAATTATCCAAGCTGCAGCACCAAGTGAGATCGAAACTGAAACTCCCTCATCTGAGTTACCAGAAAGCTCTGCTCCTGAAGTTTCACAGATTCAGGTTCAATCTGAACTTTCACCAGAGTCTTCAAGTCTGGGCACTACTTCATAGAAATTTTTTTGGATCAATCTCTTGTAATGTTAAAATTTATTTGTCTTCATAGCTCCTGTATCCTACTCTGATAATTGAAATACAGTTGAGCATAAACTTTGAGGATATATATTGAATAGCTACAATATTTTATACAGGAATATGATGTCATTTTTAATACATTTGTTATGTTACTCGGGCTCTTCATTTTCTCTAAAGTACTCGTGTCTAATCCGACATATATTCGGATATGGGTATGGAATACGATTCTCTAAATATATGAAAAAAATAAACATACCCGTATTCGACACTCATCTTCGAATCCGAGTAACATAGTACGTTAGACAGCTGTGATGGTTTTCTGACTTGAAGATTATTTCAAAGTCCATTTTAATTGTTAAACCAGCAGTGTATGGAGCATATGAAGCTTTTCTTGTTTTTGGAAAGTAACATGTCATTAACTTTTTGAAATGGAATGTCATTTATCTTGAACTTGGTTTAGATTGAGAGTTATTTGTTTTTAGAGAATGCGTTTCCTTTCTAACTTCAAATGCATCTTTCCTTTGATTACCATTAAAGAAAGATTAGCATAAAAGTATGCACACTTCAACTTCTTGAGAGTTATTGGTAATTCTTTCTTTCCACATAAAGTGTTTGTTTATCAAGTTTAATACTTCGATAATTAAGAATCCACGGCTTAACTCATTTTGCTCATATAATCACATTTAAGAAGTAATATCCAATAGATTTATGAATCAAATTCTAACATATCTCCAGACTGCGGTCTTCTTTGTAAGAAAAAAAACACTTTGATAACTAAACATAGCCGGCTATCAAGTAGACAAAACTCAGTTGAAAATGGATGGATTCAGTTTACAACAAATATCCGAAAACCAAACAAAATCGGGCACCTATTATAGGATCTTTCGGTTGTATTAGTACATATTGCTCAAAACAAATGATTGATTCAAGGATTATATTATAACTGTGGATTATATAACTGCTTTTATTTGCCATCCTTTCATCCCTCCATTGCATTTCACCTGATACAAATTTATCGATTTTGGCATTCAGTATGCACTAATGTTACAAATTTATCGATTTTGGCATTCAGTATGCACCAATATTTTAAAAATCAAATCGGAGGTTAAACAGGTAAGACCTTCGCATCATCGGTTCAATTAGTTCAACTGATTGGACTGGTTGAACCTTATGGTTCAATTTAAAAAGAATTTTAATTTTAAATAAATATCAAATTTAGTAAATATTTGGTTAAATGCTATGATCTTTATTATTAATCTAAGAAGTTAAATGTTCAATTCTTATCACATACAATGAAAATTTATTTTATAAAAAAAGTCTTAAAAAATAAGCTTAAATAAGCTTTTTCGATTTTTTACCGGTTTTTACTGATTCGACTAGTTTTTCATCGGTGCTCTAAATTTTCGATTCTATAACATATACCGAACCTGACTCACTTTCGATTCTCGATTCAACCGATTCGATCTGATTTTTTCAACAATGGTATGCACAATCTGATGAAACAAAAAGGGGTTTCTGAAACTAGCATGTCTTCCTTGGCCAAGCTCAAATTTGCTTGAAAAAACCCAACTTGTTTATTCAGACTCCTTTTGGGTTTTTTTGTTAACCTACAAAAACAATATTCATGTTATTTCTTCATTTCATACAACGACATAACCAAAACAGCATGATTAGCACCATCACTCATCTCCTTAATCATGTGATAATTACCTCTTGAAATTGGCATAATAAAATGAAAAATAATCAAGGAATGAGACATGCTTAAGCATTTTCCTTTAACTTTCCTTTATTTTTTTTATACATATGAGCGAAGATAATAGTTTAAATAACACATGTTGTAGACATCTAATAATTCATCTTATAAATGTTTTATACGAGCAACAAGTGGATCATTCAACTTATCAACCTCAGTACCGACATTGTGACCTGAAGAAGCTAAAAAGTCTGCACAAAAATTTGCCTCTCTGATTTAGTTGATAAATTTAATCTCGATTCAACATTTTATTGCAACCATAAATTAATTGATAAAAAGAATCATTCATTTATTGATCACATGTTAAAAGTTAAATCACAGTTAATTAAGTACCGGCCCAATCAAAACACCAAGTTTCAAGATAAGATCCATGGGAAATATTAAACATCTGTTTCGACGCTTCTAGTATACATATGAATAACAAGTTGAATCTAAAGTTTAAACATTTCTTTCAATGTAATTGATGAATGTAAATGATAAGTTATAATTTTATTAAAACTTTCATTATTTCATGTAAAGGACATTTAGTTTAGAAAAGAAAAAAGGTATAAACTTAGATAACAGGCATTTAAATACTATTGCTATCAAATAGACTTGCTCATGAGTCGAGTTATCCGTCCGACCCAATAGACCAGAATCGAATTGGACTGATATGAGTAAGAATTTTGGTAATTCGGATCGGCCTTGATATTTAATTATAAAATACATATAAATATTAATATAAAAATATATTTTAATAATTTATGAACAACGAAACAAATTTTCGAGTTAGGTCGAAACGGGTTTGAGTAAAGAAAAAAAATTTATGACCGCGATCCGACACTCTCCATGAGCAGATCTACTATCAAAGGGGCCACAACTAGGTCAAAATAGCTCAGCCCTCTATCTCATCATTACTGATATTATTATTCCCCACAAGGTCTAATTTAGATGACTTGCTTAGTGATGGTAAAATTCGATCCGCTCCGAATGGAGAGCTTTTTTCTTTCTTTCTGAAAAGCAGGAGAAGGGTGAAACGGGGTGGTTTGGTAAAGGGAAAAGTATTAAAACCCCCTGAGGTTTGGGTATAATTCCAGATACCCCCCTGAGGTTTGGATAATACTCTCTTTCCCCCCTTGAGGTTTGGATAATACCCTCTTTTTCCCCTGAAAATTAATATCATGTCAAAACTACCCTTCTATGGTATAGAACATGTCTATGGTTGGCAAAATAATCCGAACCGTCGGATTAGGCAAATAATTTCAAAAATAACGGGTTCGAGTTTACCATAAACCCGAATTGACCCGTCCCCGATTATTTTTTTATTTTTCTAACTTTTAATTTTTTATATATGTTAATTTTATATATTATTAGGGGTGAGCATTCAGTTAGTTTGGTTGGTTCGGTTCCAAAATTTCGAAAATCGATTAAACCGACTAAACTTATAAAACCGACCGAACCGACCGACAAAGATTCTAAAACCGAAAAAATTGAAACCAACTTAAGTCGGTCTGTTCGATCGGTTTAATCGATTTTAACTGTTTAAAAAATAATTTATTTATTGTATATTATATATTATTATATAATATAAATGATATATTATATTATATATAATTTTAAATTATTATATAAATAATTATATTTAAAATAAAATTAAAGGGTCAGTTTGTTCAATCTATTCAGGATGGGCTTGGAGGGTTTTTTCGGGGTCGGGTTCAAGGTCGGGGGCTAAAATTTTAAATAAAATAAGATTCGGGGCGGTTTCGAGTATATCCAAATAGACCCTTTATAGGAAAAAGTATTAAAACCCCCATGAAGTTTGATCATAATTCCAGATACCCTCTATAGTTTGGATAATACACTTTTTCCCTCTAAAAATTAATATCATGCCAAAACTGCCATTCTATGGCATAGAACATGTCTAGGGTTGGCAAAATAATCCGAACAGTCGGGTCCAGCAGGTAATTTCAAAAAATAACGGGTTCGGGTCGGGTTCGGATTTACCATAAACCCGAATTGACCCGCCCCCGATTTTTTTTTTTAATTTTTATTTTTCTTACTTTTTTTTTTTTGTAATTCTATATATTATTAGGGGTAAGCATTCAGTCGGTTCGGTTTTAAAATTTTGAAAACTGATTAAATCGACTAAACTTATAAAACCGATCGAACCGACCGACAAAGATTCTAAAATCGAAAAAACCAAAACCGACTTAAGTCGATCGGTTTAATCGGTTTTAACTATTTAAAAAATAATTTATTTATTGTATATTATATATTATATATTATTATATAATATAATATAAATGATATATTATATTATATATAATTTTAAATTATTATATAAATAATTATATTTAAAATAAATTTAAAAGGGTCGGTTAGTTCAGTCTATTCGAAATGGGATCGGGGGTCTTTTCGAGGTTGGGTTCGGGGTCGGAGGCTAAAATTTTAAATAAAACCGGGTTCGGGGCATTTTTTAGTATATCTAAACGGAGGTCGGGTCGGGGGCTAAAATTTTAAATAAAATAGGGTTCGGGTTCGAACTGATAGAATTCGGTTCGGGTCGGTACGATTTTTGATTCTATTCGGTTCGGTAATCGCAAAGTGTTAAAAACCAGAATACTGCACATTAACCACAATTTTTGTCTAAAACCGAACCTAACCAAACCCCCTAATCGTGGGTTATCTCCAAAAAACCTTAAAGGATAAAATTGTTATTTGATTCTTTTATAACTTGAATAGGGGGTAAAGTGAAATTTTCAATACTTTAGGGGGTAAGTGGAATTTTCATTAAACCCTAAGGGGTAAGTGTCTTTTACCCTTTGGTAAGTGCTTGCTCCGCTCCGTCCCGACTTTTGAAATTACTATCTTATCTCTTAAAATATTTTTATATTTCCCTTTATATTTTTAGTATATATATTAGATATATCATATATATACTAAAATCATATAGATATTAATATTATATATATGTATATTATATATATTAAAGAATTTTATATACTAAAATTATGTTCATAAATAAATTATAATATAGTTTTTTATAATATTAAGTTAAAAATAATTAATAAAAATTAGGATGTAGTGGAGTGGAATACCGTGGAGCAGTTATGGATGTAACCAACATCTATGGAGGTTGATGTTTTCAATATCAATGCAAGAGTGGGGCAAAGGTGGATAAGACAATCCCTACTCTCATCTCGCTCGATTGCCATCCCTAAACTTGCTAGAGTATATTTCTCAACATCTTGAAGCAGCTGCTCCACTTCAGTGTCTCTAGGTTCCTTACCTACAAAAAAGACAGGTAATGTCATGGGATGCTGACAATAGAACAAATTCAGAGTTACATTGACAGATCAAGTTCAATTACATATATTTAAACAACTTTAAATCGGGTTCTACAACTGCCTGAACTTTTAAAAAATGTGTTAAATTAGCCCTTCAGCAAAGTATAGAAGGAAAAAGTCCCAATGTTATTCGAATTTGGATATGAATATTGAATACAGATATGTGTTCGATATGGGTATGTTTATTTTTTTTAAAAAGTTTTTTCATATATTTGGAGAGTCCTTGAAAAATCATATTCTCATATTTATATCTAAATATATGTCAAACACGAATATCAGATACAAATATTTTTTTAAAAAATAAAAATCCAATCAACATAAAAAAGGTCTACCACTTTACAAGATATAAGCTAAATTGGTTGCAGATAGAACAATTATAGGCAGTTAGACATGAATGAAGCTAGGCTATTCATAGTTGCAGAAGTCTAAAAATTGGTTTACAAATTGGAATGCTAATTGTTCTCGATATACAGGGGGTACAACAACTCTTCAGATTTTATCAATGCGTATGAGTTACGATTGATATTTATCGCAATTGATTACGATAATATTCATTATGTTTGTAATTGTGATGTGATCAAAAACACGTCCGCAACCGTAATTTAAATTTATGTATGAGCCATTCAAAACAGCCGCCATGTGAACCAGTGTAGTCGGTACCATACCGGTATCGACCGTACTGGTCGGTACATACCGTTTTTAAGGTAAATCGAAATGGTATCAGTCTCGTACCGTTTCAGTTTTTGTACAGGCTAGTACTGATCGTACCGGCCTGTATCGGTCTGTACCGGTCAGTACCGGTTGGTACAAGATTTTGATTTTTTTTTATTTAAAAAAAAAATTCACTTATTTGATTTTTATTTTTTCTATCATGATCATTTTTATTTATTTTTTCATAATTACATTAAAAAATAAAATATGTTCATTAAATTAAGCTATTGAACATAATTAATAATAATTTACTATATTTTTTATATTTATTTTACTTATTTGATTTTTAAAAATTTTAGATATTAAATATTTAAAATTTATATTTGCATAAAAACATATATATGCATGTAATGGATGTATATTTGCATATGAATATAATATAATATATATTTTATTAAAAAATTTGAAAATAGGTTATATATATATATATATATGAAAAAATATTTGAAAAATGTCGGTAAACCCGAAACGGTACGCCAAAACACGCCGATACCGATACATACTAATACCATAACAAAAATGATATGTTCATCGATACGGTATTGACTACCTTGATGTGAACAATGAAAAAGCCACATAATGTCATACGAGCAATAAATAGATACCTGAAGAGTTCAGCCCGAACTCGATCCATCATGAATACTTCTAGTTACAAAAAGTTATTGGTAAATTTACTTCAAACAAAAATAATCATATATGTGGTAGGATGGAAAGGATAACAAAGTCACGTTGGCCATTTGTATTAAACATTTAATTTTGAAAAGAAATTTTTATTTCATAAATGCAAAATAAAAAAATATATTGTTCTAATGTAGAGTTAGAGGTAGCAAAATGAAATCGAATTCGAAAATTCACTTGAAAAGTTTGAAACAGAGTTCGACTTGATCAAAAAAGTTAAAATCTTGAATCGGAGAAAATCAAATTTTAAAATGACTCGAACCTTAAAAAATCGAATCCAAAATGATCTAAACCCGAAAAAACTGAACACAAACTCGATCTGAACTAAAAAAATGTTAAAATGAACACATGTTTCATGAAATTTAAAAAATGATCTGACTAACTCGAACTTGAATACAATTCAAATCTAAAATTATTCGAATTCAAAAATTCAAAACCGAAACAATCCAAACTCAAAAATTTATATAAACTATATAAAATTTATCCCTGAGGGGAAGTTGCTTTCCACGTGACAAACAACTCCAATTTTTTTTTTTTTTTTGTATTTTTTTATTATTATCTCGTGTTATAATTTATGTTACTTTTTCATGTTATAATCGTATTAAGGGTATTATATATATAAAATTTGACACGTTATGTATAGATTTCGATACATTCGTGCATTCGTGTTGTGTTAGTGTTATTTTTTCGCATTGTATTGTGTTTTAGTTATTTTAGATCAACCAGATCCCCTAGAAAAAGATCCAGACACTAAATCATATACTCAAATAGAGTATGATGAAATAAAGCCATTAAAAGAAGAAGAATCACATTCTTTAACCATAAAACATGAACCACAGTCAACTAGGCGAGATGATCTTAATAAAATAAATGTAGTAGTAGGAGGTACATATTTAGATTTATCTAATATAGCATTTTCAAAATATAATCAGGCTATAGATGATTGGGCAAAATCAATGTCTATATTTGTAACCAACAATAAATCAAATGCATCATGGACAAAAGAATGTTTTCTTAATTATTTATGTGGAACTCTACAACAAGATGTTCTACAATGGTTAAGAAAATGGGAGGATTAAATAGATGGTCAAGTTAAAAAAGCTGTTATGTTATCTAACTGTCAGGAAAAGGGAAACAACTAGTAGAAAAAAGTTATAAAAGTGTTTATGAAATGTAGTAGGAAAGTTATATTCATGAAAAACCGATATCAAATTACTAAACTTCCTCAAGAAAGAGAAAAATATTTTCAAATGATACAAAATCTTTATGAAAACCATGAAGAATTATTTGAAAAATATAATTATCATTATTTTCTAAACCAAAATGCTGAAGAAAATTTGTAGTAGAAACTACAGAAGAAAGTAGTGAAGGTAGTAATTTCATAAAATGAGAAAACTCTGATATGAAAATTCAAGAAAATGAAAGAAGAAAAGAAATTAGATTATGAAAAAGAAAGGTAGATCAACCAGATCCCTTAGAAAAAGATCCATACACTAAATCATATACTCAAATAAAGTATGATGAAATAAAGCCATTAAAGAAGAATAATCACCTTCTTCAACCATAAAACATGAACCACAACCAACTAGGCGAGATGATCTTAATAAAATAAATGTAGCAGTAGGAGGTACATATTTAGATTTACCTAATATAGCATTTTCAAAATATAATCAGGTTATAGATGATTGGGCACAATCAATGTATATATTTATAACCAATAATATATTTTATACCAACCTAACATTATTTAAAGACTACATAAAGCTTTTCTAATTAGTTTTACAACTTTATTGACAAAAATTTTAGGCTTATCTAACACACTTTATTACAAACTTTAAGAATCATCTCTACCATTAAAGCTTTACAGGTAAAGCTTACCTAAAACAATATACAACCTGGCAAAAATAAAAAATAAGACTTATCTACAAAATCTCCTTTTGAGATTATTATCTTGACACTTTCTTGTCGTATGCTAAATAAATTTCCAGTCAGTCATTGAAAATGTCAGAGATATTTTATCACCCTTCCAGAATGTTGTCAGAATTAAATGCTTCTTAATCTTCAGGACTTCAGCTGGGTGAATTATGTGGAGTTAAACCAGCGACATCTTTTTCTGTAGCTCTTTCCATAATATCAAAAAAATATTCTTCAGGATATCTAATATTTAAATGAGCTATTTTATTTAACAGCTTTAATGCTGCTGGCTCTCGTTCAACTCTTGCAAATAGAATTCCATATTCTGTATCTTCTTTTAGATTTTTCTCCATAGTAGGCATTACAGAACAAAAAATTCTTCGTCCATCTGTTCTGATGGTCTTAAAATATTGAGTGGTTCCCAATATTTCTTTAGCTTTATTAATTAATTCTATTGTAGATTCAATGAAGTAATCGTAAAAATAAAATTTTTCGATTTCTTCATTTGACTATTCATAATTTCTAACAATAGAATTTGCTTCAGTGATAAAAATACTGTTTGTATTTTCTGGCATATCTTGCTCCATCTAAAATCCATATTTGATAACGTTGATTTTTTTTCTTCTCTTTATCGTAATCCTATAGAACTAAATATTTCAAATTTATAATAATAATAATAATAATAATAATATTCTTTTAACCATATCATAGATTTTATAAAAGCTGGTGTCGCAACCTAAAAAAATAACGACGAGTCTCATCGCAAGACTTTATTATTCGTTAAGCGTGACATTAAAAAAAACCCGAGGAAAAGTCGACTTAATTCCTCTAGAAAAATGAAGGTTTTGAAAATGACCTTAAAAAAGACATGGAGTCGCCACCAATCTTTTTTAGCTAGGTGTGATCGGCCACCTATTAAAACCGGTTTTATAAAATATGTTAAAAATTAATTAAAATATTTTAAAAACCAATTTCAAGTCTGCGTTTTAAACCAGAGAAATCAAAGAAGCGGGTTCGGGAGTCGGTTACGTGTGGGGAAGGATTAGCACCCCCACAACGCCCGTATAAATCGGTACCTTATTAATCGTGTGTTATCTCAAGTCTCAGTAAAAGTTGGTTTTAAATTTAGTATTTCGAGTTAATTCTCAATTTAAAAATAATTCCATTTTTTATTGAAAATGATCCGGAATTTATAAATTCAAAATTTTCCTATATTCCCCAACAAACGTGGCAAAATATAGAAATTTTTATTAGTTTTGGAAAACTTTCTGAATCATTCTCTTTTTTGAAAGAAAGATATTCCTTTATTAATGATAATTGATGATATTCCCTCCAGCAAACCCGGTAGAGAACTCATGAATTATTTTAACTCGGGAATATCTTTATTTTTATTGAAAACCATTATCTTTTGAAAACATTTAAAATAAATGAATACGTATATGCTAAATAAAGATAACTAAATAAAAGCATAGGATATCATGAAATATTCGAAACCATATAATAAACCATGTAACATCAAAAAATATAAATCAAAATAACAACAATATCATAGAAATTATTATAGCAAGAATCACATATTATATAAAATGCATGAATATAAAAATGCAATGCATGAAATGTATTTTTTTCCTTTAATTAAGGAAATCCGTATATCTAAAAAGATATCCGGCTACCTTAGGAAAATATGTCAAATTAAATATTCTAAAACCAAAATACTTTGTGATTGTTTGAAAACAATTTTGAAAAGCTTGAATTAAAAATAAAAACTGGGCTAATTTCTTTAAAATGGCTCTAATTTCCTAAGTTTAAAAAATCCGGACTTGACTACCCTTAACCCGGGACTTGAAAAACCATTTTTAGAGTTTGAAAAGGCTTAGAAATTACCCTAAGTCAGTAGCTAACCCTTCTAATCAGCCCACTCTAAGTAAATTAACCAAAACAGAAAATTGTTTTTTTTTTTAAATTCAATTCTGACTCCACTGTCCAGTTTTAATCCACGAATTTTTATCCTATTTTTAAAAATTCCAAAAATTCTAAAAAAAATACTGGAAACTCAGAACATGTAAAACTACACGAAACAAAATCGGCTTAATTTTCGAATCAAAGATGAATTCCCAGAAAAATCAGAGATGTACGAGTTTTTGGAGGAGAAAAAACTGCTTTGTTTTTCTTTAAATTCAATTCTGACTCCACTGTCCAGTTTTAATCCACGATTTTTTACCCTATTTTAAAAAATTCCAAAAATTCTGAAAAAAATACTGGAGACTCACGACATTTAAAACTACACGAGAAAAAATCGGCTTAAGTTTTTGATCAAAGATGAATTCCCAGAAAAATCAGAGATGTACGAGTTTTTGGAGGAGAAAAAACTGCTTTGTTTTTCTTTAAATTCAATCCTGACTCCACTGTCCAGTTTTAATCCACGATTTTTTACCCTATTTTTAAAAATTCCAAAAATTCTAAAAACAATACTGGAGACTCAGGACATATAAAACTACATGAGAAAAAATTGGCTTAATTTTCTGATCAAAGATGAATTCCCAGAAAAATCGGAGATGTACGAGTTTTGGGTGGAAAAAAAACTGCTTTGCCAACACATTTTTTTTTGTCTTTGATAAAATCATTTAAAATTAAAAATAAAAATATTTGAAACTCATAAAATGACTTGAAAGCAGTAGCTAGGACTTTTTGAAAGTTAGATAAAAAATGACTAAGTAAAAAAAATCACAAAGGTAGAATAATCAACTTGACAAACTTAATTTTCCACAAGTGTGCTCAAGAGAGCATGACTTTGAACCATCAATTGGCTCAAGTCATTATTCAAGTGGTATGAACATGAAATGCATGAAACAATGCAGCAAACATAATGCATGAAATGCATGGATCTAAACCTAAATGTAAGGAAAATGCATGACACAAATAATATGGCCTAGACCTAACATGAACTTGCATGGCATTTAATGTAACCTAGACCTAAGACATGCATGGCATTTTCACAAACACAAGGCATGCTTAATTCAAAAATCCAACCAAATATCATGCAAATGCAAAAACCTAACAACTAGCATGACAAAAATACAACACACAATGCAAAACACATGGAGTAGCCAAATGGCCCCAAGCTTCAACAAGCATGGCATTTTCACAAACACTTGGTATGCTAGCATGAAAAACTAAGTCATAACACAAAAATCACACAAGCATTTTCACAAACACCTAATATACTAAATCTAAAACATGCTCAAATTTAAACAACATAAAAACAGAAAATTAAAAATGCAAAAACATGATATCTAAGACATAAATGGCAATAAACAAAGCAACCAAATTAAATATAACTTAAGAACATGAAATAACATAATATTTAAAACATCAAAAATAAAGAAAATAGCATAAACAATATGGTAAAATGAATCAAAAACAACAACTTAAAATAAATAATGTAGGCCATTTGGCCATGGTGAGTTTATTGTAAAAACAAAATGTAAAAAAAAAATATACTTAAGAAAGGAAATGAAGGAAGAACAAGAAACATTATTTTAAAATGAAAACTCACCAAGTAGAGATTAAAATAGCAAAAAATAAGAATAGAAAATGAAAGTGCAAGAGTTGGTGCTCAAGAGCAACCTCAAGAAGCTAATATTTCAAGCTTTTCTCTTCAAACTTTCCTTTTTTCTAAACTTTTCTTTTTTTTGCTCTCAACCAAGAAGATAAAAAACTAAGAAAAACTAAGAAAAATCAACCAAAATGGAAAAGAAAAAACAAAATCTGCCTCCCTCCCTCTAGGGTTGGCCTAAATGATGCTTATATAGCCTCAAAGATGTTGTCATTTTTGTGTAACCTAATTTCCATCAAATGGCCAATAATTCAAGATGAAAAGTCATGAAATTACCACCTTTAGATTAGCATCTCAGCCCTCTCAAATTACAGCTATGCAAAAATAATGTTGACATCTTTCTTAACCTATGTGGTTTAATCACCATGGCTTGATCAAAGAGAATGGTTAACTAACTCTTGATTTTTAACCACTTGATTAAAAAAAAAAAAAATAGAAGCTTCCTCCTTTCTTTGGGCTTGGGCATGCCAGCACTTCTCTTTTCCAGCCCAACTCTGATTTTTTTGAAGGGCCAAAAAAGCCCTTTTCGGTTGCTTGGGTGAAATGACCATTTTGCCCCCCGGATGCAAATAAATATCAAACGGACTCCAAATTCAATTTTTCTTTTTTCAATACTTCCAAAATAATAAAATATTGAGTTCTGGAAGTTTTCAAAATTATCCGAGTCCGTTTGCTATTTATTTGGATTTTTTCTTCCCAAAAATGCCCTTTTATGCCCCTACATTTTACCATTTTTTAAACGAGCTCCAAATCAAGATTTTTCTTCACCAATCTCTTCAAAATAATTAAAAAGTGTGATCTGGAAGTTTTCATAATTTTTGGAGCTCATTTGGTATTTTTTTGGGATTTATCGGCTTGAATTACTGCATAGGAGGCCCGGGATTTGGCCATTTTGCAAACGAACTCGGAATCAAGATTTTCTTTCGCCAATCTCTTCCAAATAATTTAAAAATGAGATTTGCCAAATTTCAGAATTTTTGGAGTCCATTTGCTATTTTTCCGGGATTTATCTTTTTGAATTACTACATAAGAAGCCCGGGATTTGGCCACTTTGCAAACGAACTCGGAATCAAGATTTTGTTTCTGAAATCTCTTTCAAATGATTTAAGAATGAGATTGACAAATTTTCCATAATTTTCGGAGTCCATTTGCTATTTTTCCCAAATTTTTCCAATTTTACCCTTTAACCTCCGAAACCCGGTTTTGCTCAAAACAAGTCCGATTTTCAGATTTTCTTCAATCTGAGCCTTGGGCCATCCTTTTTAATCATTCCTCATCCATTGGGGGCTTTGGTCTTACCAAGTCGGGCCATTTCTGTGATTCTTCCCGATTTCACCGAAATCCATTAAAAACCCTAATTCTCGGTTTTCTCCCGGATTGACTTTTTTTTTCGGTTTTTCTTGCAAGTGACTTCTCCATTACCCGTAGTCAGTGCTTATCTTTCATTTGGAACCTTCAATTTCGACCAGTTTGATCGTTTAAGCACTTTTCCCCAAATTTCTCGGATTAGGGTTTCCTTTCTACTGAATCTCCAAATCCCAACTTCCGAACTCCATATCTTTCAATGTAGACCTCGGATTATCAAAATTCTTTCGCCATTTTTCAATTGAACTTAAAATCTTGATTTTGAAAGTGGGTTGACTTTTTCAGTAGTTGACTTTTTGGGGTTGACTTTTTCGGGATTGACTTTTTTGGGGTTGACTTTTTTTCAAGTTTGACTTTTTGTGCTCGCCCTCTTAAACTAAGTCTCGGAGTACCACCTGCAGGATGAAAACAGTCTTTTTACACTTGGGAACATCAATATGGGAAGAAAACATACCTGTTTAGTGGTGCGGACAAAATTAGGTGTCTACAGCTGCCCCTCTTTGGCTATTGCTGAGAATCAGGAATCAGGCAAAGATAAACCGACACTAATTTTGTACGGTCAGTGACATCACATGTGAAAGAAAGGGAAAGGGGTTTCTTTTTCATTTTAATTTTTTTCATTTTCTATTTTTCTATTTTTCATTTTTTCATTTTTTTCTTCTTTCTTCTTTCTTCTTTTTTTCTTTTTTCTTTTTTCTTTTTTCATTTTTTTTATTTTTTATTTTTCCTTTTTTTTATTTTTTTTTTATTTTTTTTCTATTTTCTCTTTTTTCATTTTTTTTTTAAAAACAATAAATTGAAGATTTTGTCCTTAAATTGAATTCCCTGCCTAAACAAGGCTCGATTCGTCTTTAGGGAATGAATTCGATTTCAAAAGAAAAATTTATGCTCGAAGGGCTTTAAAATTGGTGCCCGAAGGTCTTAAAATGGTGCCCGGAGGTCTTAAAAATTGGTGCCCGGAGGTCTTAAAAATTGGTGCCCGGAGGTCTTACCCCTGAAAAAAGTTATGCCCGGAGGTCTTAAAGATGTTGCCCGGAGGTCTTACCTGTGATTTGAAAAATTATGCCCGGAGGTCTTAAAAATTGGTGCCCGGAGGTCTTACCCCTGAAAAAAGTTATGCCCGGAGGTCTTGAAGATGATTTGAAAAAAATTATGCCCGGAGGTCTTAAAAATTAGTGCCCGGAGGTCTTACCCCTAAAAAAAATAATGCCCGGAGGTCTTAAAGATGTTGCCCGGAGGTCTTACCTGTGATTTGAAAAATTATGCCCGGAGGTCTTAAAAATGGTGCCCATAGGCCTTACCCCTGAAAAAAAGAGTTATGCCCGGAGGTCTTAAAGATGTTGCCCGGAGGTCTTACCTATGATTTGAAAAATTATGCCCGGAGGTCTTAAAATGGTGCCCGGAGGTCTTAAAAATTGGTGCCAGGAGGTCTTACCTGTGATTTGAAAAAAATGCGCTGTATGCGACTTTAAAAATGATGCCCGGAGGCCTTACCCATAATTTGGAAAAAATGCGCTGTATGCGACTTTAAATATGATGCCCGGAGGTCTTAAGAATAGTGCCCGGAGGCCTTACCTGTGATTTGGAAGAAATGCGCTGTATGCGACTTTAAAAATGATGCCCGGAGGTCTTAAGAATGGTGCCCGGAGGCCTTACCCATAATTTGGAAAAAATGCGCTGTATGCGACTTTAAAAATGATGCCCGGAGGGCTTAAGAATAGTGCCCGGAGGCCTTACCCCTGAAAAAAGTTATGCCCGGAGGTCTTAAAGATGTTGCCCGGAGGTCTTAAAGATATTGCCCGGAGGTCTTACCTGTGATTTGAAAAATTATGCCCGGAGGTCTTAAAAATGTTCTTTGAAGAATTGTTGAAAATTACCCAAACGATTTTGAGAAGATGCGAATGCTTTTTGATGCAGATGCAGGTGTTGAATAAGACACGAAATGACTTAAACTGGTGCAAATGTCTTTAATGCAAATGTAAATGACTTGGATTGATGCCCATGTTTCATGATGCAGATGCCCCTACTAATTGTGTTCATGTAACTGGTTTATGAATGGTGTAACTACAATTACCACACAGTAATGAAAATGCAATGATTCTAGAAATGATGCAATTGCTTGAGATGACACAAATACGAATTCCATGAAGAATGTAAATGTAAAGGTAAAATACAGATGCTTATGGAATAATGCCAATGCAAATACCCATGAATGATGCAAATGCTTGCCGACACTGTGCAGATGCAAAAGCTCGATAAAGAGATGAGTGCTCATGAGTGATGCAAGTGCCCCCGGCTGTTTTTCTAGACTTTGGCTTAGCCTTTCAAATTCATTTTTCCTCTTCAAATCAGAGTATATCTTCAATTCATTTTGGCTATTCTCTTTGCCCCAACAGTTTTTCAAACTTTCATCAACAGAGATCTGAACCGGGTTCTATTTCTTCTTCTCATATCTGGAAGTCAAGACCTATCCTGGCAGTTCTACACCTTTGAGTTAGAAAAATCCTTGTCTCATGCCAACATCAAAATGGGTATTTCAAAAAAATCTTTTTATTTGTTTTCGCATTTTGAAAACTTCTGAACAAAAAATATTAACTCCACAATGTGTGATGTACAAATCTTTTGAAGAGTGATGATCATTGTTAGAAATTTCTCTAAGTATCAATCTGGGTTTTTTCAACTGGATTGGCAAGGCTTGGTATAACAAGATTCTGGCTTTTCCAGGAAAACTTCATGACAAAAATGTATATCCCTTCTAGGCTCACAAATGGAACAGGTTTTATAAATCATGAATTCATTGAGAACCAAACAAATTCAATATTCTTTTAGTTTCCATATCAAGGCATTTTGTCAAGCATCAAGATTGGCTGGGATGTTTAAACCGGAAAGTTTAATCTTGGGAACAAAGTTTCAGTTTTTGAAGACAATCCTCCGAATGAGAGCTGACAATTTGGGGGGTTCAGGAATTCCTAGATGTTCCTCGATGACCACTCCTTTAATAAGATCTTTTCTTTTGGGGTATCGGCACTATCATCGATGGCATCGAAAATTCCCATTCTACTCTAGACCGCCCGTTTTTTTGGGTTTTCGCCCTAGAGTCCCATTCTTTTCAATTTTTCTCTTTTTTTTTTTACCATGCACTTGAGAATTCTAAATTCTTCCTTAGTGAAATGAGAATCTGATAAGATGGGATAAAATCTGAGGAAAACCCTTCAAATTAAACATTCATGCTTGATCAAAATGGACTTTTAAAGCACGTAATGTAGGCCATGGCTCAGGATTCAGAAAGAAAGGATAAATAGGCCCAAAATATGTGTTTGAGGGTAATCAGATCAAGGATCCTTTCTTGAAGAGGATTTTCTTTGAAGCATGTGTCTCTTCTTGGACATTTCTTTCTTTTTGATTTTGCTCTTTTTCTTCCTTGCTTTTGGCTTTCAATTTGCCATGTCTTTCACACACATTTTTTTATTGTGTTTTTTGTTTGTTTTTCTTGGCTTTCATTTCGTCATCTTTTCCTCTTCTTTTTTTCTTTGACAGAGTGCGCCCGTATTTATTCGGGGCTCCATTTGCTTTGTGTCTGTCCCTGAGCTGTCACTCATTTCTCAATGATCTTTGAAAAGATCTTTCCTCGCATTTGCCCCCCCAGTGTAGAGGGTAATCCTTGATCAGGGTTCAAAGAATTAAGAATTCTTTTGGCTCAAAAGGGGTGACTATGGATAATAATTTTTTTCTTGTGAAATGGATATGAAAGATGGCCATTCATCATATCAAGCCCAAATATTCTCATTGAAAAGCAATCCTCAGGGGAAATAGATATTCAGAATTTCATTTTGCACTTTGGAATCATCCGAATTCTCATATGCATGATATCATGATTTTTCTTTTTCTTTTTTTCTTTTTTTTTTGTTTTTTTCGTCGCATGCCCCCAATGATTCATGCATTAGCCCATCCTTCTTCACTATGTATCCATCATTTCCACATATGATGCCCCAATTTGATTAACCATGCGAATTTGTATCAACGAGGAACATTGCAAGTCTAGGTCTGTTTTGAAAAGGCTGAGTTTCCAATCTGAGTTCTTTGAAGAGACAAGGAAAATATGACCCAAAAACAGGTTTTCTCTGGGACAAGGGATAATCTAGTTTAATCATTGTGCCCCGGGGTGTCAATCATGAAGTGATGTCTGGGCAATTAGTGTTTTGTGGTCATTGGGAAAGGTCATGAATGGTTTTAGCACAATCTTGACACACACCAAATTATCAAAATCTGGATTCTTGAAAGAATGTCTCATTTGTTTGATTTTCAAGGAATTCGAAAAATTTCAAAAAGTTCATTCCTTTGTTCATAGCCTAGACTAGGATCTACATCTTTGCTTATTCTATGACGACAATGGTTTAATGAAGTCAAATCATTCATATTCCTTGAAGCATTAGGTCTTTCAAGTGTTCTTGGTTTAAGAGATTTGGGCTTAGGAAAAAGTAAAGAGAGGGGAGAAGGTATTGGGTCATTTGTAACACTGATCATCAATATTCTCAAGATTGTTCATTATTTCATGTGAAAACCACTTATTTATTGTGTACCACAAATTTTCTCAAAGTTTCATTTTTTTTTTTTTTTTTGCAATTTCAAATTTATTGCTAAAATAAAATGAACACAAAATATTTAAATTCAAAATTTATTTATTTCATGTAGATGTCATCATGAGACAAGAGCTTTCATTATCAAAGTGTAGAAATATATGCATCAGAATGCTCCTATTGACATGCTTTCAAAGATAACAATTCTTATCATCAA
This sequence comes from Fremontodendron californicum, assembly GCA_030761205.1. Taxonomy (NCBI): domain Eukaryota; kingdom Viridiplantae; phylum Streptophyta; class Magnoliopsida; order Malvales; family Malvaceae; genus Fremontodendron; species Fremontodendron californicum. Next base: position 2,189,001 of record JAULJL010000041.1, read on the forward strand.
AATTCTTCAAGAGGAAATCAATTTATGGTAAAACAGATTTCCAATGTTCGATAAGCTCTGGAATCAAAATGCCATCATGGACAAGACCTTATATTTTTTTCCTTCAGTTGTCTGCATTTTTTAGTCGAATGCCCAATTGCCCCAATGTGATACTTGCACTTGCTGTTGGGGTCATAGCTTTTAGCTGACGAAGAAAACTCTTCAAAGCTAAGCCAATTTCTATTTCATCTTATTAATGTGTTTCATGATGAATGAGCTATGAATGTCATGAGTGCAATTTGATGCATGTGAAGGATAAACAAAGTTATGTGTGGTCATATACAGTGGAAACATGTTGACCATGTATGTTATAAATGCAACATGATGCCAACATGATGCATTTAAAGAATAATAAATTAATGCATGGATATATACAATGAATGACCATGTATGTTCCAAATGTATTTCCCAATGAATAATCATATACACTATGAATGCCATACAATGTCAATTATGATGCATGTGAAGAATACATGACTGACACAGAGTATATACAAAGAAAGTCATGCTGGCCGTGTATGTCATGAATGCAACCAGATGTCAATATGAAAAATTAATGCATGAGCATATCATGATGACTGTGTATGCCATGAATGCAACCTGATGCCAACATGATGCATGTAAAAAATAAGCAAATTAATGCATAGATATATACAGAAAAATCATGCTGATTATGAATGCATGAATGCAACCTGACAAATAATTGATGGGATGCAAAATGCAAAGGGGGAGATATCAAGGAGGAAATAAGAATCGGAGGAACTTAATCATCAACCTCTCATAAATTTGAAACATAATCAATTCATTCCCACATCAACATTCACAATGGTATAAACCATGTTTTACAAAATTTGAACAGTGGTTAAGACTGTCCTTACAAGCACTTTATTCTTCCTAACATCCTAAGGCTATAAGAGCCGGCTACTGAAAAAGTGAAATCCTATTACATCATATAAGACCGAAGTCTTTCCACCTCAATGATGTAAATCTCCCAATCCTAATGACGCTTTCCCAGTCCTCTATCAATCAGTGTCGTGGGATCCAACCACTTGGCATTTATAAGAGTTTGCACTTTCTTTTTGAATGCCATACAGTCTTCAACGTTATGGCCAACAATTCCACAATGATAATCACATCTTGCATTTGGATTATACCACATTGGATATGGTGGTAACAGGGGTTTCAATGGGACACAGGCAACCATGTGATTTTGGATCAGTATAGGGAGGAGCTCTTGGTAGCTGATTGGAATGGGATCAAAAGGCATTTGGGTCTTATCCTGGGGTCGTTTCTTAGTCACACATGGCCTAGGAGTTGGGGCACTTGGTGGTGGCACTAAGGTCCGAACCGGAGTGTTTACATGGAGATGTGGCGGAACAGCATGGTGAGGGTATGGATTTGGACACGAGGACTTTGGAGGTTGTACATAGCTCGAGGTTCCTATCCCAGGTACTGGATAAGGTGATTGATGAGGGAAATAGTATGAACTGGCAGTTGTTGGTGATGGTGTGGGATTCTGGAATCCCGTAGTGGTCATCCCAATGGACGATTGGACCATAGTAGGGTTGGGATACTGGTTTGGACCTAGAACAGTTTGCAGGTATGGTACTGGATTCGAGGTTTCTGTCTTTGGTATCAAGCTTTCAGGTTTAATTATTTTCATGATTTTGTCCACAATTTCATCAGGATTGCAACCTTTGTGGCATTGACAAGTGCAGGATCCAGCAAGGATTGTATGTTCTGGACCTAATGGTTTTGGTTGATCCGAAGATGATGCGAAGCCCTGAGAAAGTTCCTTTTTACTGTTACCCATATCCTCAACCATTTTCAGCAATTTGGCAAGTTGTTCCTTCACCTCTCGGATTTCATGTCCATATTCCTCTTGATTGCGTTCCAAAGCAACAAATCGTTCCTCCGATTCATTCCTCATATCTCGAATCCCTTTCATGCAAATGAAAATGTCATGAGATTAAGAATACAATTATGAATGTACATGCTCTATTCCTATGTGCATGAATATACTGATAATTAATGCATGAACATATACAGAGAATATGTATGATGACTATGTATGCTATGGATGCAATCTAATGCCAGGTATATACAGATAATGACTATGCATGTATTCTACAATGAATGAACATGCATGCTATGATGTCAAAATGATACATGCTAAGACTAAATGAATTACCACAAAGGTATACACAAAGAAATCAATGATTACACGAAATTGGTGGGACCTAAATCTTGATTATTCAACAATCTCATTATGCAAGATTTGTCTCTAAATTTATGATGATTTTTTTTTAACATGTTTTTTTTTCTGTGTTTTTTTTTTTTTCTGAGAAACCAATCACATTATTTTCAAAAGACTTTCAGGGTGGATCCTACTATGGTACAATATGCAAATGTTCATGTGACACTACCGGTTTTATGAAATCATCAAATGAAATTACCAACTGTTTACTGCAAAGAATGAGATCAATAACACAACCAAAAATGTACATGCTCTATTCACACATGCATGAAATGTGCAACATGCAAAAATGCTTGAAAAAAGATTTTTTTTTTTTAAAAAAAAGCTAATGAACATCTGCCCCAGCAATATCTGCTTATTTAGGCATCACGATGCCATCGAGGCGGAGTATCACATTTATTACGGGCGATGTACGTACATCGTTGCCCGATCTACCACACTTATTTGGAGTGTAAAATAGGTAACAAAAAGTTTAGAAATGTCCCTCCATGTGTTCCTATTTTCGGCATGTCTAACGGAAATTCGGCATGGCTTTGCCTAGGTTCACTATATGAGGGTGAATCGGTTCTAAGGCCCCGAATTGTTCCTCACTGTCGCCGGTGAAGGCTAGTAAGGCACCCCGATAAAAGCGGGTTCAATTCGTTAGAGTATATTTTCCTATGCCCGTACGGAGGATTATCACGAAGGCATTAGGTACTTTATACTCCGAAAGTGTTTCACTAGCCCATACGGAGGATCATCACGAAGGCGTAGTTACTTTACTCCCACTTAAAAGGACGGAACCCGGGTAGAGGATTCATGTTATGCAAATGCAAATACAGTGTGTGCGGAGGAATAATAAACCTTTCACTACCTATTCTACAAACCTTATTCTAAATGCCCTAACAATTAAAACATTCAAGAATAGTGTAACGCATTAACCGACAAGCAATTATAATATACAACCTTAAATAACTAGAGAACAATAATAAAATGCATGCACATGAGAATGAACATTTTTAAAAACATTTTATTATTTTCAAAATTCTCTTTATTAGAAAAATGTGGGAATTAAAATTAAATACCAATTAAACCAACCAAAACTGAGACTTTGATAACACACGACTATTTCTAGGCCTGACTCTCTAATAGTCCCCAGTGGAGTCGCCAAGCTGTCGCAACCTAAAAAAATAACGACGAGTCTCATCGCAAGACTTTATTATTCGTTAAGCGTGACATTAAAAAAAACCCGAGGAAAAGTCGACTTAATTCCTCTAGAAAAATGAAGGTTTTGAAAATGACCTTAAAAAAGACATGGAGTCGCCACCAATCTTTTTTAGCTAGGTGTGATCGGCCACCTATTAAAACCGGTTTTATAAAATATGTTAAAAATTAATTAAAACATTTTAAAAACCAATTTCAAGTCTGCGTTTTAAACCAGAGAAATCAAAGAAGCGGGTTCGGGAGTCGGTTACGTGTGGGGAAGGATTAGCACCCCCACAACGCCCGTATAAATCGGTACCTTATTAATCGTGTGTTATCTCAAGTCTCAGTAAAAGTTGGTTTTAAATTTAGTATTTCGAGTTAATTCTCAATTTAAAAATAATTCCATTTTTTATTGAAAATGATCCGGAATTTATAAATTCAAAATTTTCCTATATTCCCCAACAAACGTGGCAAAATATAGAAATTTTTATTAGTTTTGGAAAACTTTCCGAATCATTCTCTTTTTTGAAAGAAAGATATTCCTTTATTAATGATAATTGATGATATTCCCTCCAGCAAACCCGGTAGAGAACTCATGAATTATTTTAACTCGGGAATATCTTTATTTTTATTGAAAACCATTATCTTTTGAAAACATTTAAAATAAATGAATACGTATATGCTAAATAAAGATAACTAAATAAAAGCATAGGATATCATGAAATATTCGAAACCATATAATAAACCATGTAACATCAAAAAATATAAATCAAAATAACAACAATATCATAGAAATTATTATAGCAAGAATCACATATTATATAAAATGCATGAATATAAAAATGCAATGCATGAAATGTATTTTTTTCCTTTAATTAAGGAAATCCGTATATCTAAAAAGATATCCGGCTACCTTAGGAAAATATGTCAAATTAAATATTCTAAAACCAAAATACTTTGTGATTGTTTGAAAACAATTTTGAAAAGCTTGAATTAAAAATAAAAACTGGGCTAATTTCTTTAAAATGGCTCTAATTTCCTAAGTTTAAAAAATCCGGACTTGACTACCCTTAACCCGGGACTTGAAAAACCATTTTTAGAGTTTGAAAAGGCTTAGAAATTACCCTATGTCAGTAGCTAACCCTTCTAATCAGCCCACTCTAAGTAAATTAACCAAAACAGAAAATTGTTTTTTTTTTTAAATTCAATTCTGACTCCACTGTCCAGTTTTAATCCACGAATTTTTATCCTATTTTTAAAAATTCCAAAAATTCTAAAAAAAATACTGGAAACTCAGAACATGTAAAACTACACGAAACAAAATCGACTTAATTTTCGAATCAAAGATGAATTCCCAGAAAAATCAGAGATGTACGAGTTTTTGGAGGAGAAAAAACTGCTTTGTTTTTCTTTAAATTCAATTCTGACTCCACTGTCCAGTTTTAATCCACGATTTTTTACCCTATTTTAAAAAATTCCAAAAATTCTGAAAAAAATACTGGAGACTCACGACATTTAAAACTACACGAGAAAAAATCGGCTTAATTTTTTGATCAAAGATGAATTCCCAGAAAAATCAGAGATGTACGAGTTTTTGGAGGAGAAAAAACTGCTTTGTTTTTCTTTAAATTCAATCCTGACTCCACTGTCCAGTTTTAATCCACGATTTTTTACCCTATTTTTAAAAATTCCAAAAATTCTAAAAAAAATACTGGAGACTCAGGACATATAAAACTACATGAGAAAAAATTGGCTTAATTTTCTGATCAAAGATGAATTCCCAGAAAAATCGGAGATGTACGAGTTTTGGGTGGAAAAAAAACTGCTTTGCCAACACATTTTTTTTTGTCTTTGATAAAATCATTTAAAAATAAAAATAAAAATATTTGAAACTCATAAAATGACTTGAAAGCAGTAGCTAGGACTTTTTGAAAGTTAGATAAAAAATGACTAAGTAAAAAAAATCACAAAGGTAGAATAATCAACTTGACAAACTTAATTTTCCACAAGTGTGCTCAAGAGAGCATGACTTTGAACCATCAATTGGCTCAAGTCATTATTCAAGTGGTATGAACATGAAATGCATGAAACAATGCAGCAAACATAATGCATGAAATGCATGGATCTAAACCTAAATGTAAGGAAAATGCATGACACAAATAATATGGCCTAGACCTAACATGAACTTGCATGGCATTTAATGTAGCCTAGACCTAAGACATGCATGGCATTTTCACAAACACAAGGCATGCTTAATTCAAAAATCCAACCAAATATCATGCAAATGCAAAAACCTAACAACTAGCATGACAAAAATACAACACACAATGCAAAACACATGGAGTAGCCAAATGGCCCCAAGCTTCAACAAGCATGGCATTTTCACAAACACTTGGTATGCTAGCATGAAAAACTAAGTCATAACACAAAAATCACACAAGCATTTTCACAAACACCTAATATACTAAATCTAAAACATGCTCAAATTTAAACAACATAAAAACAGAAAATTAAAAATGCAAAAACATGATATCTAAGACATAAATGGCAATAAACAAAGCAACCAAATTAAATATAACTTAAGAACATGAAATAACATAATATTTAAAACATCAAAAATAAAGAAAATAGCATAAACAATATGGTAAAATGAATCAAAAACAACAACTTAAAATAAATAATGTAGGCCATTTGGCCATGGTGAGTTTATTGTAAAAACAAAATGTAAAAAAAAAATATACTTAAGAAAGGAAATGAAGGAAGAACAAGAAACATTATTTTAAAATGAAAACTCACCAAGTAGAGATTAAAATAGCAAAAAATAAGAATAGAAAATGAAAGTGCAAGAGTTGGTGCTCAAGAGCAACCTCAAGAAGCTAATATTTCAAGCTTTTCTCTTCAAACTTTCCTTTTTTCTAAACTTTTCTTTTTTTTGCTCTCAACCAAGAAGATAAAAAACTAAGAAAAACTAAGAAAAATCAACCAAAATGGAAAAGAAAAAACAAAATCTGCCTCCCTCCCTCTAGGGTTGGCCTAAATGATGCTTATATAGCCTCAAAGATGTTGTCATTTTTGTGTAACCTAATTTCCATCAAATGGCCAATAATTCAAGATGAAAAGTCATGAAATTACCACCTTTAGATTAGCATCTCAGCCCTCTCAAATTACAGCTATGCAAAAATAATGTTGACATCTTTCTTAACCTATGTGGTTTAATCACCATGGCTTGATCAAAGAGAATGGTTAACTAACTCTTGATTTTTAACCACTTGATTAAAAAAAAAAAAAATAGAAGCTTCCTCCTTTCTTTGGGCTTGGGCATGCCAGCACTTCTCTTTTCCAGCCCAACTCTGATTTTTTTGAAGGGCCAAAAAAGCCCTTTTCGGTTGCTTGGGTGAAATGACCATTTTGCCCCCCGGATGCAAATAAATATCAAACGGACTCCAAATTCAATTTTTATTTTTTCAATACTTCCAAAATAATAAAATATTGAGTTCTGGAAGTTTTCAAAATTATCCGAGTCCGTTTGCTATTTATTTGGATTTTTTCTTCCCAAAAATGCCCTTTTATGCCCCTACATTTTACCATTTTTTAAACGAGCTCCAAATCAAGATTTTTCTTCACCAATCTCTTCAAAATAATTAAAAAGTGTGATCTGGAAGTTTTCATAATTTTTGGAGCTCATTTGGTATTTTTTTGGGATTTATCGGCTTGAATTACTGCATAGGAGGCCCGGGATTTGGCCATTTTGCAAACGAACTCGGAATCAAGATTTTCTTTCGCCAATCTCTTCCAAATAATTTAAAAATGAGATTTGCCAAATTTCAGAATTTTTGGAGTCCATTTGCTATTTTTCCGGGATTTATCTTTTTGAATTACTACATAAGAAGCCCGGGATTTGGCCACTTTGCAAACGAACTCGGAATCAAGATTTTGTTTCTGAAATCTCTTTCAAATGATTTAAGAATGAGATTGACAAATTTTCCATAATTTTCGGAGTCCATTTGCTATTTTTCCCAAATTTTTCCAATTTTACCCTTTAACCTCCGAAACCCGGTTTTGCTCAAAACAAGTCCGATTTTCAGATTTTCTTCAATCTGAGCCTTGGGCCATCCTTTTTAATCATTCCTCATCCATTGGGGGCTTTGGTCTTACCAAGTCGGGCCATTTCTGTGATTCTTCCCGATTTCACCGAAATCCATTAAAAACCATAATTCTCGGTTTTCTCCCGGATTGACTTTTTTTTTTCGGTTTTTCTTGCAAGTGACTTCTCCATTACCCGTAGTCAGTGCTTATCTTTCATTTGGAACCTTCAATTTCGACCAGTTTGATCGTTTAAGCACTTTTCCCCAAATTTCTCGGATTAGGGTTTCCTTTCTACTGAATCTCCAAATCCCAACTTCCGAACTCCATATCTTTCAATGTAGACCTCGGATTATCAAAATTCTTTCGCCATTTTTCAATTGAACTTAAAATCTTGATTTTGAAAGTGGGTTGACTTTTTCAGTAGTTGACTTTCTGGGGTTGACTTTTTCGGGGTTGACTTTTTTGGGGTTGACTTTTTTTCAAGTTTGACTTTTTGTGCTCGCCCTCTTAAACTAAGTCTCGGAGTACCACCTGCAGGATGAAAACAGTCTTTTTACACTTGGGAACATCAATATGGGAAGAAAACATACCTGTTTAGTGGTGCGGACAAAATTAGGTGTCTACAGCTGGAAAATCTTTTCTCTTATCTGCAGAAAAATTTATAAAGAAAATTGTCTACTAATCCCCATTCAATACTTGTTATATCAAATGGCTCATGATCAATGATAAAAGTTATTTTTGGAAGTTTAGAATATTTTATTTCTAGAGGTTTTTTTTTTTTTTTTTTTTTTTTTTCAAATAAACTCTTTTTCTATAGTCTTTAAGTTTTTCTTGGAGACCTAAAATTCATTAAAATTTTCTAACGATCTTATAAATAAAAATTGGTCATTTGGAAGGATTTTCTTTACTTTTTCAAAAAGACAAATCCTTTTGATTTTCTCAAGGATCGGGTTTCTATTATGATCTCCTAAATAGTTAAAAATACTGAGAATATTGTTTATATCCTCAAAATTGATTTCCATTTCAGAATCCCAGTTTCTTTTTTAAATACTGGCAAAAATCATTTCTTTCAATTTTTCTTCTTATTTAGCTTCTTTAGTTAAGATTTCACCTAATGGCTCATATTTTTTTTCTTTCTAAAAGTTGCTTTTTTATCTAATATATGGGCTTTCCATATATTATTCATTATTTCATATATATATGTAGAGGCATCCAGGGTTAAAAAAGTTTGATACTTGTTTTTCAGGTTCTTTGTGTAATAGAGAAGCGGTTTGTTTAACCAATTCAGAATAGGAAGCAGGTTCCCATTCTTGGGTTTGAGACCATTGATATGGAGAATAGACTGATAGAGAAGGTTGTTGTACTGGAACTGTTTGACCAATATAAGAAATGGTAACATATTGAACAGTTCTAGGGTCAAGTGTTTGCTGAACCATTGAGGCATTATTGGGTAGTATCCTTTTTGGATTCCTACAGAGGAAAAAGAATTTCTTTTTTGATCCGTTTGTTTTGCAGAAATTGACTTCCAAAAAATATTTTCTGAAAAATGTAAAGATTTTTTAAAAAAGTAGAGATTTTCTGATGTTTGGATGACTTAATGAAAAATATTTTCTGTTGTTTGATTATTTTCTGGAAAATCTATTTTTTTCAAATATCAATATTGAAATAAATATTAATTACTAAAATATTAAAAATGATTTATTATTAAAATATTAATATTTGAGATATTAATATTTTAATAATAATATTTAATACTAAAATATTATATTAATATTAAATACTTAAAATAATACTATTTATTATTAAAACAATAATCATATTAATATTAAAAATATTATAATTATTATTAAAATATTAACATTAATTATATTTGTAGCAACCTAATTTTATCCAGATCAAACCTCGAGTTAAGTTCAGGTCAAACTCGAGTTAAGTCCAGATCATATCCCGAGTTGTGTCTCAAATTAGTTTTCGAGAACGATTCAAGTGAAACATTAGATTATTATTTGCAATTCTTGTCATTGTCCACTCACTCGTTGATCTAGATTTGGTACCGTTGGATTGTTCGAGTTTGATCCAAATTTTGGTTAATTTAACCCATATCGGGTTTAGTTTTGTCAATTTGGTTTTCGAGTCTATATTGGATCTTGTTATTTTATTTTAAATTTTAGTTTGAGTTTTTAGTTCTGTGGGCTTGGAGGCCCAAACCTTTTGTTGAAGCCTGATAAAAGCCCTACCCACACTTAGGTTCTGGACCTGCCAGGCAGCAAATCCATTTGCCAACCCAGCAGGCCAATCTGGCTAGGATGGGCCTTAAGACCCAATTACCCAAAAGGTCACCAAGGCCTGGTGGCCACTTTGCTGGCATGGCAGCAAGCAGGCCATTCCCCTCACCATGTGGCCCAGCAGGCTACCACTTCCCCCTCAACCCACCTGCACACGTCAGCTAGCTACCACCACCTTAGCCTGGCAACAGCTGCCACTACTGCCCCAGCCTATAGCAGCCCCTCTGCACAGCCTCTCCCCCCTACGCTACTGGTTGCTTACAAGCAACATTCCCATCCCCAAAATTCGGGAGTCCAAATCCCAAATCTTGGGGTTTTAAAGCCTAATCCTTCAAAAACGAGGGGGATCCCAACAACAAGGACCACTCACCATTCGCCCCCCCACTCTCGGCTCTCACCCCCTGAGCAGACCAAGCAAAAATAAACACACACCCAAAGAAAAAAAATCAGCCACAATAACCTAAAAAAAGAAAAAAAAAAAAACAACAACAGCCAACAGCCAACACAACAAACAAAGTTTCTTTTTGGGTCTGGGTTGCATAGTGTTTAGGGAGTTTCAGTGGGAAAGGTTCGATTTTGTTTGGAGGAAGATCAGACGGTGGAAGCGTCGAAAATGGGGAGATGAGGTTGTGGGTTAGGCCTGTAGATCTAGGCTTTTCTAGGTCTTTTTAGGAGAAACCAATGCTAAAAATGGAAAGAGGATGCCAAGGAGAGTTGTCGCAACCTAAAAAATAACGAGTCTCATCGCAAGACTTTATTATTCGTTAAGCGTGACATTAAAAAAAATCGAGGAAAAGTCGACTTAATTCCTCTAGAAAAATGAAGGTTTTGAAAATGACCTTAAAAAAGACATGGAGTCGCCACTAATCTTTTTTAGCTAGGTGTGATCGGCCACCTATTAAAATCGATTTTATAAAATATTTTAAAAATTAATTAAAACATTTTAAAAACCAATTTCAAGTCTGCGTTTTAAACCAGAGAAATCAAAGAAGCGGGTTCGGGAGTCGGTTGCGTGCGGGGAAGGATTAGCACCCCCACAACGCCCATATAAATCGGTACCTTATTAATCATGTGTTATCTCAAGTCTCGGTAAAAATTGGTTTTAAATTTAGTATTTCAAGTTAATTCCCAATTTAAAGAAAAATAATTCCTTTTTTTTTTTTATTGAAAATGATCCGGAATTTATAAATTCAAAATTTTCCTATATTCCCCAACAAACGTGGCAAAATATAGAAATTTTTATTAGTTTTGAAAAATTTTCCGAATCATTCTCTTTTTTGAAAGAAAGATATTCCTTTATTAATGATAATTGATGATATTCCCTCCAGCAAACCCGGTAGAGAACTCATGAATTATTTTAACACGGGAATATCTTTATTTTTTATTGAAAAATCATTATCCTTTTGAAAACATTTTAAAAGATATGAATATGTATATGCATGACATAAATAAAATGACATAGCAAAATCTAAATAATATAATGCTTCCTAAATGATATGATATAATGTAAATGCCTTAGCATATTCTAAATGAAATGAAATAAATGCCTTAGCATATTCTAAATGAAATAAAATATCCTAAGTTATATGACATATTATAAATAAAATGAAATGACCTAGGGAACATAGTATATTCAATATGAGATGCAATATCCTAAGTCATATGATATATTCTAAATGAAATAAAATAACCTAAGTAACATAACATATTCTATATGAAATGAAATAATTTAAATGACATGGCAAACATGAATGATATGACATATAATTTAAATGACATGGAATATAAAATGATGCTATCATATAATATGCATGGAAATAAAAATGAAAATAATAATGCATGAACATAGCATATGCTAAATGACAAAAAAAAAATAAATAAATAAAAAGCATAGGATATCATGAAATATTCAAAATCATATAATAAACAATATAACATAATTCAAAATCATAACAATATCATAGAAGTTATCATAGCAAGAATCACATATTATATAAAATGCATGAATATGGAAAATGCAATGCATGAAATGTATTTTTTCCTTTAATTAAGGAAATCCATATATCTAAAAAGATATCCGGCTATCTTAGGAAAATATGTCAAATTAAATATTCTAAAACCAAAATACTTTGTGATTGTTTAAAAACAATTTTGAAAAGCTTGAATTAAAAACAAAAACTGGGCTAAATCTTTTTTTAAATGGCTCTAACTTCCTAAGTTTAAAAATCCGGACTTGACTACCCTTAACCCGAGACTTGAAAAACCATTTTTAGAGTTTAAAAAAGGCTTAGAAACTACCCTAAGTCAATAGCTAACCCTCCTAATCAGCCCACTCTAAGTAACTTAACCAAAACAGAAAAATGATTTTTCTTTAAATTCAATTCTGACTCCACTGTCCAGTTTTAAGCCACGATTTTTTATCCTATTTTTAAAAATTCAAACAATTCTGAAAAAAATACTGGAGACTCAGGACATGTAAAACTACACGGGAAAAAATAGGCTTAATTTTTTGATTAAAGACGAATGCCCAGAAAAATCGGAGATGTACGAGTTTTGGGTGAAAAAAAATCACAAAGGTAGAATAATCAATTTGACAAACTTAATTTTCCACAAGTGTGCTCAAGAGAGCATGACTTTGAACCATTAATTGGCTCAAGTCATTATTCAAGTGGCATGAACATGAAATGCATGAAACAATACAGCAAACATAGTGCATGAAATGCATGGATTTAAACCTAAATGTCATGAAAAAATGCATGGCATTCATAAAGTGACCTAGACCTAAATGAACTTGCATGGCATTTAATGCAACCTAGACCTAAAATGCATGAATATGCATGGCAAATAAACCTAACTTAATAACTAAAATATGAATGGCATTTTCACAAACACAAAGCATGCTTAAACCAAAAACTCAACCAAATATCATGCAAATGCTAACCTATCAACTAACATGGCAAGAATGCACATAAAATGCAAAAATCCCAAGAGGGCCGAATAGCATAATGTAACTAGCAAACATGGCATTTTCACAAACACTTGGTATACTAGCATGCAAAACTAAATCAAATGACATGTAAATGCAAAAACCTACCAACTAACATGGCAAAAAATGCAACACACAATGCAAAACACATGGAGTGGCCAAATGGCCTCAAGCTCCAACAAGCATGGCATTTTCACAAACACTTGGTATACTAACATGCTCAACTAAAATATAACACTTAAATCATGCAAAAATCACACAAGCATTTTCACAAACACTTAATATACTAAATCTAAAACATGCTCAACTAAGATATAACACTCAAATCATGCAAAGATCAGACAAGCATTTTCACAAACACTTGATATACTAAATCTAAAACATGCTCAAATTTAAACAACATGAAAACAGAAAATTAAAAATGCAAAAACATGATATTTAAAACATAAATGGCAACAAACAAAGCAACCAAATTAAAATATAACTCAAGAATATGAAGTAACATAACATTTAAAACATCAAAATCAAAGAAAATAACATAAACAATATGGTAAAATGAACCCAAAACAGTAACTTAAATAAATAATGTAGGCCATTTGGCCATGGTGAGTTTATTGTAAAAATAAAATGTAAAAAATATACTTAAGAAAGAGATGAAGGAAGAACTTAAAAGAACAATAAAAAAAACATTTATTGAAAATGGAAACTCACCAAATAGAAATCAAAATAGCAAAAACAAGAATAGAAAATCAAGAAAGTGCAAGAGTTGGTGCTCAAGAGCAACCTCAAGAAGCTATCTTTCAAGCTTTATCTCTTCAAACTTTCCTTTTTTTTCTAAACTTTTCTTTTTTGCTCTCAACCAAGAAGAGAAAAACTAAGTAAAAACTCTAAGAACTCAGCAAAATGAAGTTGAAAATTCGAAATTCTGACCTCCCCTTAATGTTGGCAGAATTTTACCTCTCTCATCCCCTAGGATGTTGTCATTTTTTGTGTAACCAATTTTCCATCAAATAGCTAATAATTCAAGGTGAAAAATCATGAAATTACCACCTTTAGATTAGCATCTCAGCTCTCTCAAATTACAGCTATTAAAGAATAATGTTGACATCTCTCTTGGCCTATGTGGCTTAATCACCATGGCTTCATCAAAGAGAATCTCTAACTAACTCTTGATTTTTAGCCATTTGATTGAAAAATCAGAAGCTTCCTCCTTCCTTTGGGCTTGGGCAGGCCAACACTTCTCTTTTCCAGCCCAACTCTGATTTTTTGAAAGGCCCAAAGAAGACCTTTTCGGTTGCTTGGGTGAAATGACCGTTTTGCCCCCCGGATGCAAATAAATATCAAACGGACTCCAAATTCAATTTTTATTTTTTTAATACTTCCAAAATAATAAAATATTGAGTTATGGAAGTTTTCAAAATTATCCGAGTCCGTTTGCTATTTATTTGGATTTTTTCTTCCAAAAATGCTCTTTTATGCCCCTACATTTTACCATTTTTTAAACGAGCTCCAAATCAAGATTTTTCTTCACCAATATCTTCCAAATAATTTAAAAATGTGATCTGGAAGTTTTCATAATTTTTGGAGCTCATTTGGTATTTTTTCGGGATTTATCGGCTTGAATTACTACATAGGAGGCTCGAATTTGGCCATTTTGCAAACGGACTCCGAATCAAGATTTTCTTACGCCAATATCTTCCAAATAATTTAAAAATGAGATTTGAAAAATTTCAGAATTTTTGGAGTCCATTTGCTATTTTTTCGGGACTTATCTTTTTGAATTATTACATAGGAGGCCCGGGATTTGGCCATTTTGCAAACGAACTCCGAATCAAGATTTTCTTTCACCAATCTCTTTAAAATAATTTAAAAATGAGATTTGCAAAATTTCAGAAGATTTGGAGCTCATTTGCGATTTTTTCGGGATTTTCCTTTTTGAATTACTACATAGGAGTCCCGGGATTTGACCATTTTGCAAACGAACTCCGAATCAAGATTTTATTTTGCCAATCTCTTTCAAATAATTTAAGAATGAGATTGACAAATTTTCAGAATTTTCGGAGTCCATTTGCTATTTTTCCCAAATTTTCCAATTTTGCCCTTTTACCTCCGAAACCCAGTTTTGCTCAAAACAAGTCTGATTTTCAGATTTTCTTCAATCTGAGCCTTGGGCTATCCTTTTTAATCATTCTTCATCCATTGGGGGCTTTGTTCTTACCAAGTCGGGCCATTTCTGTGATTCTTCCCGATTTCACCGAAATCCACTAAAAACCCTAATTCTCGGTTTTCTCCTGGATTGACTTTTCTTTCGGTTTTTCTTGCAAGTGACTTCTCCATTACCCGTAGTCAGTGCTTATATTTCATTTGGAACCTTCAATTTCGACTAATTTGATCGTTTAAGCACTTTTCCCCAAATTTCTCGGATTCGGGTTTCCTTTCTACAGAATCTCCAAATGCCAACTTCCGAACTCCATATCTTTCAATGTAGACCTCGGATTATCAAAATTCTTTCGCCATTTTTCAATTGAACTTAAAGTCTTGATTTTGAAAGTGGGTTGACTTTTTCAGTAGTTGACTTTCTGGGGTTGACTTTTTTGGGGTTGACTTTTTGGGATTGACTTTTTTTCTTTTCAAGTTTGACTTTTTGTGCTCGCCCTCTTAAAATAATAAGTCTCGGAGTATCACCTGCAGGATGAAAAAAGTCTTTTTACACTCGGAAACATCAATATAGGAAGAAAACATACCTGTTTAGTAGTCCGGACAAAGTTAGGTGTCTACAAGAGTGTTTAGGTCAATTTTGGTGGTGATCGATCGTCGACGAGCAGTGACCGATGACGGAGCACAACGGTTGACGCGGCCAATAGCTGTCGGATTCTGGGTTCATAGGCTGTTTTCTGAGTTTGGTTTGAAGAGGGATAGAGGATTTTGGGAGAGAAAGAGAGTTGAGGGAGAAAGTGAAAATGAAAATGAAGAAGTGAAGAAAAAGGAAGAAAATGGGATTTTATAGTGCTACAAAAACGGCATCATTTTGCTCCAAGGGGGGTCCGTGCATTGATCCGGATCCGACTCGGGGTCCGTGCGCCTGACCCGGATCCGGGGAAGGGGAAGAAAAAAGAAAAAAAAAAGGGAGGCAAACCACCAACCCAACCCGCACCCGTTGGATCCAACCCTATCGGTTGGCAAAAGCTTGGCCTTGATCTATTAGGCTCTGCACAGTGGGCCTCATGCATTGGGCTTTAGCACTTGGACCACTGTTGGGGTATAATCTTTTCCATGTTGACCCATTTCTCTTTATGTCTATTTATAAAATTTTATGATTTTTAAGTTATCATATGTTCGTATATCTATATATATTTTTTATTTGTGAACATCTCTCTAAAAATGGATGATAAAAATGATTATTAGGTTTATTAGATAAAAACAATGTAGTTAAGTTTTATGAAAAATTTTAAATAATTTTTTTAATCATTTATAAAAATGTTTTGATAGCCTTGCATAGACCTAAAAAAAGATTATTAATTAATTATTATTCATTCAATAAGAGTTCTCGTTATCATATATGTATATAAAAAAAATTTAAAGTAAGGGTTAAAAGGAATAAATAAGATTAGGCCTTTAATTATACGCTTCACGCATTTGTTGAGTCCTATACATGTTATATTGTCAAAATATTAGACGAGGGTTCTAAAAAAAATTATATATATTTTTATTCTAAAACAAACATAACCTTTTTTAAGAAAATATATGAGATGACATTTTTAGCAAAAACAATTTGTAGATTCTTGCCTAGATGTTGGAAGGATCTCGATAATTCTATAAAATAAGAATATGCTCATTTTAAGGTTCATTATAAGGACTTTCAAATGTGGAGATCCTTTTCAAATTCCGCCTAGACGTTGGGGAATTTGGGAAGGCTCTCACATACATCGAGGGTTTGTGTTTTATTTCTAAAAAAATAAAAAAAATGAAAAAATGAAAATGAAAATAAAAAAAATATAAAAAAGATATTTTTGGTCAATTCGTCATCTATTTATCCACGCTTATCTATTTGTCATTGGTTATCATGGTAATGTTATTCGTTCATCTCGATATATTTATGCAACACAAATCAACATAAATCACTTAGATTTTTTTCCTAGCAATTTCATTGAATAATAATAATCTGCTTATGATAAGAACTTTCAGGTGTAGAGATCTTATCAATATTCCGCCTAGACGATGGGAAATCTGGGAAAGCTCTCACACCGAGGGTTCTCGTACTGCCTTTAAAAAAAAAAATCCCATTTTACAATTAAATTAATTCAGCATCCAAATTGTTGTATATTTTGGACATAAAAGAATAGTAACTTTCTATTGCTAGGGATCATAATAAGAATTTTCAAATGTAGAGATATTTTCCAAATTTGCCTAGACGATGGGGAATTTGGAAAAACTCTCATACAGAAGCTTCTTATCCTACCCTAATAAATTTTTTATTTCTAAAATTAGAATAATTCGTTGTTTAAATTGTTATTATTTATCCATCTATGTATGTCCATTTGTTATTACTCCTTATTCCGTTTATTCTTCGCATATAATATTTTATAATAAAAAAGAAAATCGAGAGTTTTGAAAAGATCCTACGAAACAAAAATAAAATAATACTCCGAGTAAAAAAAAAAATATTGATACCTTGCCTAGACGTTGGAGGGTCTCTAATAACTGTTGCTTACAAAGGAATATCATTTTATTTAAAGGATTATTATGGGAATTCTCAAGTGAAGGAACTCATTCCAAATTCCGCCTAGACGTTAGGGAATTTGAAAGAATGTTTCGACATTAAAGATTTTCATTTTATTCCTAATAAATAAAGTGATTTATTTTTTGAGAAAAATAAGAAAAATTCGCGATAAAGAGAATTTGGAATTATCTTTAAATGTCAAAATTAAGACCATTTTTGCAAGGCTCAAAGGATAACACGTGATTAATTGATACCATTTTCTTAAACGGGCGTTGTGGGGGTGCTAATCCTTTCCCACACGTAACTGTACTCCCGAACTCAATTTTTGATTTCGTTGACCAAAAATTATCCTTTTAATAGATCTTAATTAATTTTAGGATTTATTAAGAAAATAAGTTTTCTTCGGTGGCCAATCACACCTAAACAAAAAAGATTGGTGTCGACTCCTTGTGTTTCTTAATTAATCATGTGTTATCATAAGTTTTGATTTAATGGATTTAATTGATATTTAATTTTAATTCCTTTAATTTTTTATTTTGATTTTGCTTGCATTCATGTCTTTATTTTCTTTAATTCTTTATTTATTTTTATTATTATTATTTTTTCATTAATGCTAATAATTGTGGGACATTTAGGATGGGTCTTGAACTTAGTAAACGGTTCATTTGTTCCTTCTCTCACATTTTACACGTGCATTTGCATAACATGATCTCTATACCCAGGCTCCATCATTTCTAAGTGAAAATAAAGTAACTACGCCTTCATGATGACCCTCCATATAGGCTAGTGAAACATTTTCGGAGTATAAAGTACCTAAGCTTTCGTGATGATCCTCCGTATAGGTTTAGGGAAATCTACTCTAACAAATTGAACCATTTTCTTTGGATCGGGGTGCCTTACTAGTCCTCACGGACGGCAGTGAGGAACAATTTGGGGCCTTTAGAACTCGACTGAACCTCATATAATGAACCATAAGAAGCAGCCTAGGCGGAGCCATGCCGAATTTCTGCTAGATGCACCGAAGTTAGGAACACATGAAGGAACATTTTAGACCTTTCGCTATTTATTTACATTCCGAATAAGCATCGTAAACTGGTCAATGATGAACGTACATCGTATTGCCCGCAATAAGTTTAATATTTAGCCTCGAAGGCACCGTGATGCCTAATAAGTTGATATTGTCAAGGTAAATGTTCATTAATTTTCTTACTTTGTATTGATGATATTTTACTCTTTGCTTCTTTTTCGCGTATCATTTGTTAATAATACCGAAAATTAGTGTTAATGTGATATCTATGATAAGTCATGGATATGTTATATGGATTGAGTAAAATCTCTTATGTCTAACTTAACAGTTGTATATTGAGATGAATTCCATTGAATGCCTAGGGTCACATGACCTACTTGCATATGTTATTCCAATGTATGAATGCTTTGCCTTGATTATGTCTTTGGTCTGAATATGTGTGGATGATAAGCATCAAGTTCATAATGTGCGATTGGGAGATGTTGGATGTATTTGGACATAAGTGAATAAAAACACCAAGTACGCACAAGATTAACTTGATATGAATGATGTATGATGATGGTAAACTAGCAAAGAGATGAGATAAGCTTATAGAAGTTCATAAGGAGCTCAAAGTGAAAGCTTACTCAGCTCAAGTCAGCTCAAGGTAGTTGCACACTAGCTAGCTCAGCTCAAGGCGTTGGACACCAACTCAATCAGCTAGATATAGCTGAAGGGTAGCTAGGTGAGTGACACTCTATGAGGTGGAGTGGCACTAGCTAGTAGTAGTTAGGTGGCCTAGATGATGTGGCACATAGGTGTGACACATCAGCACCCTTCAGCATGGCCTAGATGATGTCACCAATCGGTTTTGTGACATGTGACATCATACATCATGTGGCTGCCACATGGACCGAAACAACATGGTGTTTCGGGTAAGAGAGGTTGTCTCCTAATAGCCGAATGGTTGTAATCAATTGGAAGAGATTGGTTCTGTTGATCGAACCATTATGTCCAAATGAAGGCTGTTGACCTTGAAAGGGTTGTATCTTTTAACCCTTTCATGAAGCAACCTTTGAATGGCTATAAATAGGAGAGGATTCGGACAAGACAAGACACAATGTGTGAGACACAAGTGCACAATCTGTTAAAAGACAGAATTGAAAGGAAAATTACTAAGTGCAATTCCTTAGTGAGTGAGGGGTTCTTGATTGCTTGAATTATCAAGAAATAAGGCAGTAAGCATTCTGTTTTGGACGAGCAAGATAGGTTGTGGAAAGGTTCTTGTAGTTGCCTTAACCGGTTGATTACAAGAGTGCCTTAGGCATTCGGTTGAGTTATTACTCATATCCAAAACAAACGAGCATTGCATAGGCAGACAAGTAAGTGACTTGAACTCTTCCTCTATGTTCTCGGATTTTGATAAGTCGAAATCCAAAAGAAGGTCTTGTACACTAGGCGAGAGACTAACCATTTCGGTTCCCAAGTGCCATGCACATCTGTTGACTTTGGCGCCATGTGTCCAATGTCCACCTAAGAACCACTTACTGTGGCCTAAGCACACCCACTACATCAGCACTCTAGTGTCCGTTGGTGTTCAGCCTTAGTCTCTGCACTACAACGGCTACATCCACTCCAGCAGGCTCTTACAGTTGCGGACACTGATATTTTCACCCGCAACACAACCCTAGTCAACAGCATTAGAAGTGTGTCAAAAGAATATTTTGATACCTCAAGGGTACGAAAGACTATTGGTTGTGTTACCAAAAGGGTAATGATACAACAGGAGCATCTACTAGGATGCTAATAACTAAGGCCCAAAATAAAGCGTATGGAGCTGAGCATGTTTTGGGCTTTAAAAGTCTAATAGGTAACAATTTGAAGATCCAAATTAGTGTGGAAAATGGAAAACTGTACTGATTAGCTAGTCAAAAATAATACAAATCATATATGGTTGGAAAGCTCTATAAGTCTAGTTTCCAACGCATCAAATCGCGTGTTTTTTTGAAGTAAGTCTAGTTTCCAACGCATCAAACCACGTGTCTTTTGAAGTTCTCTACAAGGAGTTATGGCCATTTTACTAAAGACTTTTCAGAGGGATGAATATGGACTAGTTAATAAATGTCCTCTTATCTTTAGTATCTAGTGGGTTGTTTTATGTTTATTTTTCTTGGTAAAATGTGTAACCTATACTTGGGGGGATGTTCCAAGTAAAGTTTATTTAAAGTCTAAAGTTATCAATGAGGAGGCAATTCAGAATTTGAATTGTTTCTTTAGAAACTTGCTTTCCAGCAACTCTTCTTTGTTTTCTTGTTCTTGGTGGATTTCCAACAACAACAAAACACCCCAAAAACTTACCTTTCGTGAGAGGCACTTAAGAGTGGTGATATTCTGTATCTCTTAATACCAAACACGTGAGTTAGTGTTAACCTTATCAACTTGGGTTTTGAAGGTTCCTAAAGTGTGACGGTTTATCAAAAATCTTCCCCAATCAAACCATACTAATTGAGACTTTATTGAATTCTCTAGTATTGGATTGATTCTCCATCAGGGAACCTAAGGTTGCAAGGATAACGAATGCTGATTGGGATGGTGATAGAGATGAATACAAGTCTACATCAAGTTATATTTTTCTGTTTTCTAGTGGTGCTATTTCATGGAGTAGCAAGAAGCAGACTTGCACGGCTTTATCAATTATGGAAGCTAAGTTTGTTACCAGATCAGCTTCTGTGCAAGAAGCCTTGTGGCTTGGTCGTTTCCTTGGTCACTTAGATGTTGTAGCACCTAATGATAAGCCAACCACTATCTTTTGTGATAGCATGGCTGCTTCGGCTTATATTAAGGATCCAAAATATCATGGAAAGACCAAACATATAGGGATAAATTATAACTTTATGAGAGATGCAATTGAAGGGAAAGAAGTTTAGATGGAATACATCTCTATGGATGAGATGATGGTGGATCCTTTAACTAAACCAAAACCACCAATCTTGTTTGCCAAACATGTTAGGGCAATGGGTCTTCGTAGATCATAATTCGTTTGGATGAACTTGTTGATGTCATGTACTTGTACCTTATTACGATTGAATGAATGAATTGTGTTTTATGAGTTTAATACAATTGTATGCATATTCTTTATGTTTCACAATGAATAAAAATTATATGTCAAACATAGGTAGAGGATTGGTTCGCTCACACGAACAATCTGCCTCTATTCTTTGTGTAAGAATAGAGATGAGATTGCTCAAGTGAATAAGTAATAGACATTTGTTGTCTTGAGGTTTAGACATTGGTTATCTAATGGAAATATGTTGTTCTTGAAATGAGTGTATACTTATTCAAACGGGAGTCACTTCTTCCAAACATGTGACAACTTGAGCATATTAGTCGCCTTGATTAAGAGAATCAAGATGAGGTGATGTGTGATTTACCGAACATGTATGACTACACATACATGAATTAAACCTATGTAGCCAAGTGTGAATGTTCAAGACGTGAATATTCAGGTTAATCAATGTGTTTGATTAATTAAGACCTGTACGGTATTTGAGTATTATTGAATTGGCATATACTCCTAATGGCTGATAATTCCATATGGGAATTACATAGACTTGTTTATTCAAGTGGGAGTCCATTGAGGAGAAGTCCACGATTAAATGATTTAAGTAGGGGTTGATAGACCCATGTTGTGAAGTAAACCATTTATTGGAGATAATACCGTAGCGCATATCATGTGTGTATAAGATGACCAAAAAAGTAAACAAAGAGTGATCCCTTTCTCCTTGTGGTGTGAGTTTCTTTGATCGAAATAAGTTTTGATCAGATTTGTTGCTCTTAGTGACTATTGACTAATATTTGATAATTCGAAAGTATTGTATTTACTTTGATGGAATCTCCTATGACTATGGAAAATTCGGTCTGTTGGAACCTTATTGGGTAAATGCATAGTTTCAGATTGTTAAATAGTTAGTGCAAAAAGAAAGACATTGTTAAGATACATATGGCATTTATACTTGAAAGACGCGCGCATATATTACTTTGTGTAATATAAATTAGTTCAAGTATAAGAATGTCTTGAAAAAACAAGTGCACTTGGTGTTTGGTACGTTTCATGAGTTTGAAATGTGTTTTCAACTCACATGAAAGGGATTGAAAGTAGCCAAACTATGTATTGACAAGTCTTAGAGCACATGAGGCATGGTTAATGATATATGGATCATTAACATGAATAACTTAAGAGTTATTCTGATTTGACATCTATGATAAGTCATGGAGGTGTTATATGGATTGAGTAAGATCTCTTATGTCTAACTTAACAGTCGCATATTGAGATGAATTCCATTGAATGCCTAGGATCACATGACCTACTTGCATATGTTATTCCAATGTATGAATGCTATGCTTTGATATGTCTTTGGTCTGAATATGTGTGGATGATAGCTTCAAGTTCATAATGTGCGAGTGGGAGCTGTTGGAAGTATTTGGACATAAGTGAACAAATACACCAAGTACGCACAAGATTAAATTGATATGAATGATATACGATGATGGTAAACTAGCAAGGAGATAAGATAATCTTATGGAAGCTCATAAAGAGCTCAAAGTGAGAGCTTACTCAGCTCAAGTCAGCTCAAGGTAGCTAGACACTAGCTAGATCAGATCAAGGAGCTAGACACCAACTAGCTCAGCTCAAGGAGCTGGACACCAGCTCACTCAGCTAGATGTAGCTGAAGGGTAGCTAGCTGAGTGACACTCTATGAGGTGGAGTAACACTAGCTAGTGGTAGCTAAGTGGCCTAGATGATGTGGCACATAGGTGTTGTTGGGAATAGACTACCTCAGGCTCGTGCATAAACATGATAATCAAAGTGCAGCGAAAATAAACAAAGAAGCACCCGGAGTACAACAGGATATTAGGCTTGTGTTTAGCATAGGTTTATGACATTCAAAACTAATTAAATCACCCATATGATTTAGAAGTTACCTACTTAGATATCGTAACCTTAAGTTGCAGATCCAAATCTCGAATAGCTTTCGAATCCAAGATCTACAAAGCTTCCACCCTCGTCCAAGACCACAAGAAGCACAATTGTCCTTCCTCTAGAGCTAGTCCACACGAACAGCTAATGGATACTTCTCTAAGGTATGGCGATTCACTTGTGCTAGCAAGTTGATCCTAAGATCACAAATAAAAGATCGATATTCTTGTGTCTTTCTCCCTTAATCGATCTCACTCAACAAGGTGAAGTAGCGGCAAGAAAACACCAAGAAAATGAGGAATTGCGGCAAGCACAAAGGGCTATAGGGAGGCTGCGATTTCACTGTTTTGCCAAGGAAGGGTTATCTTCTTGAAACCAAACTTTTTCTTAAGCAAAATCAGAATATCACAAGTAGAATGAAAGTCACTTGGGCGGCTACAACCTCTAAATCAGATTATATAGTGGTGCAAACCCTGACCCCTATCTCATAAAGCTTGGCCGGCCACATGTAGCTTGTTGCACAAGATTTTCATTAATCTACTTGGGCTTAAACTATTTAATTGTAAGATGGATCAATAGGCCTATTATATTATCTAATAATGATAATGGTCCAACAATCTTAATGCCTTAAGTTGGGCCAACCATTCTTAGTGGACAGTTCTAAATTAGAATAGTCACTTTGGACCCATTCTAATTTATCATCCTTATTTATTAGATAGATTAATTTCTAAACGAAAGTAATTTAATTCTCAATTAAATTTCTTTCTCCTCATGAACAATTCACGTCATTAATCTATTAATATCATCTCATGATATTATTCCAATATAGTATAGTCAATCGAAATTCACCTTGCACATTTCTTATGTCAAAGTCGACTATACTAGATAAAGCTTTTTGATTCCTCTTATCTCATTAAGACATTGTCCTTGGATTTCTCAAATCTAAATTTTGTATTAATCCATCTTAATGGAACTTCTTCAATTAAGTCCTTAATATAGATATTTTTTCCATTAAGTTTTACCTTAATAGAATACCATGTTTAATCCATACATATATGTTCTTATGTGTGTGACCCTCTAAGTTCCCAATATGTTGGCAATGAACATAAGTTAATCTTATTAACTTGTTTTCATAGATCAAGAGCGGGATCTAGCAACCCATCATGACCACCCAAATATTGTGAAGTCAGTGTGACCTTTTAGAACCTTTCAGCAACCAGCCTGTCGGTGTAATACGGTCCTTTCACCATATATCTCGGATAGCGCATGAGCATGGTGAAGTGTCTACTCATGTTCAATCCATATTAGTTCTTCGCAATGTATGATTAACCTTATGAATTTAGAGAAACAACTTTCTCCTAAATCCATCATGCTTTGGCCAAAGACTTAATCAAGTTAATCATAGTCAAGAACAAACAAGATATGTCTCCAATATCAAAGGGAGTGGTGAATCCTCTCTGGATCACTCACTCATCTTCGTATGGATCATGTCAAACCCAATAACACCCTACCATAAGCATCCTCGTGTTTGGGACCTGTTCGTGATGGAATCTAACTATTACACTCTCCATACAAGATGACTTGGTATCACAAGTCTGAGGACTAATTTATATGACTGGTACTAAGAGAACATTATCATAGACACTAGAGTGATATATTACCAAATGAAGTTCTCTTGATGGGCCATATTCAGTGAACTTGTTCAACAGATAAGCATCTATATGTCATCCCAAGTATCCCATACTTCAACCTGTATGAGATCGGTTGCTTACTTCATAAGTAAGAAGGCTTAACATATACTAGTCTTTGAGCATTGCCAATGCCCCGTCTTGGCAATACGATGACCAGTAACAGTTTGAGGAACAAGGCTTTGATGCATAAAGATCTCATAATTATAACTCTTTATAATTCCTTTGCAAGGCCATTATGTTCCATGGGCTTTATCCGATTAGTACTTAATAACTCCTTATTATTGTACTAACATGAAGGAAAACCTTGTATCACTATCATCATAGTGAAGGGTATGCTTTATTGACTATGTATCCCAAGCTCAATTTGATTGGCTCTAGGGCATACACCAACAATCTCCCACTTGCACTAAGCCAATCACTAACGCATCCAATGCCGAACTCTTTCGATTAGTAATTGTGTCTCGACTAGGACATAGCTTAAGTGCATTGAGAATATGCTTTATCATATACATGATAATCTCATTATCAAGGTTAATAATTCGGATCACAACAAGACCTAGATTCCATTCATATGGCTCAGTTGTATCTAAAAAAACTATTGGAATCTACTTGTTAGCTAGTAGCTAATGGTCCAAATATAACTCCTTTTGCAAGCCAAAACAAAAGAGTTAGTCTTAAAAAACCTTTAATATAAACGTGCAATCTTTTCAAGTATGGAACGTTTCCTACTAATTGGATTTTTTCAAAAATGGCAATTTATCATAACATTTTACCATTCAGAAAGTTATTAATAACTCCCACTAGATCTTACATATGTAGATGTTAAGGGACTAATTCAATAACAATTTGAATTCCATATCACTAAGCTAAATGGTATTCAAAATAGTTTGCAAGTTGTATAGTATATAAGACTATGTTATAGAACTATTCTACAACTGATTTATTTAAGAGGAAACTAAATAAGCATGGCATCCTATGCGAGCAAAACAATATGTTTCGAAAACATAAATAAAATATCATCAACATTGGCCTATAATGCCAATAAAAACATCAAATGTTTCTAAATAAGTCATAACTAAAAAGTCTTATTAAAAACCTATAAGACCGGCAAGCTCTGATATAGCATCAAACTCGGTTGCCATCTTCATGGTCCAGCTTCACTACTCCTTTCTTTTGGTCCCTACAATATGTCATACAAATTTAGTACCAAATGATAGGTATCATATACCAAGTGAATCAAATTATACCTGAAGCTGAAACTCCTTTCAGCTTTTTTCTCTTGTTAGACTCAAGGTACTCCTTGCAATTGCGCCTCTAATGACCAGTTTTCCCACAATGAAAGCAAGCTTTGTTAGAATTATCCTTATCCTTTGCTTCCTTTGCAACACCATCATCGGGCTTCAAACTCTTTGAAGCAGGAGGTACATCCCATCTAGTCTTCATTTTCTTCTTACCTTTCGGTTTAGAGGAAGAGGCTAAATGGACAGATGATTTGTCTTTAACAATGGTTTGCTCGGCCTGTGTGAGCATATTTAATAACCCAAAAAGGGTAGCCTTTAAGTTGTTCATGTTGAAGTTCAACACAAACTGCGATTAGCTCTCAGGTAATGAAGTAAGGATTAGATCAATGCTTAGATCATGATCCATAATCCATCCCATCTGCTCCAATCGGGTAATATACCCTATCATCTTAAACACATGAGGCCTCACTGGGCTTCCCTCTGACATCTTTGTTTGGAATAATTCCTTTGAGATGTCAAATCTCTCAGTGCAATTCTCCATAGCGAAAAGTTCTCTAAGGTTAAGGATGATATCCTGAGCATTCATGGCCTCATGCTGCTTTTGGAGATCGGGTGCCATACTAGCCAACATCATACATTTTTCTTGTACGAGATCATCTCTATGAACTCTATAGGCCACCCTCTCCTCCTCAGTTGCTTTAGCAGCAGGCTCATCTGGGATGGGCTCATCAAGAACATAAGCTTTCTTTTCTTGTGTTAAGACAATCTTAACATTGCGAAACCAGTCAATGAAGTTTGGTCCAGTTAACTTATTAGCATCAAGTATGCTTCTTAGTGATAATGCATTTGCCATTTTAGCATTTATATCCTATATGAATCAAAACATTTAACAGTCAATAAATAGCAAGTAGTAATCATTTATGTCAGGCTTTAATACTCAAATGATTATTCTCATTATTTTAACAAAATAATAGCCCTCTACTATTATTTCGAGAAATTTAACTCTTAAACTTCTTAATGAGCTAGACCCCTTTCATCCCAGCATAACCTTGAGTGCCTCAACAAGCTATGTTGAAACTAATTGAGTAGGTAACTTAGTTTACCAATTACATCTCTATGCAACTCCTAGATCGAATTAGGTGACAACTCTTTGCCTAAATACATCATATGCATTTCGCCTAACTATGCCTCTAAATGTCATGTGATCAAGTTTTACGCATCCGGATTACATAACACTTAGTTGAGTAAGATCCACCTTCAATGACTCAAACATGTTCTGATGCACCCAAAAGAGTGTATCTTATTTAACCTTGCACTTAGAAAGAATCAACTATAGAGTATAATGATTAGCAAGGGTCGAGTCCTCAGGGATTAGGTTTTAGTTTATAAGTTAATAGTTTATCACTTAAAAACAAGTAAACAAAAGTAAAGGGGATTTTGAGATCAGATTTAAACTAAAGTTAATAATAAGAATGAGAAAACAAGTAATTAAGAAGAATCCACTTGCTTAATTTTACCTAGCAAAAGACTCAAGAATTAAGAAATAACTAGTAAGAAGGTAAAACAAGTAAAAATCAAGAACAAGATTACCAAGAATTCAAATCTTTCCTATTTTCCTTGATCTTTTTCGAATCTTTCTTTTTCTTGATGTTCGAACATTTTTTTTTCAAGAATGAGACTTCTTGATTTTCTTGAAATCTCGGATGAACTTATTTTTTTCTTTCTTGAGACTGTTTGAATGCCTCTCTAAATTCTTGATTTTTTTTTCAAGATTTGGAGCAAGAATCAACAAGAACAATTTTTAATAAATCAAGAATTCAAGAAACGAAATCTTGATTTAAACCAACTCTCAGAATGAAACCCCAAACTAAACTGCCTAAAAACTATAACCCTTGGCAAAAGAATGCCTAAAGCTATAACCCCAAGACAAAATATCTAAAACCCAAAACAAGAAAGTGACAGAAACTCCAAAATCTTGTTATCGATTTTGCTGTGATAGTATCTAAACCAATTTTCAAGAATGAAACCCCAAACAAAAACTGTCCTAAAAACTATAACTATTAGACAAAGAAAGCCTAAAGCTATAACCCTTATGACAAGTATGTCTGAAACCCCAAAACAAACAAGTTGAGAAAAACTCCAATACCCTATGGTAAAGAAGATAAAAAGATTTGACCTGATTGGTCCCTAAGCTCTGATACCAACTGATGTGAACCCTAGGGGTTAAACCATTTGAACCCACTAACAAATTGAAATACCCTAACCCCAAGAAAGCCAAGATTCAGGCAAAGGAAACTTAAACCCTTAGAAAGTTTGTTTCAAAGAACCTAGATTAAGCATGTAAGCTAGACCCTAAGAACTCTTGTTTCAAGAACCTAAGTTTGATAGGTTGAACGCCACAAAGAAAGAATTTTTTGATAAGTTCTTAAGTTCTGTCAAGAACTTAAAAGAGTGAAAACTCACTTGAATATAATTCAACTCAATAGATTAATTCATTAAAATGGTATAGGCGGCTAAACATTGTTTATATAGCCTCCCTACTAACCCTAATTCAACTAGCCTAACTAGAATACCAATTGACCTAGCACTACTTTCCTACCTAAAAGACCATAGACGGCCAGACCTAGTAAAATAAAAAAGAATACTTAAAATATAGGCTGAACATGCTCAAGCCCAAACCTAAATAATTAAAAGATGTCCAATAGTTTTATGAAGGTAGTCCCCACAAGCTTATTGGACATAATACATAAATCAGGCCCAAAAGCCTAAGTAATTAAAAAATCCAACTAAAACTTCTAATTTAGGTGCCACATCATTAATGAATTGCTCCCCACTTCATATTAAATAATGAACTAAAAATAGGCCCAATAATTCATCAATATTGTCGCCCTTTGAATTCCTCTATGGCCCATCATGTGAAGCTTGGATCACATGGACTAATTCTTGGTCTTCCACATTCAAGCAACCCAACTTGAATGGCTTGACATTGCTTAAAAGACTTGTAGATTCTTCCCAAGTCCTTTGCACCAATCCTTGCATAGCTTTCTTGAGCTTCTTGGATCTTGACCTTGTAATAGGCTCAATTGGAACATGCAATGGATCTTGAATTCCAATACCAGCTTGGTTCTCATCAAGTCTTTGATATATCTCGTATAGAAACCTGCATGTCCAAGAAAAGAACGAACCTCTCTCACATTTGTGGAAGGTGGTAAAGAATGCATAATATCTATTTTAGACTTATCAACCTCTATCCCTTTAGAAGAAATAACATGGCCTAAAACTATTCCTTGTTCTACCATAAAGTGACATTTTCACCAATTCAAAACATGGTTAGTTTCCATGCATCTTTCAAGTACAAGTGTAAGCTTCTCTAGACATCTATCAAAAGAATCACCATAGACACTAAAATCATCCATAAACACTTCTATGATGTTCTCTACATAATCTGAAAATATGCTAACCATACACCTTTGGAATGTAGCTGGTGCATTACAAAGACCAAATGGCATACCCGATATGAAAAGTACCAAATGGACATGTTAATGTTGTTTTCTCTTGGTCCTCCTGAGCAATGGCAATCTGATTATAACCTGAAAAACCATCAAGAAAACAATAATGAGAATGGCCAGCTAACCTTTCAAGCATTTGATCAATAAAAGGTAAAAGAAAGTGGTCTTTGCGAGTTGTGGAATTAAGTTTTCGATAATCAATACAAACTCGCCACCCTGTTTGAATCCTAGTAGGAACAAGTACATTCTCATTATTTGTTACCACCATTACACCTGATTTCTTTGGAACCACTTAGACCGGGCTTACCCATTTGCTATCCGAGATAGGATAGATCACTCCAACATCTAGGAGCTTCAGTATCTCCTTTTTCACAACCTCCATCATAGGAGGGTTCAATCTTTTTTGTGCCTCTCTTGTTGGTTTTGACCATTCCTCTAACAAAATCCGGTGCATGCACATGGATGGGCTTATTCCCCTGATATCGATAATTGACCAACCAATTGTTGTTTTTTGCTCTCTAAGCACCCGGATAAGTTGTTCTTCTTGCAAAGGTGTGAGGTCTTTGGCAATGATAACCGGTATTGTGTCCTTTTCACCTAAGAACACATATTTCAAGTGGTCCGGTAGTGTTTTCAACTTTAAAGTTGGTCCCTGCAAAATGGAAGGTAGAAGTTTCTTATTAGATAAAGGCAAATCAATAAATGAAACATCAAACCTTGCATCTTTAGATGGCAGTGAGTGTAAAGATTCAAGTGCCCCTTCCACATGGTCACTCAAGCCTAGTTCTCCTTTAGCATTCCCCATTCCGAGATGTTTGCTAAGGACTATCTCCAAACTATCTTCACCATCTAGCTCATAAGATTGCTGCACTAGTGAGTCAATGATATCAATATTAAAAACAGAATGCACATCACTAGGATATCTCATGGCCTCAAAAATGTTAAAGCGAATTATTTCACCATCAAATTCCATAGTTAAAGTGCCATCATGTACATCTATTTTAGTTCTTGCTTTTTTCAAGAATGGTCTCCCTAATAGAAAAGGTGTGAGATTAGAAGACATCTCATCTTCCATCTCAATAACATAAAATTCAGCAGGAAAAACCAATTCATTAACCTGTACAAGAACATCTTCTACAACTCCTCTTGGGTAAGTGTTAGAACGATCAGCAAGTTGTATTATAACACCGATTTCCTCTAATGGTCCTAGATTCAATGAAACATAAATTGAATATGGCATGACATTAATAGATGACCCTAGATCTAGCATAGCAAACCTGGTGTTGCCTATCTTACAAGGAATGGTAAACATACCTGGAAACTTGCATTTAGGTGGGAGTTTCTTTTGAAGAACAGCTAACACATTTTCCCCCACATTTACCTTTTCATTCCCTTTCAACTTTCGTTTAGATGTGCACAACTCTTTTAGGAACTTGGCATATCTTGGCACTTTCTTGATAGCATCTAGTAAAGGAATGTTCACCTCTACTTTCCAGAAGGTTTCCAAAATTTCCTTCTCTTTCTCCTCCTTCTTGGACTTTGCTAACCTGCTAGGAAAAGGTGGAGGAGTTATATAAGAAGGAAAAGATGGTTTAGGAGTTACCTTTTTTAGTGGCTCATTGGGATGTGAAGAGGATGCCATGGTTTTCTCCCTTGAGCATTATCCTTTTGTGGTGTCTCTAGTTGTTTCCCACTACTTAAAGTTATTCCATTGGCATTCTCTCTTGGATTCACTATGGTTTGGGAAGGTAATTTCCCGGAATCCCTTGCTTGTATTTGACTCATGGTTATTTCCAATTGCCCCATCTGAGCGTTTAAGTTTCGGGTACTTACCTTTGTCTCCCTTGATTCCTATTGAAGTTGAATTGTATTAGTAGTAAGGGTTTTGACAAGATCTTCAAGAGTCTCACCTGAATTTTTTTGTGGTGGCACTTGTTGTCGGGTTTGATATGGTTGTTGCACTCTTTGCTAAAAACCCGGTGGCCTGTTATCAAATGGTGGAGGAATAGCTTGTGATTGGTTCCCTCCATAATTGAAGTTTGGATGATCCCTCTATCCTGGATTGTAAGTGTTTGAGTAGGGATCATATTTTCTTGGTTGGTTTTAAAATCCACCCATGGCATTCACATGTTCATTGGTGTCTTCTTGAAGTGTTGGACACATATCAGTTTAGTGCCCTATGTTTGAACATATGCCACAAGCCTTTATTTGCTGTATATTACCTACAGCCAATTGTTGAACAAGAGAAGTCAGTTTATCAAATTTTTGTTCAAGGGATGATATACTTACCTCTTTAACTCTCTTGGGTTGTGGTGGTGGATCTTGTCTCATTAAGAATTGTTGAGAATTGGCTGCCATGCTGGAAATTAGAGTTCTAGCAGCCCCGAGAGTCTTATCAACTAGAGCTCCCCCACTAGCAGCATCTATCATACTTCTCTCCATGGGCATGAGACCTTCATTGAAGTATTGGATGAGAAGTTGTTCACTTATCTGATGGTATGGACATGATGCACAAAGTTTCTTGAACCTCTCCCAATATTCATATAAGGACTCTCCGTTGTATTGCCTAATCCCATATATCTCTTTTCTAATATTGGCAGCCTTAGATTCTGGGAAATACCTTTCCAAGAATGCTTTCTTCATATCATTCCATGTAGTGATGGTCCCGGATGGTAGATAGTAGAGCCATTCCGTTGCTGAATCAACTAGAGAGAATGGGAAGGCTCTCAACTTAACTTGCTCTTCCGTGTGACTCCTGTTGGTCTCATGCTTGAGCAAACTACATGGAATTCCTTGAGGTGTTTATTTGGATCATTTCTTGCAAAACCATGAAAAGTTGAGAAAAGATGAATCAAACCAGATTTTAATTCAAAAGCTACCTCAAGATTAGCATATTCAATGCATAATGGTTGTTGACCCAAGTCTGGAGCGGCTAGCTCCTTGAGAGTTCGGTTGTCAGCTGCTGCCATCTCTCCTTGCTCCTCTTGGAATTTTGGATTAACTCCTCGATTGGTTGTTGGTGAGAAGTTATAAATTCCCAAATTCTCCTAAGTCTTAAGTCTTCTTCGGGAGCTTGGAACATTCACTAATAAACAAAAAAAAGTAAATAATTAAAACAGAAAATAGGAATAAACCAATAAACTAAGAAATTAAAGAAAGCAATTCCCGGCAACGGCGTCAAAAACTTGAGGCACCCAAAAGAGTGTATCTAATTTAACCTTGCACTTAAAAAGAATCAATTTAGAGTATAGTGATTAGCAAGTGTCGAGTCCTCAAGGATTGGGTTTTAGTTTATAAGTTAACAGTTTATCACTTAAAAACAATTAAACAAAAGTAAAATGGATTTTGAGATCAGATTTAAACTAAAGTTAACAATAAGAATGAGAAAACAAGTAATTGAGAAGAATCAATTATGAGAAATATGGTTAAGGTTTCATTCTCCACCACTAGACATCATTAAGAATCAATTTCATATCTATCGACATCAATTAACTATCAAAGTTAACAACCGTAGATACAAATTCTGTTACCCCAATCTTTCTTTAGTTCGTCGTTAAATAGAACAAGCTCTCTATTTAATCTCTAACTATCAAACAACCTAGAATAACCTCTCTAAGTTCAATTTAATAGCAGCCTTATGATGAGAAAGATAGGTTGATCTAAGCAACAAACACATAAGTTTGGATTGTTCAACTTAGGTTATGTTCCACTTTGCAATTATTGAAAACTTGACCATAATCATTAATTACAAATTGCAACTTATGAATAGGAAATCAAGACAATTACACGGATCAAGACTCCTAAACTAGCATTAGACAATTATCAAGATTTATCTAGTTGGCCACCTAAACAAATCAAAACATCATCATGAACAATTTTAATGGAAGAACATTAGCAACTTTGATAGAAAACAATGATAGATAGATTCTGAAAATTAATTACATAACATGTCTAGGGCTTTGAAATCACCTTTAACCAAATAAAAGTTTAGCCTAGCATAGGCATTGTAAACATAAACATAAAATTAAAGAGAATCTAAGAAGAAAATAAAAGAAAAGAAGAAGAAGAATATTAATTATCCACCCTCTTGCTCTCTCAAAAACAAAGAAACAAAGAAGAAATCAGAACTCTAATGCTTGGAGAAGTGTATTTTCATTTGCTCCCTTGTTCTCTATTTATAGGCAATAGCTAGGGCATCAAACAAGTGAATTTCAGCTCTTTCTTCATAAATACTGACTTGTGGCTGAAGTTAAGGAAAAGTGGCTAACTTTTATGTTTTAAGGAAAAAGGAAATACTTGGCAGCCAAGGTTTTAATAAAGTAGGAAAGTCTTAGTCAAAGCACTCTTTAACAAACTTGTAACATGAAAT
Source organism: Fremontodendron californicum (assembly GCA_030761205.1). Taxonomy (NCBI): domain Eukaryota; kingdom Viridiplantae; phylum Streptophyta; class Magnoliopsida; order Malvales; family Malvaceae; genus Fremontodendron; species Fremontodendron californicum. The sequence continues at coordinate 2,223,353 of JAULJL010000041.1, forward strand.
AATATGAAACGTAAAATAATGTTATTATGAAATATGCATGAAAATGAAAATAATAATGCATGAACATAGTTTATGCTAAATCCTGTGACAAAAATAAATGACTAAATAAAAAGCATAGGATAGCATGAAATATTCACAACCATATGACAAACAATATAACATCATAAGATATAAATCAAAATATTAACAATACCATAGAAATTATTGTAGCAAAAAATTACATATTATATAGTATGCATGAACATGGAAAATGCAATGCATGAAAATGTATTTCCTCCTTTAAATAAGAAAATACGTATACCTAAAAAGATATCTGGCTACATTAGGAAAAGACATCAAATTAAATTTTCTAAAATAAAAAAAAAAAACTTTGTGATTGTCTGAAAACAATTTTGAAAATCCTTGGATGAAAATGAGCCATAGCCGAATTACCCTTTTAAAATAGCTCTAATTTCCTAAATTTGAAAACCCGAACTTGACCACCCTTGACCCGAACTCTATAAAACCATTTTTTTAAGTTTAAAATGGCCTAGAAACCACCCTAAGACAGCAGTTAAATTTCCTAATCAGCCCCCTCTAAGTAACTTAGTCAAAACAGAAAAATAATTTTCCCTCAAATTCAAATCTGACTCTACTGTCCAATTTCAAAGAGAAATTATTTAAACTATTTTTAAAATTTCAAAACAAAAATCTAAACAAAAATACTAGAGACTCAGAACATGTAAAACTACACGAAAAAAAATTGGCTTAAATTTCTACTTAAAGACGACTTCCCAGAAAATTTAGGAAAGTTAGAAAACTAGGTGAAAATTGTTTTGCCAAAACACATTTTTTTTTTGCCTTTGATAAAATCACTTAAAAATCAAAGTGAAAATGTTGGAGACTCTCCTAAGAACATATAATCAGTAGCTAAAACTTCTAAAAATTTAGACAAAAATTGGCTAAGTAAAAAAAATCACAAAGGTAGAATAATCAATTTGACAACTCTTTAATTTTTCATAAGTATGCTCAAGTGAGAATGGCTTTGAGCCATTAATGGGCCTAAGTCACAAATCATGTGGCATGATATATATGCATGAAAATGCAGCAAATTGAATGCATGAAATGCATGATTTAAAACCCAAATGACATAGAAAATGCATGGCATAAAGAATATGGCTAGATTTGAAATGAACTTACATGGCAATAAATGCAACCTAAGTCTAAAATGTATGAAATGCATGGTAATGCAAATGAAACCTAGACCTAAAGAATGCATGGCAATAACACAAACACATAGCATTCTAAATAAAAAATACACAAAAACATAGCATGAAAATGCCAACATGTCAACCAACAAGATGAAAAATGCACAAACACATGAATACTAAAATGAGATACACAAAAATCATAGTATGAAAATGCAAACCTATCAACTAGCATGATGAAAATGCACATAAAAAGCACAAAACGGAAGGGGTAGCCGAATGGACTTAGGCTAAAATGATGATATTCTACCATGACATTTTCACAAACACATGACACACTAAACGCAAGGCCAAAGAAGAAACATGCTAAAACATGCAAATATAAAGTAAAGGCATGAACACAACTAGACATTTTCACAAACACATAGAATAGTAAAATGAAAATCATGAACAACTCAAACATTTAAACAGAAAATTAAAAAAAAATGTAGACAAGGAAAGTAAACATGAAAACAAGATAATAAAATCAAAAATGGAGGTAAGCAACAAAATTAAAACAAGCTCCATGTTTTGTTATTTGAAGAAAATATAAAACATCAAAAATATGCTAGACATCACCAACAACATGAAACAAAAATAAAACAAAACCAACCATTTAAAAAAAAGAGTCCACTCGGCCATTTCAATAAAATGTAAAAAAGAAATTGTTTTTCAAAGTTTTTGAAGAAAGTATCAAAGAATAACTTAAAGAAGAAGCTTAAAAACACTTATTTCAAAATTAAAATCAATAGAAACTCACCAAATATCAAATAAAAACAGCAAATCAAGGATGAAAATGCAAGAAAAGTGCAAGAGTATGGTGCTTTTAGCTACCTTTATAAGCTATATTGCAAGCTTTTCCTCTTCTTACGTTCTTTGCCTTTCTAAACTTTCTATTTGCTTTTCAAAAATGGAGAGAAATCAGCCAAGCAAGAGTAAAAAAATGAAAGAGACCCCTTCCCCTTAGTGATGGCCGGTTGGTATATGGAAGAGTGTAGGAGGATCTAGAATTTTTTAAACCAATTTGATCCAATGGCCTTCAATCCAAGATGCTTTCTAAGTAGAATTCTCACCCTTAGATTGGAATGATTAGCTCCTAGATATGAAGTCATAAATATGATGTCATAAATATGACATTATCCCTCTCCATCCATTGGTCCATATGTTGCAAATTCCAAGGCTTGATAAAAAAATAACTACCTTCCTCTTTTCTCTTGGCCCTTAGATGAAAAAATCAAAAAATATCTAATCCTCCATGGGCCTTGGCCGGCTGACCCTTCACATTCTCAGTCACACTTTATTTTTTTAATTGCAAGAAAAGGGCCTTTCGATTTCTTTGGTAAAATGACCTTTTTGACCCCCGAACCTAAATATCTAGAAAACGGACTTCAAATTCAAATTTTCTTTTTTCAATAGTTTCAAAATGATAAAAAAAAAATGAATTCTAAAAGTTTTCAAAATTTTTCGAGCCCATTTGCTATTTTTTTGGATTTTTTCTTCCAAAATTGCCCTTTTATGCACCCGAACTTTTACCATTTTTAAACGAGCTCCGAATCCAGATTTTTCTTCACCAATCTCTTCCAAATAATTTAAAAGTGAGATCTGGAGATTTTCAGAATTTTTGGAGCTCATTTGCTATTTTTTGGGATTTATCTGCTTGAGTTTCAACTTAGTGGGACCGAGATTTGCCATTTTGCAAACGAACTACGAATCCAGATTTTCTTTTTCCAATCTCTTCCAAATAATTCAAAAATGAGATTTGGAAATATTCAGAATTTTTGGAACTCATTTGCTACTTTTTCGAGATTTTTCTTCTGAATTTTTAGCTTAGTGGGCTCGGAATTTGACATTTTGCAAATGAGCTCCGATTTTGAATTTTATTTCGCCAATCTCTTTCAAATGATTTGAGAATGAGAACTGCAAATTTTGGAGCCCATTTGCTATTTTTCCTGAATTTTCCAAGTTTATCCTTTTGTCTCCAAATCTTGATTTTGATCAAAACAAGTCCGATTTTCAAATTTTCTTTTTCTGTGCCTTTGTTATATATTGAATTGGATATGGTCCGAAAATGCCCAATTTTTACGATCAAATTCCCTTCCGTTTTGATTTTTCCTCTTTTTAGTATCAGGAATTTCCTTGTTTTTCTGTTTTTCCTCCAATCGGCTCTTTTCTCGGAATTACTTCAAACTGAGCCTTGGGCTATCCTTGTTTACTCACTCCTCATCAATTAGGGGCTTTAGTTTTACTGAATCAGATCATTTATGTAATTTTCCCTAATTTCACCAAAATTCACTAAAAACCCTAATTCTCGATTTTCTTCCGAATTGACTTTTCTTTCAGTTTTTCTTCCAAGTAGCTTCTCCATTACCCGTAGTTAGTGCTTATCTTTTATTTGGAACCTTCAATTTTGATGAATTGGATCATTTAAGCACTTTTCCCTAAATTTTTTGAACTAGGGTTTCCTTTCTACTGAATCTCCGTAACCAAAATTTCGAACTCCATATCTTTCAATGTAGACCTCGGATTATCAAAATTCTTTCAACATTTTTCAATTGAACTCTAAATCTTGATTTTGAAAGTGGGTTGACTTTTTTAGTAGTTGACTTTTTGGGGTTGACTTTTCTGAGGTTGATTTTTTCAAGATTGACTTTTTATGTTTGCTTTCTTAAACTAAGTCTCGGAGTACTACCTGCAGGATGAGAAAAGTCTTTTTGCATTTTGAAACATCACTTTAGGAAGAAAACATGCCTGATTTAGTGGTCCGGACAAAATTAGGTGTTTACAGCTGCCCCTCTTTGGCTATTGTTGAGAATCATGAATCATGCAAAGATAAACAAACACTAATTTTGTCCGGTTAGTGAAATCACATGTGAAGAAAAGGGAAAGGGGTTTTCATTCATCATTTTCTTTTTTCATTTTTTTTTTGAAAAAGCTGTAAATTGAAGATTTATCCTTAAATTGAGTTCCCTGACTAATCAAGGCTCGACATGTCTTACGAAAACGAGTTCGATTTGCAAGGAAAGAAAAGACTTTGATGATTTTGTTCTTAAATTGAGTTTCTTGACTAATCAAGACTCGACCCGTCTTAAGGAAACAAGTTCGATTTTAAAACAAAATATTTGACTCATTTGAGAAGCAGAACGAGTTTTAAAACAAAAGGAAATACCTCGACGACGGTCTCGGGCTCGACTCCTTTGAGAAGTAGAACGAGTTTGATTTAAAACAAAAGAAAATACCTCGACGATGGTCTTGGGGCTCGACTCATTTGAGAAGCAGAATGAGTTCGATTTAAAACAAAAGGAGATACCTCGACGATGGTCTTGGGGCTCGACTCATTTGAGAAGCAGAATGAGTTCGATTTAAAACAAAAGAAAATACATCGACGATGGTCTCGGGGCTCGACTCATTTGAGAAACAGAATGAATTCGATTTAAAACAAAAGAAAATACCTCGACAATGGTCTCGGGGCTCAACTCATTTGAGAAGCAGAATGCATTCGATTTAAAACAGAAGGAAATACCTCGACGATGGTCTTGGGGCTCGACTCATTTGAGAAGCAAAACGAGTTTGATTTAAAACAGAAGAAAATACCTCGACGATGATCTCGGGGCTCGACTCATTTGAGAAGCAGAATGAATACCTCGACGATGATCTCGGGGCTCGACTCATTTGAGAAGCAGAATGAGTTCAATTTAAAACAAAAGAAAATACCTTGACGATGGTCTCAGGGCTCGACTCATTTGAGAAGCAGAATGAATTCGATTTAAAACAAAAGGAAATACCTCAATAATGGTCTCGGGGCTCGACTCTTTTGAGAAGCAGAATGAATTCGATTTAAAACAAAAGGGAATACCTCGATGATGGTCTCGGGGCTCGACTCATTTGGGAAGCAGAACGAGTTCGATTTTAAAACAAAAGGAAAGCTTGGGTTTCGTTTATTTATAAAATAAATTTGACTTTGAAAACTAAAGGAATATACCTCGATGGTGGTCTCGGGGCTCGACTCATTTGAGAAGCAGAACGAGTTCGATTTAAAAAAACAAATTTAAAATACCTCGATGATGGTCTCGGGGCTTGACTCATTTGAGAAGTAGAATGAATTTGATTTAAAACAAAAAGAAATACCTCGACGATGGACTCGGGGCTTGACTCATTTGAGAAGCAGAATGAATTCAATTTAAAACAAAAAGAAATACCTCGACGATGGTCTCGGGGCTCGAGTCATTTGAGAAGCAGAATGAATTCGATTTAAAGCAAAAGGGAATACCTCGACGATGGTCTCGGGGCTCGACTCATTTAAGAAGCAAAATGAATTCGATTTAAATCAATGGGAAATACTAAGAATGATCCTGGGTTTGATTCATTTGGAAAAATAAATTTAACTTGGAAATGAAAGGAACATACCTCGACGTCAGTCTCGGGACTCGACTCATTTGAGAAGCAGAACGAGTTCAATTTAAAAACAAAATTTTCCATGATTCCTACAATTTTAGCTAAATGCAATAATGAGAATGACATGCTTTGCAAATTCTTGTATGTTTCGTAAGGATGAATGCAATCAAATGATTGTGTTATGATTATTAACCCATGTTTTCTTTGAAGTTCATGGACTATTTGACTTCATGACGGAGTCTTAAACTTTTCACTGATGCCCCACTTGTGGAACCTTCAATCAAGATAAAATGTTTTCAATTGATACAACTACTTCTTAATGCAGATGCAGATATTAAGTAAGATGCAAATGCTTCATGGTGCAAATGCAAATGTCTTGAATTGATACAAATGCTTCTTGATGCAGGTGCAAATGTCTTGGATTGATGCAAATGCTTCTAAATGCATATGTAGATGTCTTGGATTGATGCAAATGCTTCTAAATGCAGATGCAGATATTGAATAAGATGCAAATGCTTCATGGTGCAAATGCAAATGGCTTAGATTGATGCAAATGCAAATATCTATGAAGGATGTAATTGTGAAGGTAGAATGCAGATGCTCATGAAATAGTAAAAATGCAAATAGTTCATGAATCATATAAATGCTTGCTGAAACGGTGCAGATTGAAAGCTTAATAAAGAAATGAGTGCTCATGAATGATGCAAATACCCCTGATCGTTTTTCTAGACTTTGGCTTAGCATTTCCCATTCATTTTTCTCTTCCAATCAGAGTATATCTTCAACTCATTTTTCAATCTTTGGATATTCTCTTGCCCCAACAGTTTTCAAACTCTCATCAACAGAAATCTGCTTGCTGAATTCTATTTCTTCTTATCATATTTGGAAGTTAAGGTTAACCCTAGTAGTTCCACACCTTTGGGTTAGAAAAACCCTTATCTCTTGTCAACATCAAAAATAGGTATTTCAAAAATATTTTTATTTTCCCTTTTTGAAAAACGATTTTACTTATTTAACGAAAACTTCTGAGCCAAAAATTTTAACCCCACAGTATGTGATGTACAAATCTTTTGAAGACTGATAATCACTGTTAAAAATTTCTCTAAGTGTCAATCTGGGTTTTTCAATTTGAATTGACAAGACTTGGTACAACAAGATTTTGGTTTTTCCATGAAAACTTCACAACAAAAAGGTATGTCCCTTCTAGGCTCACAAATGGAACAGATTTTATAGATCATGAATTCATTGAGAACCAAACAAATTCAACATTCTTTAGTTTCCATATCAAGGTATTTTGACAAGCGTCAAGATTGGCCGAGATGTTTAAACCGAAAAATTTAATTTTGTAGGGAAAAAAGTTTCAGTTTTTGAAAATAATCCTCCGAATGAGAGCTATCAATTTTGTTAGATTCAGGAATTCCTAGATGTTCCTCGATGACCACTTCTTCTATTTCACTCTAGACCGCCCATTTTTAGGTTTTCGTCCTAGAGTCCCATTCTTTCCATTTTTTCTTTCTTTTTTTGTTGTTCTACCATGCATTTGAGAATTCTAAATTCTTCCTTAGAGAAATGATAATTCAATGAGATGGGATAAAATCTGAGGAAAAACCTTTCAAGTTAAATATTCATGCTTGATCAAAATGGACTTTTAAAGCACGTAACGTAGGCCATGGTTCGGGGTTCGAAAGAAAGGATAAATAGGCCCAAAATCTGTGTTTGAGAGTAATCAGATCAAGGATCATTTCTTGAGGAGGATTCCTTTTTGAAGCATTTATCCTTTTTTGGACTTTTCATTCCTTTTTCGACTTTTGCTCTTTTTCTTCTTTGCTTTTGGCTTTCATTTGCCACACTTTTTCACACTTCTCTTTTTTGTGTTTTTTTTTCTATTTCTTTTGTTTTGTCCTTGGCTTCTATTTCGCTATATTTTCCTTTTCCTTTTGACAGAATGAACCCATATTCATTTTGGAGCCCAATTTGCTTTGCATCTGTCTTTGAGCTATGACTCATTTATCAATGATCTTTAAGATGATTCCTCGCATTTGCCCCCTAGTGTAGAGGGTGATCCTTGATCAGGGTTCAAAGAAGAAAGAATTCTTTTGTCTCAAAATGGGTAACTATGGATAATTTCTTCTTGTGAAAGTGATAATATGAAAGATGGCCATTTCTCATAACAAGCATAAATATTCTCATTGAAAAGCAATCCTCAGGGGGAATAGATAATCAAAATTTCATTTTGCACTTCGGAATCATCCGAATTCTCATATGTATGATATTACAATTTTTCTCCCTTTTTTTCTTCTTTTTTGCTTTGCATGCCCCCAATGATTTAGGCATTAATTCCATCCTTATTCACCGTGTATTCATCATTTCTACATATGATTCCCCAATTTGATCAACCTTGGGAATTTGTATCACTACAAGGAACATAGCAAGTCTAGGTCTATTTTGAAAAGGCTGAGTTTCAATCTTGGGTTTGTTTGAAATACCAAAGAAAATATTATCAAAAAAACAAGTTCTCTCTAGGACATGGGATAATCTGGTTTGGTCATTGTGCCCCGAGGTGTTAATCATGAATTGATGTTTTGGGCAATTGGTGTTTTGTGGTTATTGGGAAAGGATGTGAATGGTTTTGACACAACCTTGACACATACCAAATTACTATGATCTAAATTCTTGAAAGATTGTCTCATTTGTATCAAAGAGTTCGAAAAAGTTTGTTCCTTTGTTCATAGCCTATACTAGGATTTACATCTTTGCTTATTCTGCGATGACAATGGTTTATGAAGGTTCAATCATACATATTCCTTGAGACATTAGGTCTTTCAATTGGTCTTGGTTTAAGGGATTTAGGCATAGGAAAACCCAAAAGGGAGAGGAAAAGTATTGGGTCATTTCTAATAATGATCATCAATATTCTCGAGAGTGCCCATTACTTCCTGTGAACAACCCTTTATTATTGTTTACTACAAATTTTCTCAAAGTTCCATTTGTTTTTGCAAATTCAAATTATTGCTAAAATAAAATGAACACAAAACATTTAAATTCAAAGTTTATTTATTTCATGTAGATGTCAATATGAGACAAGTGCTTCTATCATTAAAATGCATAGAACTACATGCATCAGAATGCTCATATTGACATGCTTCCAAAGATAGTAATTCTACTCTTTAAAACCCTATGAAGATACTGATTTATGGCAAAGCAGACTTCAACTGTTTGATAAGCTCTGAAGTTAAAATGCCATTGCGAGAAAGACCTTCCACCATTTCCTTCAGTTGTCTGCATTCTTCAGTCGAATGCCCAATTGCCCCCATGTGATACTCACATTTGCTATTATGGTCATAACTCCTTGCTAATGGGTTTGGAGCTGCTTTCAAAGGCACAGGGGTGAGGTACTGATTTTTTATCAGTATTGACAGCATGTCAGGGATTGGGATCAGATTCTTCTCTTGGTTATCCCATGGTTGTTTTTTGGGAAAGGGGTCTTTCATGACACTTGGGCTTCCTATCTTCAAAACTTATCAAACCAGCCTTGATGAGATACCTGACCTTGTACTTCAAAGCGGGGCAGTTCTCTATTGAGTGGCCTTGATTTCCAGAATGATAACCACAACACTCATTAGCATCATACTAGCTCGGATAAGGGGGCTTCAGCGGCTCAAATTGCATAGGTGTCACAAAGTGATTCTTGATGAGTTGAGGCAATAGCTCATTGTATGACATAGGAATCGGGTCAATCTGATTTCTTTCTTGCTTCATATACCCGTGTATGCCTTTCTTTCCCATCCTGATATCCCCACTTGTCTTACCCTGAACAAACAGTGGCTTCTTCCCATTATCTGACCTCTATTTCTTCTCAAAACCTAACAGCCCATTACTGATTAGAGCTTGAACCTTCCTTTTTAGAGATAAACAATTTTCAGTGGAATGACCTCGAATCTCGTAATAATAACCACAAAATGCATTTTCATCATACCAATCTAGGTACGGGGGTGGGATAGGTTTTACTGGCACTCGAGCGAGGAGTCAGTTTTCGACATGCTGGGGTAACAACTCAGAGTAAGAGATGGATAATGGCTCAAACTGATCTCTTTTTGAATATTCTTTGAGTTTCCCTGACTGGCCTGAGGTTGGAGATTTGTCAAATAATTACTTTGAGAAGACATCGGGTATAAGTAAGGATCCCGATACACATTGTTCATGGAAGAGTATAACTGATGATACATGGGTTGTAGAGGATATGGGACAAATCTTCCCATTTGTTGCCCACCATAGGTCATAGACTGGATATCTTTTCTTTGGAGTTCCCAATTTCCCTTGCTACCGGATGTCTCCCCTACTTTGAGTTTTCCTTTCTTGTCTGTCTCCTTAATTATCTCCTTTGGAATTATCCTTCCTGTGGAATCTTTCATGGCATTACCAACGAGCTTATCATAGCATGGAGCCTACAATGTATTTGCAAATAGGACAACAACTTATTTTTCAGTTAAGGACGGCTGTACCTGGGCCGCTATGTCTCTCCATCTGCGAGAATACTATTTGAAGCTTTCAGTGGCTGTCTTTCTCATACTTTGCAAAAAGAGATGGTCCAGCATCATGTCAATCACATGCTTGTATTGGTTAAAAAAAGCCTTAGCCAAATCGCTCCAGGAACGAATCTGATCCCTACTCAGCCGACAATACCATCCACTTGCAGATCCTCTGAGGCTATCAAGAAAATAATGGATCAATAACTTATCATTATCCGCATGGCTTACCATCCTCTGGCAGAACATTTGGGGTAGGTCCTTGGATCAGTTGTCCCGTCATATATCTCGAAGCTGGGAATTTCGAATTATGGTGGAATGACTAAATCAAGGACCAAGCAAAGTTCTTTCGGATCTACGCTCCCAAATTCATCTATGCTTTCTATTGCCCGAGGCCTTTCATTTAATAGCTGATACCTCACTGTATTTTGTGGCTGTATGCCTTGAGAATTCTGCCCTTTAATTGTTGTTACCTCACACGAGCAAGAGAGGCAATTCCTCAAATTGTTTTCCAAGTTTTTGATTTTCCTTTTGCAGTAGAACTCTCAACATGCCCCTTTTCTTTGACAATTAGCTCCATCAACTTATTCGTTTGCTCTTGGATCTCTTTCTGAGCTCTAATTACTTCTTCCTCTATCTCTTGTTGAACCTGTTCCATTCTCTCTATTCTAGCCAAATTCTTAGCCTCCATGGCTCTTTCTTTCTCAACAGAGTCCTCCTCATGCCCCTTTTCTTTGACAATGAAGGGTATTAGCTCCATCAACTTAATCGTTTGCTCTTGGATCCCTTTCTGAACTCTAATCGCTTCTTCCTCAATCTTTTGTTGAACCTGTTCTATTCTCTCTATTCTAGCCAAGTTCTTAACCTTCATGGCTCTTTCTTTCTCAGCAGAGTCCTCAACATGGCCCTTGCCTTTGATAGTGGCGAACATCAATTCCATTAATTTAGCCATTTGTACTCGGTAGTCTTCTTGATTTCTATTCAGCCTTTCTTGTGTTTCCTACAAAGCCTTTCTCATTCTTTCCATTTCGTCTGAATTTCCACCTTCCATGAATCCTGACAATGTTTGAACATATTCTCAGTGACTCTTATACCTTTGATTTTAAGAAAAATCTATTTGAAAGCTTTTAAAGTTAAGCCAATTTCTATTTCATCTTATTAACGTATTTCATGATGAATGAGCCATGAATGTCGTGAATGTAACATGATGCCAATATAATGCATGCAAATCAATGTACGGATATATACAATGATTGACCACGTATGTACTTCCCTATGAGTGAGCATATGTGTTATGAATGCAACATGATGTCAACACGATGCATGGGTATATACAAAGAAATCATGCTGACTTGCTATGTATGTCATGAATACAACTTGATGACAAATTAATGCATGAGCATATACAAAGTAATCATGCTGACTATGTATGTTAATAATGCAACCCGATGCCAACATGGTACATGTGAAGAATAGACAAATCAATGCATGGATATACAGAGAAATCATGCTGGCTATGAATGCAACCTGATGTTAACATGATGCATGTAAAGAATGAGTAAATTAATGCATGGATATATACAGAAAAAATCATGCTGACTATGAATGCATGAATGCAACCTAATTCTAACATGGTACATGTAAAGAATGAATAAATTGATACGTGAATATATACAATGAATGAGCATGCATGCTATGACTGTAACATGATGTAAAGAATTCATAAATTAACACAACGATATATACACATAAATCAATGATTACACGAAATTGGTGGGGCCAAATTTTGATTATTCAAAAATCTCATTATGCAAAATTTACCTCCAAATTTAATCTATAATTTTTTTGAAACATGTTATCTCTATGAAAAACCAAACATATTATTTTCAAAAGAATTTCGAGGTAGTGGATCCTACTATGGTACAATATCCAAATGTTCATGTAACACTACCAGTTTATGAAATTATCAAATGAGATTATTATTATCATCCGTTTATTGCAAAAAATGAGATCAACAATACAACCATAAATGTACATGCTCGATTCATACATGCATGAAATGTGCAAAATGCGAAAATGTTTGAAAAAAAATGTTTGTATTTTGAATTTCAAAAAGTTAGTGACCACTTGCCCCAACAATATCTACTTATATAGGCATCACGATGCCTTTGGGGCAGATTATCACATTTATTACGGGCGATGTACATACATCATTGCCCAATCTACAATACTTATTCAGAATGTAAAATAGGTAACAAAAGGTTAGAAATATACCTCCATGTGTTCCTATTCATTATATCTATCAAAAATTCGGTGGGGCTTCACCTATGTTGGCTCTATGGTTCACTATATGTGGGTGAACAAAGTTTTGAAAGGCCCTGAATTGCTCCTCACTATCGCCTGTGAAGGGGCTAGTAGGGCACCCCGATAAAAGCGGGTTCAATTCGTTAGAGTATATTCCCCTAGCCCATGCGGAGGATCATCACGAGAACTTAGGTAATTTATACTCCGGAAGTGTTTCACTAGCCAATGCGAAGGATCATCATGAATGCGTAGTTACTTTACTCCCACTTAAAGGGACGGAACTAGGGTATAAAGCTCATGTTATGCAAAATGCACATGTAGTGTGTGAGGAGGAACAACAAACATTTCACCACCTATTCTACACCTGTTATTCTAAATACCCCAACAATTTATTAAAACAAATATCAAGAATAGTGTAACGCATTAACCAACAAGAATGCAATAGTAATATACAATATTGTATATAGTATGCATGAACATGAAAAATGCAATGCATGAAAGTGTACTTTTTCCTTTAAATAAGGAAATCCATATACCTAAAAGGATATCCGACTACCTTAGGAAAAGACATCAAATTAAAATTTCTAAAATTAAAAAAAAAAAACTTTGTGATTGTTTGAAAACAGTTTTGAAAATCCTTGGATGAAAATGAGCCATAGCCGAATTACCCTTTTAAAATAGCTCTAATTTCCTAAATTTGAAAACCCGGACTTGACCACCCTTGACCCGAACTCTATAAAATCATTTTTTAGTTTAAAATGGCCTAAAAACCACCCTAAGACGGTAGCTAAATTTCCTAATCTGCCCCCTCTAAGTAACTTAGCCAAAACAGAAAAACAATTCTCCCTCAAATTCAAATCTGACTCTACTGTCCAGTTTCAAACGCAATTTTTTAAACTATTTTTAAAATTTCAAAAAAATCTAAAACAAATACTGGAGACTCAAAACATGTATAACTACACTGGAAAAAATTGGCTTAAATTCTGATTAAAGACGACTACCCAGAAAAATTGGGAAAATTAGAAAACTGGGTGAAAACTATTTTGCCAAAACACTTTTTTTTTTTTTGCCCTTGATAAAATCATTTAAAAATCAAAGTGAAAATGTTGGAGACTCTCCTAAGAACCTACAAATAGTAGCTAAAACTTCTAAAAATTTAGACAAAAATTGGCTAAGTAAAAAAAATCACAAAGGTAGAATAATCAATTTGACAACTCTTTAATTTTCCACAAGTATGCTCAAGTGAGCATGACTTTGAGCCATTAATTGGCCTAAGTCACAAATCATGTGGCATGATATATATGCATTAAAATATAGCAAATTGAATGCATGAAATGCATGATTTAAAACCTAAATGACATGGAAAATGCATGGCATAAAGAATATGGCCTAGACCTAAAATAAACTTACATGGCAATAAATGCAACCTAGGTCTAAAATGCATGAAATGCATGGTAATGCAAATGAAACTTAGACCTAAAGAATGCATGGCAATAACACAAACATAGCATGGAAATGCCAACATGTCAACCAACAAGATGAAAAATGCACATACATAACACAAGAAATAGAGTAGCCGAATGGAAAAAGTCACAAAGATGGTATTCTAGCATGGACATTTTCACCAACACATGACATATTAAAATGAGATACACAAAAATCATAGTATGGAAATGCAAACCTATCAACTAGCATGATGAAAATGCACATAGAAAGCACAAAATGGAAGAGGTAGCCGAATGGACTTAGGCTCAAACACATGACCTACTAAATGCAAGGCCAAAGAAAAAACATGACATACTAAATGCAAGGCCAAAGAAAAAACATGCTAAAACATGCAAATATAAAGTGAAGGCATGAACACAACTAGACATTTTCACAAACACATAGAATAGTAAAATGCAAATCATGAACAACTCAAACATTTTGAAAACAGAAAATTAAAATAAAAAATGGAGGTAAGTAAGCAACAAAATTAAAACAAGCTCCATATTTTGTTATTTGAAGAAAATTTAAAACATAAAAAACATGCTAGACATCACCAACAACATGAAACAAAAATCAAAAACCAACCATTTAAAAAAAGAGTCCATTCGGCCACTTCAATAAAATGTAAAAAAAAATTGTTTTTCAAAGTTTTTCAAGAAAGAATCAAAGAAGAACTTGAAGAAGAAGCTTAAAAACACTTATTTCAAAATTAAAATTAATAGAAACTCACCAAATATGAAATGAAAACAGCAAATCAAGGATGGAAATGCAAAAAAAATGCAACAGTATGGTGCTTTTAGCTATCTCTAAAAGCTATATTACAAGCTTTTCCTCTTCTTACTTTCTTTGACTTTCTATTTTCTTTTCAAAAATGAAGAGAAATCAGCCAAGCAAGAAAAATGACAGAGACCCCTTCCCCTTAGTGATGGCCGGTTGGTATATGGAAGAGTGTAGGAGGATCTAGAATTTTTTTAACCAATTTGATCCAATGGCCTTCAATCTAAGATGCTTTCTATGTAGAATTCTCACCCTTAGATTGGAATAATTAGCTCCCAAATATCATGTCATGAATATGATGTCATAAATAGGATGTCATAAATATGGCATCATCCCTCTCCATCCATTGGTCCATGTGTTGCAAATTCAAAGGCTTGATAAAAAAATAACTACCTTTCTCTTCTCTCTTGGCCCTTAGATGAAAAAATCAGAAAATATCCACTCCTCCATGGGCCTTGGCCGGCTGACCCTTCACATTCTCAGCCCACACTTCATTTTTTATAATTGCAAGAGAAGGGCCTTTTCGGTTTCTTCGGTAAAATGACCTTTTTGACTCCCAAACCTAAATAACTAGAAAACGGACTCCAAATTCAGAATTTCTTTTTTCAATACTTCCAAAATGATAAAAAAAAAATTGAATTCTGGAAGTTTTCAAAAAATTTTGAGCCCATTTGCTATTTTTTTGGATTTTTTTCTTCCAAAATTATCGTTTTGTGCACCCAAACTTTTACCATTTTTAAACGAGCTCTGAATCCAGATTTTTCTTCACCAATCTCTTCCAAATAATTTACAAGTGAGATCTGGAGATTTTCAGAATATTTGGAGCTCATTTGCTACTTTTTTGGGATTTATCTGCCTGAGTTTCAACATAGTGGGCCCGGAATTTGCCATTTTGCAAACGAACTCCGAATCCAGATTTTATTTCACCAATCTCTTCCAAATAGTTTAAAAATGAGATCTGCAAATTTTCAAAAATTTTGGAACTCATTTGCTATTTTTCTGGGATTTTTCTTTTGGAATTTTCAACTCAGTAGGCCCTGAATTTGACATTTTGCAAACGAGCTCCGAGTCCGGATTTTCTTTTGCCAATATCTTTCAAATGATTTAAGAATGAGATTTGCAAATTTTGGGAAATTTTGGAGCCCATTTGCTATTTTTCCCAAAATTTCCAAGTTTGTCCTTTTGTCTCTAAAGCGCGGTTTTGCTCAAAACAAGTCCGATTTCCAAATTTTCTTTTTATGTGCCTTTGTTATATGTTGAATTGGAGTTGGTCCGAAATTTTTACGATCAAATTCCCTTCTGTTTTGATTTTTCCTCTTTTCAGTATCGAGAATTTCCTCGTTTTTTCGTTTTTCCTCCAATCGACTCTTTTCTCGGAATTACTTCAAACTGAGCCTTGGGCTATCATTGTTTACTCACTCCTCATCAATTAGGGGCTTTATTTTTACCGAATTGGGTCATTTCTGCAATTTTCCTCAATTTCACCAAAATCCACCAAAAATCCAAATTCTCGGTTTTCTTCCTTTCAGTTTTTCTTCCAAGTAGCTTCTCCATTACCCGTTTAAGAACTTTTCTCCAAATTTCTCGAACTAGGATTTCCTTTCTACTGAATCTCCGTAATCGAACTTTCGAACTCCATATCTGTCAATGTAGACCTCGAATTATCAAAATTCTTTCACCATTTTTTAATTGAACTTTGAATCTTGATTTTGAAAGTGGGTTAACTTTTTCAGTAGTTGACTTTTCAAGGTTGACTTTTCTAGGATTGACTTTTTCAAGATTGACTTTTTATGTCTACTTTCTTAAACTAAGTCTCGGAGTACCACCTGCAGTATGAGAAAAATCTTTGCATTCTGAAACATCACTTTAGGAAGAAAACATACCTGATTTAGTGGTCCGGACAAAATTAGGTTTCTACATTAGATAAAAGAAAATAAAATGTAGAGATTTAGATAGAAGTAATTACAAATATAGTTGACAAAAGAAGATAAGAAAATAGACCTTTAAACACAAAGTTCTAGATCTTTATGAACAAAGCTCTGATACCAATAAAAAAAAGGGACACAACTAGTAGAAAATATAAAAGAAGAGTTTTTAGGAATTGTAGTAAGAAAGTTGTATTCATGAAAACCGGTTGCCTTTAGCTACAAGGACTTTCTCTTATATAGAAAAAACTTTGTAGAAAAGACAAAAAAATATTTGATACAAACTTAACATTATTTAAAGACTACTTAAACCTTTTTTCCCTAATTTTACAACTTCTCTGACACACTTTATTACAAACTTTATGACTCATCTCTACAATTAAAGTTTTACAGGTAAAATTTATCTAAAACAGTATACAAACTCACAAAAACAAAAGATAAGACTTATCTACAAAATCTCTTTCATTATTATCATGATACTTTCTTGTCGTGTGCTAAATAAATTTTGCAGTCAGACATTGAAAATGTCAGAGATAAAGAATTTAATTGCCTAATTATTAGGTTTATTTGTCATTATCACTAGATTATCCTAATTAATTAATTTTAGGATATTTTAGGTTTATCCTAAATATTAATTAATTAAACCTTATTAATAATTTAGGTTTATCGTAAAATATTTATGTGGAACTCTACAAGTAGATGCTTTACAATGGTTAAAAAAATGAAAATATTCAATAGATTATGTTATCTAATTGTCAAACTTTAGAAGATACTCTAAAATATATGACAAAATTAATAAAAGAATAATTTTGTGGATTTTTACTAGAAACATCTGAAAAAGCAGATGCAGAATATATGCTTACAAAAATAAAATTATGTGATATAAGAGAATTAATTAGAAGATTTCTCTAAAAAATTTCATCAAGAATACCAACTCTTGAATGAAGTACAGTCTAAATTTTGGCTTAATCAATATTTTCATAAACTTCCTCCACCATGGGATAAATTATGTAATAGTAGATAGAGTTATTATCTTGAAAAAACTTCAAATAAAGATACTTTAGGAAATAGAATATTATTTGCAAATAATGGAACATTGTTTACAAGCTAAAGCAGCTAGACAAGTTAAAAATCAAATAGGACAAAAATATTGTTCTAAATTATTAAATAATACAGTAGAATTTGGTTGTAGACCTTACTATAAAAAACTAAAATTAGAAAAAATCC
The DNA here is from genome assembly GCA_030761205.1 of Fremontodendron californicum. Taxonomy (NCBI): domain Eukaryota; kingdom Viridiplantae; phylum Streptophyta; class Magnoliopsida; order Malvales; family Malvaceae; genus Fremontodendron; species Fremontodendron californicum. The sequence goes on from JAULJL010000041.1 coordinate 2,241,218, forward strand.
TTATAAAAATAGAAAATTTAAATGGCAAAAATAAAAAATTGTCCAAAAAGAAAAAAAAAATATGTTAGAAGAAAAAATAAGTGTAGATGTTACATATGTAATGAAATAAAAGCTTTATTCAGACAAGAATAGATACACCTATATTAGCAATAGTATTAGATAAAAGATTTAATGATCCTATTAAAGCACTAATAGGAAGGATTCAGTCTAATTTAGTTACAAGAGTAGTTTGGTTTAAAATAAAATCAAATTATTTTTTGTCTATCAATGATCCAAATATACAAGATTCGGTCAAAATTAAAATACAACAGAAAATATTGGTATGAAAGAAGATAGTAATGATCTAACAATCAGTTGGAAAGCTATACATAAATTCACTAATATGGCACAAACTTCAACTAAGGAGTTTGACACCAAAATGATAGAAATTTTTTAACCAAGAAGTTTCAATTCAGAAATCCAACCAAGATTAATGAATCTTAGAGACTTAACAATTCCAACTAATTGGTTACTAAAAGAAGTAATAGGAGAAACCTCTAATAAACCAATACAATTTATGGCTTCAGGATCTAATCTCTATTTTAAAGACAATAGATCTTTAAAAGAGAAAATAAAAAATCCACCAAGGATTTGTTTTACTCAAAATCAACTAGAAGACAATGATAGAGACGAATAAACCTAATTAACAGCCTAAAATTATCCTAAAATAAACCTAATTAATTAACCTAATGTCAGGATATTTAAACATCTAATTAACTAGAACATCTAATTTTTCTTAACCATTGTAGACATTCTTGGTTTAGTTTCTTTGTTAATATTTAAATATTGAATATCCTGAAGAAATTTTTTTTTACATTATGGAAAGAGCTGAAGAAAAAGATGTGGCTGGATTAACTCCACATAATTCACCCAATTGGAGTCCCGAAGATGAAAAAGCATTTAATTTGGACAACATTATGGAAGGGTGATAAAATATCTCTGACATTTTCAATGATCGATGGCAAAATTTATTCAGCACACGGCAAGAAAGTGTTAGGATAATAATCTCAAAAAGATATTTTGTAGATAGGTCTTATCTTTTATTTTTGTCAGTTTGTATATTGTTAGATAAGTTTTACCTGTAAAGCTTTAATTGTAGGGATGAGTCATAAAGTTTTGTAATAAAGTGTGTCAAAAAAGTTGTAAAATTAGGGAAAAAAGCTTTAAGTAGTCTTTAAATTTTCTTGCCGATTATTTGAGCAGGGAAAATTTGAGCTGAAAAACAACAATGAATCCAAAGGAAAAAGGAAAAGAAGTCCAAGGTGAATGGACTACTATAAGAAAGAAGTCTCAAAAAAGAATTCTTTTTCATCTGTAGGAATCTAAAAAGGATACTACCCAATGATGCCTCAGTAGGTTCAGCAAACACCTGACCTTAGAACTATTCAATATGTTACCATCGCTGAACATCTGTTGTTGATTGTGCCACTGTTTTCTGCTTCTTCGAATTTCAAGCAAACACACCTGAACCAAGTGTGAACAAATAACCTGTAGTATTCTTCATATCATTATAGGAACCTGCCAAATCACTGTCTGTATAGCCCAGCAACCTCTCTTCATCTGATCTTTGAAACAGAATATCAAAATCAATGGTTCCTTTGATGTACCTTAACACTCTTTTGTCTGTCTTGAGATGTGCTTCACTTGGATAGTGCATAAACCTGGAGAGCAGACTAACAACAAAGATTATGTCTGGCCTACTTGCTATTAGATACATCAGACAGCCAATGAGTCTTTTATAATCTGTTTCATCCACCTTGGGAAAGTCATCAACTTTGCTGAGTTTTTCATTCTGAACCAAAGGAGTGGAAACTGACTTGCAATTGTCCATATTGAATCTTTTTAGGACTTCTTGGGCATACTTCTTCTGAGAAATGAAAACTTCATGTTGAGATTGTGAAATTTCAATCCCAAGGAAGTATGACATCTCTCCCAAGTTTGTCATCTCAAAAACTTTCATCATTTGGTCTTTGAAATCCTGTACCAGTCTTGAATTGCTCCTTGTCACCAGTAAATCATCAACATAGAGAGACACAACCAACAATTAATTGTTGTCAGTAGTCTTGGCATACAACGTGGCTTCACTAAGACTTTTCTTAAATCCCAACTTGAGCAAGTAATCATCAATTCTGGAATACCAAGCCCTTGGGGCTTGTTTCAGGCCATATAAAGCCTTTTTCAGGAAATAGACTTTGTCTTCCTCTCCTTTAACAACAAAGCCTTCAGGTTGTTCAATTTGAATCTCCTCCTGGAGATAACCATTCAGAAAAGCTGATTTAACATCAAGTTGAAAAATCTTCCAACCCTTATGTGTTGCCAAGGCCAGTAACAGCCTTATAGTGTCCAACCTTACAACAGGAGCAAAGGCCTTTGAATAGTCAATACCATACTGTTGAGAGTACCCTTTGGCTACTAGTCTGGCCTTGTGTTTGTTGACAGAACCATTTGCATTCAATTTGGTTCTGTAAATCCACTTGACACCAACCATATTTTTGTTGCTAGGTTTGTCTACCAGCATCCAAGTCTGGTTTTTCATGATCATTAGAATCTCCTCCTTTATTGTATCTCTCCATTTTGGAAAGTTGGAGGAATCATTGAAGTTGACAGGTTCAAGAATGGCCACATGAGAGCTTTGGCATATGTCAGCAAGTGACCCGATGCCTCTTACAGGCTCATGGTTAGTGATTTCATCATCAAACATAAGATCTTGCTGCTGAGAGTTTGAGTCTGCAACAGTATGCTTGATAGGCTATTCTTCTTGCCTTTCCCAATTCCATGTAGTTGCCTCATTGAACTTCACATTCATGCTTACTGTCATTTTTCCAGAGAGAGGATTGTGAGCTCTATATCATTTGGTGACATTGCTGTAGCCCAAGAAGATGCAAACTTTTGCCTTCTGGTCGAGCTTGTCTCTTTTGCCTTCAGGAACATACACATAATAGATGCTACCAAACACCCTGAGATGCTGAATTGAAAGTTTAATGTCATATCATGATTCATATGGAGTTTTTCCTTTCAAAGCTTTGGTTGGCAGTTTGTTAAGAAGATAGACTGCAGTGTTCGCTGCTTCTGCCCATAACTTCTTGGGAAGCTTCTTTTCAAACAACATGCATCTAGCCATTAACATGATGGTTCTATTCTTCCTCTCACTAACTCCATTCTGCTGTGGAGTGTATGTTATTGTGAGCTGATGTTCAATGCCTGCATCTTTGCAAAACTCATTGAATTTGTCAAATGTGTACTCAGTACCATTGTCTGACCTCAAGATTTTGATTTTACAACCACTCTCGTTCTCAATCCAAGAGTTGAACTTCCAAAACACTTCTGCTACCTCAGATTTCAGTTTCATGAAGTAAATCCAGGACATTCTAGAGAAATCATCAATGAAGGCAATATAGTACCTGCTGCCATTTGAGGAAGATGTTCGCCTTAGACCACATACATCTGTGTGGATTAGCTACAACTTCTCAGAGGCCCTCCATGCCTTGTTGATTGGAAATAGAAGCTTGCTTATTTTTCCAAGCTGACAGACTTCACAAACTTCAGAGTGAACTTTAACAGTAGACATGTTGACTGCTAACTCATTATTGTGCATGTGATTCAAGGCCCTTTAGTTGAAATGCCCCATTCTTCTATGCCATAGTTCAGATTCATCAACTGTTGCTGATGAACTGGTTGATCCCAGTCTAAAGCAAAACGTTTGCCCTTCATGCTAACAATAAAGAGCTCATAGCCAGATGAATCATTAATAATGTATGTCCAATCCTTAAACAGCAAAGAATAGTTCTTCTCAAGCAATTGACCTACACTTAGGAGATTTTATTCTATTTCTGGTACAAACAAAACATCTGAAATAAGTTTGGTACCTGATGATGTTTCAACAGAAACAACTCCTCTTCCTCTGACTTTTACGTATTCTCCATAACCAATTTTGACTTTGGAGTTCTATGTTTTGTCGAGCTCTTTGAACAGATTGACATCTGATGCCATATGGTGAATGCACCCACTGTCAATGAGCCATGCACTAGAGGAAGATCCAGTTGCATAGTAGGAGACAACAAAGACTTGCTTCTCTTCTTGCTGTGGAAGGTCTGCAACTTTGGCTTGCTGATCCTGTTGCTGTTTGATGCACCCAAAAGAGTGTATCTTATTTAACCTTGCACTAAAAAGATCAATTGTAAGTATAGTAGTTAGCAAGGGTCGAGTCCTCAGGGATTGGGTTTTAGTTTATAAGTTGATAGTTTAAAACTTAAATTCAAGAACAATAAAAGAAAAGGGGTTTTTGAAGCCAGTTTTAAACTAAAGTAAATAATAAGAATAAGATGCAAGGCGGTATAACCAGCCAATAAAAATATATATACTAAGCAAGGCGGTATAACCAGCCAATAAAAATATATATACTAAATTAGGCGGTATAACCAGCCAATAAAAATAAAACAAAATTAATATACAAATTAGGCGGTATAACCAGCCAATAAAAATAAATATACTTTTAAAAATAAGCAAACTAGAAAAGTAAGAAAACAAGTAAGAAGAATCAAAAATGAAAAATATGGTTAAGGTTTCATTCTCCACCACTAGACATCATTAAGAATCAATTTCAGATCTATCAATATCAACCAACTATCAAAGTTAACAACCGTAGATAACAACAAGCTCTGTTATCCCAATCTTTCCTTAGTTTGTCGTTAAATAGAACAAGCTCTCTATTTAATCTCTAACCATCAAACAACCTAGAATAAGCTCTCTAGATTCAATTTAATGGCAGCTTTATGATGAGAAAGATAGGTTGATCTAAGCAACAAACACATAAGCTCGGATTGTTCAACTTAGGTTATGTTCCACTTTGCAATTATTGAAAACTTGACCATAATCATTAATCACAAATTGCCACTTATGAATAGGAAATCAAGACAATTACACGGATCAAGACTCCTAAACTAGCAATAGATAATTATCAAGATCTATCTAGTTGTACACCTAAACAAATCAAGACAACATCATGAACAATTCTTGTAGAAGAACAAAAGCAACTTTGATAGAAAATTAATGATAGATAGAATCTGAAAATCAATCACAAAACATGTCTAGGGCTTTGAAATCACCCTTAACCAAATAGAAGTTTAGCCTAGCATAGGCATTATAAACATAAAATTAAATAGAATCTAAGAAGAAAATAAAAGAAAGAAAGAAGAAGAAGAAGAATATTAATTATCCAACCTCTTGCTCTTTCTAAAGAAAAAGAAAACTAGAGAAAAGAAAGAAGAAGAAAACTTAGAGAATTTTGTTAAAATGGCTAATATCCTACCAATCTCCAATATGATCCCTTACAATCATCCAAGGCCCTCTATTTATACACATTTTGGAGGGCTAAATGACAAGAGACAAGCTTTACAAATTTCAAAGGTAGGTATAATAGGTGGGTGCATTTTCTAACAATTTTCGTCATACATGACGATTTTGATCAGCCAACTTGATGGTCGATTTTGTCAATTTTTCAGGCCTTATCTGATCCCATGGTCTTCTAGAAAAATGTTACCCTATCAGTTACTGATCCATAGCCGTTGGAATCAGCTCATTTGCTGATGTGGATAAGAATATATGGGCAAAATACGAAAACAGGTCAGCACAGACGTCATTGCACATCAGCCAACTTCATGGTCGATTTCGCTAGGGAAAACGACTCCGTTTCAAGAAGTGTAAAACATGAAAAAGATAGATATACCTCTTAGCTTTGCATGGCTATAAATGTCAGCCTTATTGCTTCAGTGAAACTCGAGATATAGCTGATATGGAAAAAGGTGTCGGAACTGGAACTGAACTGGATTTGCCCTTAATTCTAGTAATCTGAAATCACTCAAAGAAACTTGTGAAAAACACCAAAATACATAAAAATATAAAAGATCATAAACACAATTAGACTAAACAATAATAACTCGTATTTGACACAAAACAATAATAAAACATAACTAAAAACTATATAATTATACGAGTTATCACACCCCCACACTTAGATTGTTGCTAGTCCCTAGCAACGACTCAATAAAAATAAAATAAGAAAAAAATAAAATAAGAAAATCTAATCTAATCCATTTTCGTAGGAATTCACGGTGGCACTTAGCATGTGACACAAGCCTTTAAACCCCTAGGTGTCCCTAGTGGACGAGTTTAGTCTCGTGAGGGTTTACTAGAACGATACCCACAAACATTGAAAAACTAAAATATAAATAAACTACATATACTAAAAATATTTATTCCTAATCCTTTCAATACAAATTAGAGACAATCTTTGAACAAGTCTTATAAACTAATCAATAGCTTAAATAATTTCACAAAAAAATCATGCTTGAATGTAAATTGTTTGAGTTAAGCCAATATTAACATAACATATCTCAATCAAAATAGTGCAAGTTCAAATTTAATCTCAACTTCTCACATGGGATACCCTCATGATTTTCACTCTTTAAAGTAGTGGTGAAGTGTTTACACTCAATCAATCTCATGAAAACAGTTCTACCATATTCTTGCTTGTCCACCTATTCTCCACTATTTAGATCATACAACTTCATGAATCAAGAGGTCTTTAATCAAGGTTGTAATGGGGCCAAGGGGTTTGTAATGTGGTTGAAGAACAAAAGGATAACGATATCACAAAGGTTCCAAAGAGTTCATAAAGTTTAGAGACATAATAAGATCATACAAAGAAACTTATCAAAACTCTTTACAAGTACATAGTCACCTAGGCCAGATATTCATGTTGGGCCTTTTCTTCATTCTAAACAACTTTGTAACATCCTTTTCCTTTTCCACAAATTCAAGAGATGATTCATATTTTTTTTTACATAGGAATATATTTGCCAGTAATCCATTTCTTTTTCTCTTGACTTTTCTTTTCTTTCCCCCCCACACTTATTTCTTGTTTCTAACCCAAATTTTTAACTAAAAATATCACTTGTTTTTTTTTTTTTGCAATATGTCTCAAAATATATAATCCATCTTTAGAACAAGGGTAAGGATATAAGTATATTTAGGCTAGGTGTAAGTTGTGGTTACCAATAAAACATCATATTTAATGTAGGCTCAAATTGGCTCACTAGTGGGGATGTTCTCTTAGAACATTAATAATGGATGGCTGTTTGGCTCTGGTTATAATCCTAATGCCTCTATCATATTCATGTTGTCACATGTATCAATATAGTCTCAAACGGTTTAAAGCAAGTTCTAGAGAATCATGTAATCATAAGAGCACTCAAGAAAGAAATTAGATTGATTTGTATAATGCATCAATCATTATAGGCTCAAAAACTCACAAGGATGATTATACAAGTCAGATTAAGTCTAAACATGCTTCTTTCTCAATCAACATATTATATTAACATTGGCTCATAAAAAGGTTGACATCAAGCTCAATTCTCATGAAAATCTTCTCACTAATAAATCTGTTTTAGACTTATGCAATTCATATCTCATCATTGTATTAAAAAGGAACTAAAACTCACAAAAAAAATAATAATAATAATAAAGAAAAAAAAATAGTAGACAAAAATAAAAGAAATCCTAAATCATTCCCCCCCACACTTAATTCTTACATTGTCCTCAATGTAAGTCTATTAACTCAAATGAAAGAATCATGTGTAAGAGAAAAGAACTAATAACATAAGAATAAGAACAACTAAGACTCAAAACAAAACAAAACCATGCAACCTAAATAATCCTAAAATACTAAACAAAAATTAACAAGTAAACATAAAAAGATTAAAATCAAACTGACAAGGTATGTCTCAAGTCTCCCTTACTCAGACCTTGTTCAGAATGAATACTTCTAAATTGCTTAAAACACAACAAACTCTTTTTTTTTTTTTTTTTTTTTTTTGGAAAAGAAGAAATCAAACTGACAAGGTATGTCTCAAGTCTCCCTTACTCAGACCTTGTTCAGAATGAATACTTCTTAATTTTTTTTTTTTTTTTTTTTTAAATTAGCAAAATATGTCCCTTACCCCCTACTAAAATATGACATTGTCCCCAATGTCAAATTTTAAAGGTAGAATTTAGGAGATATTACCTGCAGAGGTTGCTAACCACTTATTATAACTGAGACACAACAAGCAAAATGTTAGATAATGTCACAAAGACAAAGTGCAATCCACTCCTTGCTCGTCCATATCTCTTTTTCTTTTTCCGAGCGTTTGCGAAACAACCGTAGCAGATAAACACTCATAAGCTTGGAGCTTTTTAAGTAAATCTTCAATGGTTGTAGCAGAAATTATGGTTCTCCTTGCCTCTGAAAACATGAATCCATTATCCACAGCATTATCTAAATATAAAAGCAAATTACTAAAATAACCATTAATATTAAGCAAACCAATGGGTTTCTTATTTGTGACCAAAGATGACCAAGAAGCCACGCAAGCTATTTCTTCCAATGTACCCAGACCTCCTGGTAAAGCAATGAATGCATCGGCAGAATGGTACATGATTGTTATCCGTTCAGGGACACTCCAGACTTGTATTTCCTTACCCACGGTAGGTCCACAAAAACTTGTGAATAGTTTTGGCACGATTCCTAGAACTGGACTTCCTCCGGCGTGTGCTGCTGTAGCGACTGCTCCCATTAAACCCGTACTACCGCCTCCATAAATCAAGTGGATCTTTTGTTGGGCAAGTATTACTCCAACTCTTATGGCTTCATCAGCGAATATGTTATTTTTCCCTGGATAAGCACCTCCAAAGACACAAATTTTTTTAATGCGCTGGGATGAAGTACTTTCCATTTTTTTTTTTTCGAGTGCCTGAAAGAGAATGAGTACATGGTGTAATATATAGAGGACTGAGTAGTGAATCAGACAAGAGTAATAATGTCGCCGAAAGTGTATCTGACCTGTCAGAAGAAAATGTTAACCTAACAAAAGATTTTTGCGTGATTTCAGGAAGAAAATCAAAAAGAGAAGAAAAAAATCAACCGTAAAAGACAAATAAAAAAAAACGAGAATAATTACACAAATCGAACTACACGTAAATTAAACCAAAATAAAGTTATTGCAAATCAAACCAAAAGCTGAGAAGTCATTTATTGTAGTTGTGATTGTGGCTCACATCTTCCTCTGGTTTTACGTCCAGAAACGGCTTAAACGCCTTCTATGAGTCGAGGATATGCTTCCCATCCAGTTTTCTTACAAGCTGGCAAACAGGGTCTTTTAACATCAGATTCCCAAGATGTTGCCATTCCCTTTGGAATTGCGGCCATAAATCAAGAATTTCTCTTTGTACGTCTCCACTAGGATGCGTCTCAAGAGAAAGTTGGATATTACCCAAATTCTCCTTACTCAGTCCATCCTTAATGAATTCAATTTTATCATCTCGATTAGAGGACGGAATCCCAATAGAATGACATTTACCGTTACACGTCCATCGTGCACATTTGTGGCAATTTGAACTCATGCGCTTTGCTCGTCGCTTTTTTGCAAAAGTGCTTCTACCTGTACCTGGTAAATGCAAAACAGGAAGATATTCATCTTCACGTACCTTGGCTTCAATTATCCAACGTATGTCGTCAGGAATCCCTTTGTGCATAAGCATTCTTAATCTTTCAAGTCGAACTTGGTAAAGCTTCAGTAAAATATTTCGAGGAAAAAGGAGGAAATCGTTTCTGCAATCTTGTGAGAATATCATCCATCCTGAAAAAAAAGAATGAAAAAAAAAATGAAAGAGAAATTGGAAGAGAAATTTATATACAATATCAGTTTTGTGGGTAGCTGATGGAACCGATTTAAATAATCACGGAGTACCGTTATCCGCCATTTAACCGGGGTTAAAAAAAATAAATTAAAAATTATATTTACATCTTGTAAGAGAAAAGAACTATTAAACAAAAGAAAAGAAAAACAATAAAAGATAGAATGATGGAGAGTAAGGAATATGCAAATCTGATATAATAGATGCTCTCCATCCTTTTGGGTTGCCTCCCAAGAAGCGCTTGGTTTATTGTCCTCAGCCTAACTTAGACGCATGCCATTATTATTCAACATACTTTGGCTCAAAAAGTGGAAACTCCTCCACATCTTGTATTGGAAAGTTCTCATAGTAAGGCTTCAATCTATGACCATTCACTTTGAATGCCTTATCTGTTTTTGGGCTTTGGATTTCAACTGCACCATGAGTAAATACATTAGTAATAACAAAAGGTCCAACCCAACGAGAACGTAACTTACCTGGATATAACTTAAGGCGTGAATGGAAGAGAAGAACTTTTTGTCCAACAACAAATTCTTTTCTTGATATCATCTTGTCATGGAATGCCTTAGTCTTTTCCTTGTAAATCCTAGAATTCTGATAGGCATCATTCCTTATCTCCTCTAATTCTTGTAGGTCAAGTTTTCTTTTCTTTCCTATCTCATCCATCTCCATGTTGCATTGTTTGATAGCCCAATATGATTTATGTTCCAATTCAACCGGAAGATGACAAGGCTTACCATAAACAAGTCGATAAGGAGACATACCAATGGGTGTCTTATATGCTGTCCTATAAGCCCAAAGTGCATCATCAAGTTGTGAACTCCAATCCTTCCTATTTGGATTAACTGTCTTTTCAAGGATGGACTTAACTTCTCGGTTTGACACTTCAGCTTGCCCACTAGTTTGAGGATGATATGAGGTGGAGACCTTGTGTGTGATGTTATACTTCCTCAAAAGTGCTTCCATAGTCCTATTGCAAAAGTGAGTACCTCTATCGCTGATTATGGCCTTTGGCGTTCCAAACCTAGCAAAGATGTTAGTCTTGACAAAATCTGAGACAACTTTAGAGTCATTAGTCCTAGTGGATTTTGCTTCCACCCACTTTGAAACATAATCAACGGCAAGTAAAATATAAAGATTACCAAAAGAAGGAGGAAAAGGTCCCATGAAATCCATGCCCCATACATCAAAAATTTCAACAATAAGTATTGGAGTTTGAGGCATTTGATTTCTAGCACCTAAGTTACCAGTTCTTTGGCAACGATCACATGACTTGCAAAAGAGGTATGCATCTTTGAATATGGTAGGCCAATAAAATCCAGAATCAAGAACTTTCATGGCTGTTCTTTTGGATCCAAAGTGTCCTCCACATGCATAAGAGTGACAAAAGGTGAGAATAGATTGAAATTCAGTTTCGAGTACACACCTTCTTATAATCTGATCGGAGCAATGCTTCCAAAGGTAAGGATCATCCCATATGTAGTATTTGGCATCACTCTTGATCTTATTTCTTTGAGCTTGTGTCAACTCTTGTGGCAACTTCTTGGTAACTAAGTAATTAACAATATCAGCATACCAAGGAGTTGTTGTTCTTATAAAAAGAAGTTGCTCATCCGGAAAGTTCTCATTCAAGGGTAGTGCATCATCTTCATGAACTAAACGGCTAAGATGGTCCGCAACCAGGTTGTCACTACCTCTCTTATCTTTTATCTCCAAATCAAACTCTTGTAAGAGAAGTATCCATCTAATCAACCTTGGTTTGGCCTCCTTTTTAGTGAGCAAGTACTTAAGGGCTGCATGGTCAGAATATACAATTACTTTAGTACCAATTAAATAAGATCGAAATTTTTCTAAAGCAAATACAACAGCCAAAAGTTCTTTTTCAGTAGTGGAATAGTTCAATTGAGCATCATTAAGAGTTCGGGAGGCATAATAAATGGCATGTGAGGCTTTGCCAACCCGTTGGCCCAAAACAGCTCCAATGGCATAGTCACTAGCATCACACATGATTTCAAAAGGTACATTCCAATCTGGTGGTTGGATGATAGGAGCTGATGTCAAGAGTCCCTTCAATGTTTCAAACGCCTCTTTGCATTTATCATCAAAGTGGAAAACCACATCTTTTTGTAGTAGCTTGCAAAGAGGTAATGTGATCTTTGAGAAGTCTTTGATAAATCTCCTATAGAAACCTGCATGTCCAAGAAAAGAACGAACCTCTCTCACATTTGTGGGAGGTGGTAAAGAATGCATAATATCTATTTTAGACTTATCAACCTCTATCCCTCTAGAAGAAATAACATGGCCCAAAACTATTCCTTGTTCTACCATAAAGTGGCATTTTTCCCAATTCAAAACAAGGTTAGTTTCCATGCATCTTTCAAGTACAAGTGTAAGGTTCTCTAGACATCTATCAAAAGAATCACCATAGACACTAAAATCATCCATAAATACTTCTATGATGTTCTCTACATAATCTGAAAATATGCTAACCATACACCTTTGGAATGTAGCTGGTGCATTACAAAGACCAAATGGCATACGCCGGTATGCAAAAGTACCAAATGGACATGTGAATGTTGTTTTCTCTTGGTCCTCCGGAGCAATGGCTATCTGATTATAACCTGAAAAACCATCAAGAAAACAATAATGAGAATGGCCAGCTAACCTTTCAAGCATTTGATCAATAAAAGGTAAAGGAAAGTGGTCTTTGCGAGTTGTGGAATTAAGTTTACGATAATCAATACAAACTCGCCATCCTGTTTGAATCCTAGTAGGAACAAGTTCATTCTCATTATTTGTTACCACCGTTACACCTGATTTCTTTGGAACCACTTGGACCGGGCTCACCCATTTGCTATCCGAGATAGGATAGATCACTCCAACATCTAGGAGCTTCAGTATCTCCTTTTTCACAACCTCCATCATAGGAGGGTTCAATCTTCTTTGTGCTTCTCTTGTTGGTTTGGACCCTTCCTCTAACAAAATCCGGTGCATGCACATGGATGGGCTTATTCCCTTGATATCGGCAATTGTCCAACCAATTGCTGTTTTATGCTCTCTAAGCACCCGGATAAGTCGCTCTTCTTGCAAAGGTGGGAGCTCTTTGGCAATGATGACAGGTAGTGTGTCCTTTTCCCCTAAGAACAAATATTTCAAGTGGTTCGGTAGTGGTTTCAACTCTAAAGTTGGTGCCTGCAAAATGGAAGGTAGAAGTTTCTCATTAGATAAAGGCAAATTAATAAATGAAACATCAAACCTTGCATCTTTAGGTTGCAGCGAGTGTAAAGATTCTAGTGCCCCTTCCACATGGTCACTCAAGGCTAGTTTAGCATTCCCCATTCCGAGATGGTTGCTAAGGACTATTTCCACACTATCTTCACCATCTAGCTCATAAGCTTGCTGCACTAGTGAGTCAATTATATCAATATTAAAAACAGAATGCACATCACTAGGATATCTCATGGCCTCAAAAATGTTAAAGCGAATTATTTCACCATCAAATTCCATAGTTAAAGTGCCATCATGTACATCTATTTTAGTTCTTGCTGTTTTCAAGAATGGTCTCCCTAATAGAATAGGTGTGGGATTAGAAGGCATCTCATCTTCCATCTCAATAACATAAAAGTCAGCGGGAAAAACCAATTCATTAACCTGTACAAGAACGTCTTCTACAACTCCTCTTGGATAAGTGTTAGAACGGTCAGCAAGTTGTATTATAACACCGGTTTCCTCTAATGGTCCTAGATTCAATGAAGCATAAATTGAATATGGCATGACATTAATAGATGCCCCTAGATCTAGCATAGCACGCTCAAACCTGGTGTTGCCTATCTTACAAGGAATGGTAAACATACCTGGATCCTTGCATTTAGGTGGGAGTTTCTTTTGAAGAACAGCTGACACATTCTCCCCCACACTTACCTTTTCATTCCATTTCAACTTCCGTTTAGATGTGCACAACTCTTTTAGGAACTTGGCATATCTTGGCACTTGCTTGATAGCATCTAGTAAAGGAATGTTCACCTCTACTTTCCGGAAGGTTTCCAAAATTTCCTTCTCTTGCTCCTCCTTCTTGGACTTTGCTAACCTGCTAGGAAAAGGTGGAGGAGTTATATAAGAAGGAAATGATGGTTTAGGAATTACCTTTTTTAGTGGCTCGTTGGGATGTGAAGAGGATGCCATGGTATTGTTCTCCCCTTGAGCACTATCATTTTGTGGTGTCTCTAGCTGTTTCCCACTTCTTAAATTTATAGCATTGGCATTCTCTCTTGGATTCACTATGGTTTGGGAAGGTAATTTCCCAGAATCCCTTGCTTGCATTTGACTCATGGTTGTTGCCAATTGCCCTATTTGAGTCTCCAAATTTCGAATACTTGTCTTTGTTTCCTGTTGAAATTGAATTGTATTAGTAGAAAGAGCTTTAACAAGATCTTCAAGAGAAGTACCTGAATTTTGGGTGGGTGGTAGTTGTTGTCGGGTTTGGTATGGTTGTTGCACTCTTTGCTGAAAACCCGGTAGCCTGTGGTCAAATGGTGGAGGAATAGTTTGTGATTGGTTCCCTCCATAATTGAAGTTTGGATGATCCCTCCATCCTGGATTGTAAGTGTTTGAGTAGGGATCATATTTCCTTGATTGGTTCTGAAATCCACCCATGGCATTCACATGTTCATTGGTATCCTCTTGAAGTGTTGGACACATATAAGTTTGGTGCCCTATGTTTGAACATATGCCACAAGCCTTTATTTGTTGTATTTTACCTACAGCCAATTGTTGAACAAGAGAAGTCAGTTTATCAAATTTTTGTTCAAGGGATGATATACTTACCTCATTAACTCTCTTGGGTTGTGGTGGTGGATCTTGTCTCATTGAGAACTGTTGAGAATTGGCTGCCATGTTGGAGATTAATGTTCTAGCAGCCCTGGGAGTCTTATCAACTAGAGCTCCCCCACTAGCGGCATCTATCATACTTCTCTCCATGGGCATGAGACCTTCATAGAAGTATTGGATGAGAAGTTGTTCACTTATCTGATGATGTGGACATGATGCACAAAGTTTCTTGAACCTCTCCCAATATTCATATAAGGACTCTCCGTTGTATTGCCGAATCCCACATATCTCTTTCCTAATGTTGGCAGCCTTAGATGCTGGGAAATACCTTTCCAAGAATGCTTTCTTCAAATCATTCCATGTAGTGATGGTCCCGGATGGTAGATAGTAGAGCCATTCCTTTGCTGAATCAGCTAGAGAGAATGGGAAGGCTCTCAACTTAACTTGCTCTTCCGTGACCCCTGTTGGTCTCATGCTTGAGCAAACTACATGGAATTCCTTGAGGTGCTTATTTGGATCCTCTCCTGCAAAACCATGAAAAGTTGGGAGAAGATGAATCAAACCAGATTTTAATTCAAAAGCTACCTCAAGATTAGCATATTCAATGCATAATGGTTGTTGACCCAAGTCCGGAGCGGCTAGCTCCTTGAGAGTTCGGTTGTCAGCTGCTGCCATCTCTCCTTGCTTCTCTTGGATGTTTTGGATCAACTCCTCGATTGGTTGTTGGTGAGAAGTTATAAATTCCCGAATTTTCCTAAGTCGTAAGTCTTCTTCGGGAGCTTGGAACATTCACTAAAAAAAAAAATAAGAAAGTAAATAATTAGAACAGAAAATAAGAATAAACCAATAAACTAATAAACTAAAGAAAGCAATCCCCGGCAACGGCGCCAAAAATTTGATGCACCCAAAAGAGTGTATCTTATTTAACCTTGCACTAAAAAGATCAATTGTAAGTATAGTAGTTAGCAAGGGTCGAGTCCTCAGGGATTGGGTTTTAGTTTATAAGTTGATAGTTTAAAACTTAAATTCAAGAACAATAAAAGAAAAGGGGTTTTTGAAGCCAGTTTTAAACTAAAGTAAATAATAAGAATAAGATGCAAGGCGGTATAACCAGCCAATAAAAATATATATACTAAGCAAGGCGGTATAACCAGCCAATAAAAATATATATACTAAATTAGGCGGTATAACCAGCCAATAAAAATAAAAAAAAATTAATATACAAATTAGGCGGTATAACCAGCCAATAAAAATAAATATACTTTTAAAAATAAGCAAACTAGAAAAGTAAGAAAACAAGTAAGAAGAATCAAAAATGAAAAATATGGTTAAGGTTTCATTCTCCACCACTAGACATCATTAAGAATCAATTTCAGATCTATCAATATCAACCAACTATCAAAGTTAACAACCGTAGATAACAACAAGCTCTGTTATCCCAATCTTTCCTTAGTTTGTCGTTAAATAGAACAAGCTCTCTATTTAATCTCTAACCATCAAACAACCTAGAATAAGCTCTCTAGATTCAATTTAATGGCAGCTTTATGATGAGAAAGATAGGTTGATCTAAGCAACAAACACATAAGCTCGGATTGTTCAACTTAGGTTATGTTCCACTTTGCAATTATTGAAAACTTGACCATAATCATTAATCACAAATTGCCACTTATGAATAGGAAATCAAGACAATTACACGGATCAAGACTCCTAAACTAGCAATAGATAATTATCAAGATCTATCTAGTTGTACACCTAAACAAATCAAGACAACATCATGAACAATTCTTGTAGAAGAACATAAGCAACTTTGATAGAAAATTAATGATAGATAGAATCTGAAAATCAATCACAAAACATGTCTAGGGCTTTGAAATCACCCTTAACCAAATAGAAGTTTAGCCTAGCATAGGCATTATAAACATAAAATTAAATAGAATCTAAGAAGAAAATAAAAGAAAGAAAGAAGAAGAAGAAGAATATTAATTATCCAACCTCTTGCTCTTTCTAAAGAAAAAGAAAACTAGAGAAAAGAAAGAAGAAGAAAACTTAGAGAATTTTGTTGAAATGGCTAATATCCTACCAATCTCCAATATGATCCCTTACAATCATCCAAGGCCCTCTATTTATACACATTTTGGAGGGCTAAATGACAAGAGACAAGCTTTACAAATTTCAAAGGTAGGTATAATAGGTGGGTGCATTTTCTAACAATTTTCGTCATACATGACGATTTTGATCAGCCAACTTGATGGTCGATTTTGTCAATTTTGCAGGCCTTATCTGATCCCATGGTCTTCTAGAAAAATGTTACCCTATCAGTTACTGATCCATAGCCGTTGGAATCAGCTCATTTGCTGATGTGGATAAGAATATATGGGCAAAATACGAAAACAGGTCAGCACAGACGTCATTGCACATCAGCCAACTTCATGGTCGATTTCGCTAGGGAAAACGACTCCGTTTCAAGAAGTGTAAAACATGAAAAAGATAGATATGCCTCTTAGCTTTGCATGGCTATAAATTTCAGCCTTATTTCTTCAGTGAAACTCGAGATATAGCTGATATGGAAAAAGGTGTCGGAACTGGAACTGAACTGGATTTGCCCTTAATTCTAGTAATCTGAAATCACTCAAAGAAACTTGTGAAAAACACCAAAATACATAAAAATATAAAAGATCATAAACACAATTAGACTAAACAATAATAACTCGTATTTGACACAAAACAATAATAAAACATAACTAAAAACTATATAATTATACGAGTTATCACTGTTGCTGTTGGTTTTTGTTCTTGCATACTTTTTCTACATGGCCAAACTGTTTACAAGACCTGCATTGAAAATCAGGTCTGTACCAGCAGCATTTCTCTAGATGTATGGTCTTCTTACCGTGAGAGCAGGCTGGAAACTTCCCTTTTTTCCAGTGTTCTTGCTTCTTCTGTCCTATTGATTCTTTCCTTTAAAATCAGATTGTTGTTTATCCTTTTCTTTAGCAGTAAGTGCTCCTTCAGTTGAGCCTTCTTGTCTAATGGCCCTTCTTTGCTCTTAAGCTTGCAGGGCATTGAACAATTCTGCTAGGGAGATCTTGGTTAGATCCTTGCAATCTTCAAGGCATAAGATTTTGGCTTCAATTCTTTTTGGTAGGCTGACTAAGACCTTTTCAACAATCCTGCTGTCCAACAGCTCCTATCCAAGCAATCTGATCTTGCTGACAACTTTCATAAGTCTGTCATTATACTCTTTCAGACTTTCTGAATCTTTCATCTTCAACACTTCAAATTCTCTCCTGAGATTCAGCACTTGCATCTATCTCATTTTGTCACCGCCTTGGAATTCTTCCTTGAGCAAATCTCAAGCTTGTTTTGCAGGTTCTGAGTTCATGATTCTAATGAATATCTCATCAGAAACTGATGATTCAATGCAGCTTTTTGGCCTTGTATCTCTTTGCCTTTTCTTCAATGTAGTTCTTCATTTGATTTATGGTTGGATTGGCTGAAAGATGGGGTGGTTGAGTCTCATTTTCAACCACATCCCATAGATCAAAAGCTCTCAAATATGTCTTCACTTTGACAAGCCCATATCTGATAATTTCACCAAAGAAAACAGGAGGTGTAGGCAAGGAGTAGCTTCAGTTGGCAGATGCTGGCTGATATTTTGAGCTTGACTCTCAAGTATTTTCAGGCCCTCTAAGATCACAATAAGCTCTGATACCAATTGTTGGAGTAGACCAGAAAAGAACCAAGTGAACCAAGGAGAAGACATTCAAATAACTAAAGAATAGTTATCTAAATTACATTAGTTTAAAAAGAGAAGTATATAAAATATCAAAAATTCATTTTTGGAGTGCTAGACATTTTGAGCAATTTAGTGGTAATACAATTGCTAAAGCCTCATAAGATGGATTAGTAGATATTCCAATATTTAATAAAGAAAAAATTAGGAGACTCAAACAAAAGTATCCTAAAATTAGATATATACATATAGGAGTTATTCAAATAGACATAAAAGCTTTATTCAGACAAGGAATAGATACACCTATAGTAGCAATAGTATTAAATAAAAGATTTAATGATCCTATTAAAGCACTAATAGGAGAGATTTAGCCTAATTTAGTTACAGGAGTAGTTTGGTTTAAAATAAAACCAAATTATTTCGTGTCAATCAATGACCCCAAATATACAAGATTCGGTCAGAATTAGAATACAAACAAAAAATATTAGTATGAAAGAAGATAGTAAAGATCTAACAATTACTTGGAAAGCTATACATGAATTCACTAATATGCACAAACTTCAACTAAGGAGTTTGACACAAAAATGATAGAAACTTTTGAAACAAGAAGTTTCGATTCAGAAATCCAACCAAGATTAATGAATCTTAGAGACTTAACAATTCCAAATAATTGGTTACTAAAAGAAGTAACAGGAGAAACCTCTAATAAATTAACAAAACCAATAGAATTTATGGCTTCAGGATCTAATCTCTATTTTAAAGACAATAGATCTTTAAAAGAGAAAATAAAAAATCCACCAAAGATTTGTTTTACTCAAAATCAACTAGAAGACAGTGATAGTAGTAATTAAGAGGAATAGCAATAAATTTTCTCTAGAGAAGGACCATAGAAGAAGTATAGAGATCCTACCAAAAGTCTTAGCACTAACTCTTCATTTTTCTTCAAGTACCCGTATCCAACGTATATCCGAATATTAGTTTGGGAATATGATCCTCCAAATACATGGAAATCTTGAAAAATATTGAACATACTCATGTCGGACACATACCCATGTCCGACACTCACACCCGAGTCCAAGTAACATAGATCTACACTAGCATTATCCTATATAGGTTTGATGAGGACTGAAGAGTTTATTCTAGACCTACATTCAGTTTAAGCCTCTAATAATGTCGATTGATTTAAATTGTATCTAGACCAAGCCTCTAGATTGGATCTCTACTAATGTCAATTGATTTAAATTGGATGTTTATAACATATAAATGCCAAAAAAAAAAAACCCAAGTCATCTACATCATGCAATCATCATCGTCACAAAAACCTTAATTCTTAATATATATCCCCAAGATGAGTTGCAGTAAAATAGGCTGATAATTTTTGTATAAAACTCGAGAAGGCCGAATATTAAGAATAAAAAATTAATACCCAAAAGCTTCAAACAAACTAGTTGAAACTCAAACTGGGACTTGGAGAAATAAGCAAAGAAATTGCTTTTCTCTAGAATATATAGCAATCACTTATTTAAATGCTGCTGCACATATAATTACGCTAGATTAAAGTCTTACAGATGATGACGTGTAATCAACCGTTGATAATCACGAAGTACAGGTCCAAGCTCCTTCAGTGGTATTGAACTTGGTGTAGATTTCTGCCAGTGATCTCGGAGCATCTCAATGGTCTGTTTATTCCACCATAAGAAATATTCTTAACAGAAAACACCGAAAATGAAAACAATCAAATATTCAAAGATATACCTGACTGAGCAAATCCTGTTCATTATTAGAAATTCTTTCTCCAGTCAACCTCGATCCCAGTTCAATGAACTCTTTGTCTTCAGACTCATCTATTATCTGAAGCCCAGGTCCAGAGAATGAAACAGAAATTCCTAACCTTCTTTGCAATTCTATGATGGCATCGTTTTCTCTTTGGCTTTCCTGTACTATATATGGAGATCATCAGATAGTGCCAAAGTAGCGGCGGTTGGAGCAATATCAATGGGAAATTACCCTAAAGGTGTCCAGACCCAGAAACATTAGCTTTGAAGCAAACATGTTTAAAATGGACAGTGAACAAATCCATGTACTATGAAAATGTCAACTAAAGTTCAAAATAAAAGATCAAGCTTTGAACTTTCATTAATCTATTAAATCGCCAATAAATTTCTTTAAATGTATTGTTTCAAACCTAGCAACCATGTACCAGCAATACTCCACAGTGATTCCTATAATGATTTCTTCTAAAAACAATTACATCATTCTACAAGATCAATTTTATTTAACTATGAATATTTATTTTTTAGACAAGATGGCTTAATTGTGCATCCGCAACATGACCTTGGAAGATAAGATTTTTCCAATTTAATCTTCAACAAGTTGAGGAAAGGGCCATCAGCTCCAAGACCAACTAGGTAAATTAAAAAATAAAGGAGTGGAGCATTTCTGGATCAATTTGCATCAATCAATACCTTGAAAGCAGACTGGATATTAATATTTGCTACTTCTTTAACAGGAAGATTTTTTCGTGAGGACTGTATAAACCGCTTTGCAATTGGGTCCTCTATAAGGTGGAGACAAAGCCAAAAGCTTTTTAAACATGTTAAAATTATGTATGAAATTGGAGATGCAATTTAAAGAAACAAAACCCAATGCATGTACGGAAGAAATTAAGGACTACTTCATGCGGTAAATGGAAGCCCGTGTTCTATCTATATCATTTCTTTCCTCAGTCATTTGTCCACTAACAGGAATCAGGTTTTGAACACTTCCTGTCACTTAGTAATAGCCAAATAATACACAATTATACTAGTTGAAAGTGAATTAGTTCCTTCAGGAACCTACCACCATATATCTCCATATGTTAACTTGCCATCAAAACCACCAAATAACAGATAGTGCGAACCTATATGAGTCAGAGAATGGTATGCTCGAGCAGTAGGGGGGTTCATTTCCAATAGGTAGGCTCTTCCACTGTGCGGACACTAGTTTTGGGGCAATTAAACCAATAGTTAGAACCGAATAAAGTACATAAATCACTAGGCATGAGGAAGGACATGACTTAAAATTTTGTAAAATAATACTGAGTTAAACATTAGAGGCAATTGTAGAGAAAAACAATAAAAAAGATGAGAACTGAAGCAATGGTATAACGATGCAAGGCTAAGTATTGTTTTGTAGATTTAAGTTACGGGAAGCTGAGATATTAAGTATAAACATTCTTGCACCCAAATTCATATACCGCACCCAACACATTTATAAGTTTAACCAATCACTCATTCAAGTCCATTATTTAATTGGTCAAACTTTGTATCTACCAATCATCTGGAATTTTGACAGTAGCTTGCATCATTTTGGAAACTGGAGAGGCAATATCTTCAACAAAGTTCTATCTAAATCCATCAGGCACTATTATTCCACTTTAAGGCCCTTCAACATATAACTATAGAGTTCCTTCTTTCTGTCTTTTCCTCTTTCCTCTTTCATTTTGTTTTTATATTTGATTTGATTTGATTTGATTTTGTTTTTTTTTTTATTTTATTATTTTTTTTAATCTTTTTGTATGGTCAGGGCTGCTGGGAGTGTTTGGTTTAAGTTTAGAGGTGCAACAACAGCAGCACCTGAAGTCACCATGGTCAAAAAAATCCATGAGGTACTTAACTCTTGCCACCAATTTTTCAAAACACAGGGATTAGAAGAAACAAGAAAGAATGAGGAAAACTCCAAAGGATCAAGGTGCAGCAGGCAATGAGTTGGAGAAAAAAAAATTACTCACATCTGTCCAAAACAATGCAATCATTGTAATAAATATCGTAACGACTCAACCAACCACCTGTTTCGTGTCCTCCAAATAACAAGAGCTGCAATGAAGGAGAAAAGAATAAGTCTCCAATGTTAAAGATGGGACTTGAACATTAGAATCAGAATAATAACAATTACAATAACAACAACAATAAGCTTCGGTCCTCTGAAGAGTTTGAAGAGACATGCAGATACCTTTAAACATAAAATCTTTTTAAAAAGGGGAGTTTTCTAAGATGGCGTGGTTGGAAGATTAAGATTCCAAAACAGTAGTTTGTTTAAATGCTGTTATTAGTTTGCTATTCTGAAAGTTATATACAAGAACTGAAGAACAAACTAAATGTTTTCCCACTATGTAGGGTTGACCATAAGGTTCACATATTATGCTCCTCGATAAGCTTGGTAAGAGGTCAGTTTATAGTTTCCATTCATTTCCTCTTTGGTCTTCCTATGCCTTTCCTGAAATAGGTATCCTCCATTAAATCACATGTCCAGGGAGCATTTGTAGATCTTTTCTTCACATGCCCAAATCACCTTGAATGTGTTGCTGCAACCCACACCTTTTTCTTTATGTATGCATTCCTAATTTTTTTCTTTGTAGGCCCACATCCACCTTGACATTCTCATCTCAACCACTCATTGTTTGTGTATGTTGATACTTCGATGCCCAACATTCAGTCTGATAAGACACTGCTGAACATAGAGGTCCAATGATGTCATCTACTGCCACTTATAATTCAGCAACCTTTTAATTAAAAAGGTTTCCCTATGCCAAAATTAAGGAATAATTTAAAAGTTGATGCAACAGATACATTAAGATAGATTTTTGAGGTTGATGCTCATCATGAAATAATAAAGTAAAAGCAATCATAATTATTCACATAATTTTTTCATAAACTACAGAACAAAATTAGTAAAAAATTATTTTCTCATATGTTTTACTCTATAAGAGTGGCGGAGGATTATAAAATTAACAATGCTATTCAATCCAACAGTTATGCAACACCACAAATAAGTTTTATGAGGAAGCTAGTTTGCATCTTCAGCACTTTTTATTCTGCAATGTTAAGATACACAGCTAAATCAGTGGGGGAGTTAGAGATGACATTACATAGTGCCCTCCAGATGTGACAGTATGTCCGCAACAGGGAGAAGGCGCTTGACCTGGAAGCTTCAATTGGGTCCATCCAGGTGTTTCATTCTCTTCCTTCCACAACAAAGGCAAAACATAAATCAACTTAGTAATTAAATAAGGCAATGTAAAACCAAAAAACAATATTTATTCTAAATGCGACAAACTGAAGCCAAAACAGCACATCATTTGCATATATTAAAGATAGGTAAATGTCGAAATATGATAAAAGGAGGGTAGGATGCCTCAAATAAAAAACTTGAATAAAAAGGTTAAATTTTCAATTAATAATTAACAAATAGGTTGCTTATTGGAGATAATAATTTAATTTTACATCGCCTAGCTTTGTCTATGCAAAATGAAGCAAACATGCAGTATGATTGCCCCAATAAAGTTATCCCAGGAAAAAACAATTACATGAAAAATCAATCTTCCATACTAACATCAACATGGAAGGGAAAGCTGCGAGTATGCATAGAATCAAGTTCAGGATTCAAGTTATTGCACCATTAAATATTATACAACCACTAGCAAAACTACTTTGCATCTTCTGCAAGAGCTATTAACAAAATCGTTTCATAGTGAAGCAAAAATCTTTCAAATTGAACTCAGCATATAACTTATCAAAGGATAGAGATAGCAATTATATAGATACCATTAAGTAGGAAACAATTTTACATTTTAAAATCCAATTGTCAAGAATAGTATAAGCATCAGTAAGGAAATGACTAAATCCGATGAGTATGACTTAGTTACAGAAATAAAGTGCATCTGCAAAACTAAGATGGAAAAGTGAAAACAGAAATAGTGAAAAACAGAAATAATCTTTTTTGTATTGAATAATTATTCTGTACATACAAAGCTCTTATTTATAATACAATTATGGAAATAAAATCTCCTAAAGTTATGGCCTAGAGTTATGGAGTATAATTTGCTAAATCAAAAAATTAAATCCTAAATCAAGGAAACAGCTATCTACACACTAAATTTGAGATTTCAACACTCCCCCTCAAGTTGGATCATATATGTTAATCATTTCCAACTTGTTTATGAAATCATCGAATTTTTGTCTTGCAAGTCTTTTGGTGAAGATGTCTACAGTTTGATCTTGAGTAGGAACGTAGGTCATGCAAATGATCCCCTTCTCCACCTTTTCTTTGATGAAATGTCTATCCACTTCCACATGCTTGGTTCGATCATGATGGACTGGATTAAGAGAAATATTGATCGTTGCTTTGTTATCACAGTAAAGTTTAATGGGAAACTTCACAGTGACTTGTAGTTCTTCTAGGAGTTTTCTCAGCCATAACGCTTCACATATTCCTTGTGCAGCTGCTCTAAACTCAGCTTCGCCACTACTTCGAGCCACTATATTTTGCCTTTTACTTCTCCAAGTCACTAGATTTCCCCATACAAAAGTACAATATCCAGAAGTGGATTTTCTATCTTCAATCGATCCTGCCCAATACGCGTCTGTAAAGACTTCTACTTCTTTGCAGTCGTTCTTCTTGAAGAATAATCCTCTACCAGGTTAACCTTTGAGATATCTAAGAAAACACAGCTTCCAAGTGAGCTTCCTTTGGTGAATGCATGTGCTAACTTCCCACACTTACTGCGAATGCGATATCGGGTCTAGTATGAGATAAGTATATTAGCTTGCCAACTAGCCTCTGATATCTGTCTTTGTCAACTAGTTCCCCAAGATTATTTGTCCTCTTCCCTGCTTCGATCGGAGTGTCACTTGGTTTGCATCCAAGTATACTGGTTTCTGTCAAGAGATCAAGAACATATTTTATTTGAGAACGTTGATTCCTTTCTTTGATCTAGCGACTTCCATTCCCAAGAAATATCTCATTTGCCCCAGATCTTTTACTTCAAATTGTGTGGCGAGAACACTCTTCAACCTTTCCATTTCCACTTCATTATCCCCGGTAAGGATTATATCGTCGACATAGACAATCAGAATTGTCTTCTTTCCACCTTCGGCTTGTTTGAAGAACAAAGTATGATCTGATTGTCCCTGTTGGTATGCTTGATTCTTTATTACTCTGGCAAACCTATCGAACCATGCTCTAGGGGACTGCTTAAGGCCATAAAACGACCTCTTGAGTTTGCACACTCGGTTATCTTGATGCCCATTACTAAACCTGGTGGCATTTTCATATAGACTTCCTCTTCTAATTCATCGTTCAAAAAAGCATTCTTTATGTTGAGTTACTGAAGAGGCCAATCCAAATTAGATGCCAAAGAACTCTAACTGTATTCAGCTTCGCCACAAGAGCAAATGTCTCGGTATAGTTAATGCCATAAGTTTGTGTAAAACCTTTGGCAACAAGACGAGCTTTGTATTGTTCTATCATTCTATCGTTTCGTCTGCTCTGTATTTCAATGTAAACACCCATTTGCAACCTACTTGTCTCTTCCCTCTTGCTAGCTCCATTACATCTTAAGTTTCATTGTTTTTTCAAAGCTCTCATCTCCTCCATTACTGCATTCTTATTTGGGAATAGCCAATGCCTCCTGTATATTCTTTGGAATTTCTGTACTATTGAGATTAGAGACAAATGCTCGAAAAATAGTACAAAAGTTCTTGTATGACATAAACTTGGAAATAGGATGGAGTGTACATGAACGAGATTGTTTTTTGGGAGCGATAGGCAAATCAATTTCAGAAGTATTAAAATACCTGTATTTGTGATTGAATCATTCACATTCGGAGCTATCACCGAGTTAGACTCTCTTGGTGCTTCGAGTGTGAGGTTCTCTTGATGTCTTGACTTTGGCCTTCTTGAATAGACAAGCAACTCCTATCATTTTGCTTTTCCACATCTTCCCCTGAGTTCAAGTTTCCTTCTGTATATGGCATATTAGAATGAGAAGGAGAGATGCTTTTGGTGTTTGGGATGGGTTCAAAAGGAAGAAGCTCAAAGTCCAAAAAAATTATCCTCACTAGGAATCTCCCCCTGTAGAGAAGATTTTTGGAAAAAATGAGTGTTTTCAAAGAATGTAACATCAAGACTAACAAATATCTTTTTTGTGGATGGATCAAAACACTTGTATCCCTTTTGTGTAGGAGAATATCCAATGAAAACACACTTGGTAGCTCGAGGATCTAATTTACTTCGATTCTAAGAGAACATGAACAAATGTAGTACAACCAAACACCTTGAGAAGTAAATTTGAGGGTAGACGTGAAGTGGGAAAGAATTTTTTTAGGGTATTGAGTGGGGTTTCAAATGAAATGACTCGACTAGGCATCCTGTTGATAAGATAGACAGATGTTAAAATGGCATCTCCCCATAACATTTTTTGCATATTGGTAGTAAACATCAACGCACGAGCTACTTCAAGCAAATGTTTATTTTTTACATTCTGCCACCCCATTTTGTTGTGGAGTGACAACAAACGAACTTTGATGAACTATTCCATTTGTTTTCAGATAATCTCCCAAGACAGAGTTAAAATATTATGTTCCATTATCTGTACGCAAAATCTGAATTTGAGTTTGAAATTGCATTTGAACCATGGAGTGGAAATTTTTAATCACATCACGAACATCAGTTTTGTCCTTTAAGAGATAAACCCAACAAACCCGAGTATGATCATCAATAAACGTAACAAACCATTTTGTGTGAGTGCGAGTAGAAACATGAGAGGGTCCCAATAGATCACTGTGAATCATAGTAAATGGTTTTGAAGGTTGGTATTTTGATTTTTGAAATGATGTACGTTGATTTTTCTCCAATTGGCAGATTTCACACTGAAAAACAAAGTTATTTTTATTGGAGCAAATATAAGGAAATAAGTGTTTCAAATGCTGTGGAGTGTATGTTATTGTGAGCTGATGTTCAATGCATGCATCTTTGCAAAACTCATTGAATTTGTCAAATGTGTACTCAGTACCATTGTCTGACCTCAAGATTTTGATTTTACAACCACTCTGGTTCTCAATCCAAGAGTTGAACTTCCAAAACACTTCTGCTACCTCAGATTTCAGTTTCATGAAGTAAATCCAGGACATTCTAGAGAAATCATCAATGAAGGCAATATAGTACCTGCTGCCATTTGAGGAAGATGTTCGCCTTAGACCACATACATCTGTGTGGATTAGCTACAACTTCTCAGAGGCCCTCCATGCCTTGTTGATTGGAAATAGAAGCTTGCTTATTTTTCCAAGCTGACAGACTTCACAAACTTCAGAGTGAACTTTAACAGTAGACATGTTGACTGCTAACTCATTATTGTGCATGTGATTCAAGGCCCTTTAGTTGAAATGCCCCATTCTTCTATGCCATAGTTCAGATTCATCAACTGTTGCTGATGAACTGGTTTGATCCCAGTCTAAAGCAAAACGTTGTCCCTTCATGCTAACAATAAAGAGCTCATAGCCAGATGAATCATTAATAATGTATGTCCAATCCTTAAACAGCAAAGAATAGTTCTTCTCAAGCAATTGACCTACACTTAGGAGATTTTATTCTATTTCTGGTACAAACAAAACATCTGAAATAAGTTTGGTACCTGATGATGTTTCAACAGAAACAACTCCTCTTCCTCTGACTTTTATGTATTCTCCATAACCAATTTTGACTTTGAAGTTCTATGTTTTGTCGAGCTCTTTGAACAGATTGACATCTGATGCCATATGGTGAATGCACCCACTGTCAATGAGCCATGCACTAGAGGAAGATCCAGTTGCATAGTAGGAGACAACAAAGACTTGCTCCTCTTCTTGCTGTGGAACGTCTGCAACTTTGGCTTGCTGATCCTGTTGCTGTTGCTGTTGCTGTTGGTTTTTGTTCTTGCATACTTTTTCTACATGGCCAAACTGTTTACAAGACCTGCATTGAAAATCAGGTCTGTACCAGCAGCATTTCTCTAGATGTATGGTCTTCTTACCGTGAGAGCAGGCTGGAAACTTCCCTTTTTTCCAGTGTTCTTGCTTCTTCTGTCCTATTGATTCTTTCCTTTAAAATCAGATTGTTGTTTATCCTTTTCTTTAGCAGTAAGTGCTCCTTCAGTTGAGCCTTCTTGTCTAATGGCCCTTCTTTGCTCTTAAGCTTGCAGGGCATTGAACAATTCTGCTAGGGAGATCTTGGTTAGATCCTTGGAATCTTCAAGGCATAAGATTTTGGCTTCAATTCTTTTTGGTAGGCTGACTAAGACCTTTTCAACAATCCTGCTGTCCAACAGCTCCTATCCAAGCAATCCGATCTTGCTGACAACTTTCATAAGTCTGTCATTATACTCTTTCAGACTTTCTGAATCTTTCATCTTCAACACTTCAAATTCTCTCCTGAGATTCAGCACTTGCATCTATCTCATTTTGTCACCGCCTTGGAATTCTTCCTTGAGCAAATCTCAAGCTTGTTTTGCAGTTTCTGAGTTCATGATTCTAATGAATATCTCATCAGAAACTGATGATTCAATGCAGCTTTTTGGCCTTGTATCTCTTTGCCTTTTCTTCAATGTAGTTCTTCATTTGATTTATGGTTGGATTGGCTGAAAGATGGGGTGGTTGAGTCTCATTTTCAACCACATCCCATAGATCAAAAGCTCTCAAATATGTCTTCACTTTGACAAGCCCATATTTGATAATTTCACTAAAGAAAACAGGAGGTGTAGGCAAGGAGTAGCTTCAGTTGGCAGATGCTGGCTGATATTTTGAGCTTGACTCTCAAGTATTTTCAGGCCCTCTAAGATCACAATAAGCTCTGATACCAATTGTTGGAGTAGACCAGAAAAGAACCAAGTGAACCAAGGAGAAGACATTCAAATAACTAAAGAATAGTTATCTAAATTACATTAGTTTAAAAAGAGAAGTATATAAAATATCAAAAATTCATTTTTGGAGTGCTAGACATTTTGAGCAATTTAGTGGTAATACAATTGCTAAAGCCTCATAAGATGGATTAGTAGATATTCCAATATTTAATAAAGAAAAAATTAGGAGACTCAAACAAAAGTATCCTAAAATTAGATATATACATATAGGAGTTATTCAAATAGACATAAAAGCTTTATTCAGACAAGGAATATATACACCTATAGTAGCCATAGTATTAAATAAAAGATTTAATGATCCTATTAAAGCACTAATAGGAGAGATTTAGCCTAATTTAGTTACAGGAGTAGTTTGGTTTAAAATAAAACCAAATTATTTCGTGTCAATCAATGACCCCAAATATACAAGATTCGGTCAGAATTAGAATACAAACAAAAAATATTAGTATGAAAGAAGATAGTAAAGATCTAACAATTACTTGGAAAGCTATACATGAATTCACTAATATGCACAAACTTCAACTAAGGAGTTTGACACAAAAATGATAGAAACTTTTGAAACAAGAAGTTTCGATTCAGAAATCCAACCAAGATTAATGAATCTTAGAGACTTAACAATTCCAAATAATTGGTTACTAAAAGAAGTAACAGGAGAAACCTCTAATAAATTAACAAAACCAATAGAATTTATGGCTTCAGGATCTAATCTCTATTTTAAAGACAATAGATCTTTAAAAGAGAAAATAAAAAATCCACCAAAGATTTGTTTTACTCAAAATCAACTAGAAGACAGTGATAGTAGTAATTAAGAGGAATAGCAATAAATTTTCTCTAGAGAAGGACCATAGAAGAAGTATAGAGATCCTACCAAAAGTCTTAGCACTAACTCTTCATTTTTCTTCAAGTACCCGTATCCAACGTATATCCGAATATTAGTTTGGGAATATGATCCTCCAAATACATGGAAATCTTGAAAAATATTGAACATACTCATGTCGGACACATACCCATGTCCGACACTCACACCCGAGTCCAAGTAACATAGATCTACACTAGCATTATCCTATATAGGTTTGATGAGGACTGAAGAGTTTATTCTAGACCTACATTCAGTTTAAGCCTCTAATAATGTCGATTGATTTAAATTGTATCTAGACCAAGCCTCTAGATTGGATCTCTACTAATGTCAATTGATTTAAATTGGATGTTTATAACATATAAATGCCAAAAAAAAAAAACCCAAGTCATCTACATCATGCAATCATCATCGTCACAAAAACCTTAATTCTTAATATATATCCCCAAGATGAGTTGCAGTAAAATAGGCTGATAATTTTTGTATAAAACTCGAGAAGGCCGAATATTAAGAATAAAAAATTAATACCCAAAAGCTTCAAACAAACTAGTTGAAACTCAAACTGGGACTTGGAGAAATAAGCAAAGAAATTGCTTTTCTCTAGAATATATAGCAATCACTTATTTAAATGCTGCTGCACATATAATTACGCTAGATTAAAGTCTTACAGATGATGACGTGTAATCAACCGTTGATAATCACGAAGTACAGGTCCAAGCTCCTTCAGTGGTATTGAACTTGGTGTAGATTTCTGCCAGTGATCTCGGAGCATCTCAATGGTCTGTTTATTCCACCATAAGAAATATTCTTAACAGAAAACACCGAAAATGAAAACAATCAAATATTCAAAGATATACCTGACTGAGCAAATCCTGTTCATTATTAGAAATTCTTTCTCCAGTCAACCTCGATCCCAGTTCAATGAACTCTTTGTCTTCAGACTCATCTATTATCTGAAGCCCAGGTCCAGAGAATGAAACAGAAATTCCTAACCTTCTTTGCAATTCTATGATGGCATCGTTTTCTCTTTGGCTTTCCTGTACTATATATGGAGATCATCAGATAGTGCCAAAGTAGCGGCGGTTGGAGCAATATCAATGGGAAATTACCCTAAAGGTGTCCAGACCCAGAAACATTAGCTTTGAAGCAAACATGTTTAAAATGGACAGTGAACAAATCCATGTACTATGAAAATGTCAACTAAAGTTCAAAATAAAAGATCAAGCTTTGAACTTTCATTAATCTATTAAATCGCCAATAAATTTCTTTAAATGTATTGTTTCAAACCTAGCAACCATGTACCAGCAATACTCCACAGTGATTCCTATAATGATTTCTTCTAAAAACAATTACATCATTCTACAAGATCAATTTTATTTAACTATGAATATTTATTTTTTAGACAAGATGGCTTAATTGTGCATCCGCAACATGACCTTGGAAGATAAGATTTTTCCAATTTAATCTTCAACAAGTTGAGGAAAGGGCCATCAGCTCCAAGACCAACTAGGTAAATTAAAAAATAAAGGAGTGGAGCATTTCTGGATCAATTTGCATCAATCAATACCTTGAAAGCAGACTGGATATTAATATTTGCTACTTCTTTAACAGGAAGATTTTTTCGTGAGGACTGTATAAACCGCTTTGCAATTGGGTCCTCTATAAGGTGGAGACAAAGCCAAAAGCTTTTTAAACATGTTAAAATTATGTATGAAATTGGAGATGCAATTTAAAGAAACAAAACCCAATGCATGTACGGAAGAAATTAAGGACTACTTCATGCGGTAAATGGAAGCCCGTGTTCTATCTATATCATTTCTTTCCTCAGTCATTTGTCCACTAACAGGAATCAGGTTTTGAACACTTCCTGTCACTTAGTAATAGCCAAATAATACACAATTATACTAGTTGAAAGTGAATTAGTTCCTTCAGGAACCTACCACCATATATCTCCATATGTTAACTTGCCATCAAAACCACCAAATAACAGATAGTGCGAACCTATATGAGTCAGAGAATGGTATGCTCGAGCAGTAGGGGGGTTCATTTCCAATAGGTAGGCTCTTCCACTGTGCGGACACTAGTTTTGGGGCAATTAAACCAATAGTTAGAACCGAATAAAGTACATAAATCACTAGGCATGAGGAAGGACATGACTTAAAATTTTGTAAAATAATACTGAGTTAAACATTAGAGGCAATTGTAGAGAAAAACAATAAAAAAGATGAGAACTGAAGCAATGGTATAACGATGCAAGGCTAAGTATTGTTTTGTAGATTTAAGTTACGGGAAGCTGAGATATTAAGTATAAACATTCTTGCACCCAAATTCATATACCGCACCCAACACATTTATAAGTTTAACCAATCACTCATTCAAGTCCATTATTTAATTGGTCAAACTTTGTATCTACCAATCATCTGGAATTTTGACAGTAGCTTGCATCATTTTGGAAACTGGAGAGGCAATATCTTCAACAAAGTTCTATCTAAATCCATCAGGCACTATTATTCCACTTTAAGGCCCTTCAACATATAACTATAGAGTTCCTTCTTTCTGTCTTTTCCTCTTTCCTCTTTCATTTTGTTTTTATATTTGATTTGATTTGATTTGATTTTGTTTTTTTTTTTATTTTATTATTTTTTTTAATCTTTTTGTATGGTCAGGGCTGCTGGGAGTGTTTGGTTTAAGTTTAGAGGTGCAACAACAGCAGCACCTGAAGTCACCATGGTCAAAAAAATCCATGAGGTACTTAACTCTTGCCACCAATTTTTCAAAACACAGGGATTAGAAGAAACAAGAAAGAATGAGGAAAACTCCAAAGGATCAAGGTGCAGCAGGCAATGAGTTGGAGAAAAAAAAATTACTCACATCTGTCCAAAACAATGCAATCATTGTAATAAATATCGTAACGACTCAACCAACCACCTGTTTCGTGTCCTCCAAATAACAAGAGCTGCAATGAAGGAGAAAAGAATAAGTCTCCAATGTTAAAGATGGGACTTGAACATTAGAATCAGAATAATAACAATTACAATAACAACAACAATAAGCTTCGGTCCTCTGAAGAGTTTGAAGAGACATGCAGATACCTTTAAACATAAAATCTTTTTAAAAAGGGGAGTTTTCTAAGATGGCGTGGTTGGAAGATTAAGATTCCAAAACAGTAGTTTGTTTAAATGCTGTTATTAGTTTGCTATTCTGAAAGTTATATACAAGAACTGAAGAACAAACTAAATGTTTTCCCACTATGTAGGGTTGACCATAAGGTTCACATATTATGCTCCTCGATAAGCTTGGTAAGAGGTCAGTTTATAGTTTCCATTCATTTCCTCTTTGGTCTTCCTATGCCTTTCCTGAAATAGGTATCCTCCATTAAATCACATGTCCAGGGAGCATTTGTAGATCTTTTCTTCACATGCCCAAATCACCTTGAATGTGTTGCTGCAACCCACACCTTTTTCTTTATGTATGCATTCCTAATTTTTTTCTTTGTAGGCCCACATCCACCTTGACATTCTCATCTCAACCACTCATTGTTTGTGTATGTTGATACTTCGATGCCCAACATTCAGTCTGATAAGACACTGCTGAACATAGAGGTCCAATGATGTCATCTACTGCCACTTATAATTCAGCAACCTTTTAATTAAAAAGGTTTCCCTATGCCAAAATTAAGGAATAATTTAAAAGTTGATGCAACAGATACATTAAGATAGATTTTTGAGGTTGATGCTCATCATGAAATAATAAAGTAAAAGCAATCATAATTATTCACATAATTTTTTCATAAACTACAGAACAAAATTAGTAAAAAATTATTTTCTCATATGTTTTACTCTATAAGAGTGGCGGAGGATTATAAAATTAACAATGCTATTCAATCCAACAGTTATGCAACACCACAAATAAGTTTTATGAGGAAGCTAGTTTGCATCTTCAGCACTTTTTATTCTGCAATGTTAAGATACACAGCTAAATCAGTGGGGGAGTTAGAGATGACATTACATAGTGCCCTCCAGATGTGACAGTATGTCCGCAACAGGGAGAAGGCGCTTGACCTGGAAGCTTCAATTGGGTCCATCCAGGTGTTTCATTCTCTTCCTTCCACAACAAAGGCAAAACATAAATCAACTTAGTAATTAAATAAGGCAATGTAAAACCAAAAAACAATATTTATTCTAAATGCGACAAACTGAAGCCAAAACAGCACATCATTTGCATATATTAAAGATAGGTAAATGTCGAAATATGATAAAAGGAGGGTAGGATGCCTCAAATAAAAAACTTGAATAAAAAGGTTAAATTTTCAATTAATAATTAACAAATAGGTTGCTTATTGGAGATAATAATTTAATTTTACATCGCCTAGCTTTGTCTATGCAAAATGAAGCAAACATGCAGTATGATTGCCCCAATAAAGTTATCCCAGGAAAAAACAATTACATGAAAAATCAATCTTCCATACTAACATCAACATGGAAGGGAAAGCTGCGAGTATGCATAGAATCAAGTTCAGGATTCAAGTTATTGCACCATTAAATATTATACAACCACTAGCAAAACTACTTTGCATCTTCTGCAAGAGCTATTAACAAAATCGTTTCATAGTGAAGCAAAAATCTTTCAAATTGAACTCAGCATATAACTTATCAAAGGATAGAGATAGCAATTATATAGATACCATTAAGTAGGAAACAATTTTACATTTTAAAATCCAATTGTCAAGAATAGTATAAGCATCAGTAAGGAAATGACTAAATCCGATGAGTATGACTTAGTTACAGAAATAAAGTGCATCTGCAAAACTAAGATGGAAAAGTGAAAACAGAAATAGTGAAAAACAGAAATAATCTTTTTTGTATTGAATAATTATTCTGTACATACAAAGCTCTTATTTATAATACAATTATGGAAATAAAATCTCCTAAAGTTATGGCCTAGAGTTATGGAGTATAATTTGCTAAATCAAAAAATTAAATCCTAAATCAAGGAAACAGCTATCTACACACTAAATTTGAGATTTCAACACTCCCCCTCAAGTTGGATCATATATGTTAATCATTTCCAACTTGTTTATGAAATCATCGAATTTTTGTCTTGCAAGTCTTTTGGTGAAGATGTCTACAGTTTGATCTTGAGTAGGAACGTAGGTCATGCAAATGATCCCCTTCTCCACCTTTTCTTTGATGAAATGTCTATCCACTTCCACATGCTTGGTTCGATCATGATGGACTGGATTAAGAGAAATATTGATCGTTGCTTTGTTATCACAGTAAAGTTTAATGGGAAACTTCACAGTGACTTGTAGTTCTTCTAGGAGTTTTCTCAGCCATAACGCTTCACATATTCCTTGTGCAGCTGCTCTAAACTCAGCTTCGCCACTACTTCGAGCCACTATATTTTGCCTTTTACTTCTCCAAGTCACTAGATTTCCCCATACAAAAGTACAATATCCAGAAGTGGATTTTCTATCTTCAATCGATCCTGCCCAATACGCGTCTGTAAAGACTTCTACTTCTTTGCAGTCGTTCTTCTTGAAGAATAATCCTCTACCAGGTTAACCTTTGAGATATCTAAGAAAACACAGCTTCCAAGTGAGCTTCCTTTGGTGAATGCATGTGCTAACTTCCCACACTTACTGCGAATGCGATATCGGGTCTAGTATGAGATAAGTATATTAGCTTGCCAACTAGCCTCTGATATCTGTCTTTGTCAACTAGTTCCCCAAGATTATTTGTCCTCTTCCCTGCTTCAATCGGAGTGTCACTTGGTTTGCATCCAAGTATACTGGTTTCTGTCAAGAGATCAAGAACATATTTTATTTGAGAACGTTGATTCCTTTCTTTGATCTAGCGACTTCCATTCCCAAGAAATATCTCATTTGCCCCAGATCTTTTACTTCAAATTGTGTGGCGAGAACACTCTTCAACCTTTCCATTTCTACTTCATTATCCCCGGTAAGGATTATATCGTCGACATAGACAATCAGAATTGTCTTCTTTCCACCTTCGGCTTGTTTGAAGAACAAAGTATGATCTGATTGTCCCTGTTGGTATGCTTGATTCTTTATTACTCTGGCAAACCTATCGAACCATGCTCTAGGGGACTGCTTAAGGCCATAAAACGACCTCTTGAGTTTGCACACTCGGTTATCTTGATGCCCATTACTAAACCTGGTGGCATTTCCATATAGACTTCCTCTTCTAATTCATCGTTCAAAAAAGCATTCTTTATGTCGAGTTACTGAACAGGCCAATCCAAATTAGATGCCAAAGAACTCTAACTGTATTCAGCTTCGCCACAAGAGCAAATGTCTCGGTATAGTTAATGCCATAAGTTTGTGTAAAACCTTTGGCAACAAGACGAGCTTTGTATTGTTCTATCATTCTATCGTTTCGTCTGCTCTGTATTTCAATGTAAACACCCATTTGCAACCTACTTGTCTCTTCGCTCTTGGTAGCTCCATTACATCTCAAGTTTCATTGTTTTTTCAAAGCTCTCATCTCCTCCATTACTGCATTCTTATTTGGGAATAGCCAATGCCTCTTGTATATTCTTTGGAATTTCTGTACTATTGAGATTAGAGACAAATGCTCGACAAATAGTACAAAAGTTCTTGTATGACATAAACTTGGAAATAGGATGGAGTGTACATGAACGAGATTGTTTTCTGGGAGCGATAGGCAAATCAATTTCAGAAGTATTAAAATACCTGTATTTGTGATTGAATCATTCACATTCGGAGCTATCACCGAGTTAGACTCTCTTGGTGCTTCGAGTGTGAGGTTCTCTTGATGTCTTGACTTTGGCCTTCTTGAATAGACAAGCAACTCCTATCATTTTTCTTTTCCACATCTTCCCCTGAGTTCAAGTTTCCTTCTGTATATGGCATATTAGAATGAGAAGGAGAGATGCTTTTGGTGTTTGGGATGGGTTCAAAAGGAAGAAGCTCAAAGTCCAAAAAAATTATCCTCACTAGGAATCTCCCCCTGTAGAGAAGATTTTTGGAAGAAATGAGTGTTTTCAAAGAATGTAACATCAAGACTAACAAATATCTTTTTTGTGGATGGATCAAAACACTTGTATCCCTTTTGTGTAGGAGAATATTCAATGAAAACACACTTGGTAGCTCGAGGATCTAATTTACTTCGATTCTAAGAGAACATGAACAAATGTAGTACAACCAAACACCTTGAGAAGTAAATTTGAGGGTAGACGTGAAGTGGGAAAGAATTTTTTTAGGGTATTGAGTGGGGTTTCAAATGAAATGACTCGACTAGGCATCCTGTTGATAAGATAGACAGATGTTAAAATGGCATCTCCCCATAACATTTTTTGCATATTGGTAGTAAACATCAACGCACGAGCTACTTCAAGCAAATGTTTATTTTTTACATTCTGCCACCCCATTTTGTTGTGGAGTGACAACAAACGAACTTTGATGAACTATTCCATTTGTTTTCAGATAATCTCCCAAGACAGAGTTAAAATATTATGTTCCATTATCTGTACGCAAAATCTGAATTTGAGTTTGAAATTGCATTTGAACCATGGAGTGGAAATTTTTAATCACATCACGAACATCAGTTTTGTCCTTTAAGAGATAAACCCAACAAACCCGAGTATGATCATCAATAAACGTAACAAACCATTTTGTGTGAGTGCGAGTAGAAACATGAGAGGGTCCCAATAGATCACTGTGAATCATAGTAAATGGTTTTGAAGGTTGGTATTTTGATTTTTGAAATGATGTACGTTGATTTTTCTCCAATTGGCAGATTTCACACTGAAAAACAAAGTTATTTTTATTGGAGCAAATATAAGGAAATAAGTGTTTCAAATACTGGAAACTAGGATGACCTATTCTAAAATGCCATAACATAATTTCACTTTCCCTAGAAATAGATGCAGAATTGCCGATTGCAGTTTGAAGCTGTCAACTCGCATTGGCCTCATCAAAGTAGTAGAGTCCTTAACATTCCTTAGCACTGCCAATCATCTTCCCCGATGACAGGTCCTGAAAAACACAATGAGAGGGAGAAAATTTAGCAGAGCAATTGGAATATCTTGTTAACTGGCTAATTGATAATAAATTGCAAGACAAGTTTTGGAACATGGAGTACAGTTTCTACCGTTACAGAATCAGAGATTTTGATGGTTCCTTTTCCTGCAACCGTTGAGAGTGAACCATCTGCAATTTTAACTTTAATATTGCTAGCACAAGGTGAGTATGTGGAAAAAATATGATAATTGTTGGTCATATAATCAGACGCACCAAACTCGACAATCCAAGGGATTTTGGATTGGGAAATAGTGTTCAAAGGCTCTCAAAAAATTACCTTTGTGTGCTAATAAACCAGAGGACGAATTTTTGGAAGACTGACCAACAGTTTGAAGGTTTGAAAACATTTTGTAGAGCTGCTCCATCTGTTTCTGGTTGAATGTATTTTTTGACTGATGATTATTGTTGGTAGCCTCCATCTTCCTTTTCGTTTGATCATTAACAGAAGCTTGATATCCATGATTTTTTTTCATTTGCCTTGTTTTCCAGTCTGGTGGTTTTTTGTGCAACTCCCAACAGGTGTCCTTGGTGTGCCCAGTTTTATGACAGTGCTCACACCAGGGCCTTTTCCTCTGCTGATTCTGGCCTGGCCCATTCGGTGCCCTATTTGTCATTAGTGCGAAGTATCTGGCCTAGTACCAGTAGGCCCAATGAAGCTATTGGGTTTTAGCATCACTTTGCGTCTATTTTCTTCTCGCCTTACCTCTGAGAAGACTTCACGGATGGAAGGTAGAGGTTTCCGACCAAGAATTCTTCCTCTGACCTCATATAACTCACGATTGAGCCCAACCAGAAATTCGAAGACTCTCTCATTTTCCAGCCTTTTCTTGTACCTCACACTATCTCTAGGGCATTCTCATTCCTCTTCATAACTCAGATCGAGCTCCTGCCATAGGGATTTCATCTCAGTGTAGTATTTGAAGACTTCTCTTTCTTCTTGGTTTATCTACCATAGTCGGGTTTTTATCTCAAATATTTGAGAAGAGTTCTCCACGTCCGAGTACGTCTCACGAACGGCGTCCCAAACTTATTTCGCTGATAGGAGGAACATATAGGTCTTTCCGATGGAAGGCTTAATAGAGTTGACCAGTCACGCAGTCACCATCAAGTTCTCTGCTTCCACTTTTGAGAGAAGCATCGGTTGAGGATGGCTTCTTCGTTTTACCGGACAGAATCACAGTTTTCCTTTTTCATCGATCACAAGTTTGATTGATTGAGCCTGTAGACACCTAATTTTGTTCGAACCACTAAAACATGTATGTTTTCTTCTTAAATTGATGTTTCAGAATGTAAAAAAAGTATTTTCATCCCGCAGGTGGTACTTCGAGACTTAGCTAAGAAGGCAAGCATAAAAAGTCAAACTTTAAAAAAGTCAACCCTAGAAAAGTCAACCTCGAAAAGTCAAAAACTAAAAAAGTCAACCCACTTTAAAAATCAAGATTTGAAGTTCAATTGAAAAATGATGAAAGAGTTTTGATAATCCGAGGTCTACATTGAAAGATATGGAGTTCGGAAGTTGGGTTACGGAGATTTAGTAGAAAGGAAACCCTAGTTCGAGAAATTTAGGGGAAAATGCTTAAACAATCAAATTGGTCAAAATTGAAGGTTTCAAATGAAAGATAAGCACTGATTACAGGTAATGCAGAGGCTACTTGGAATAAAAATTGAAAGAAAAGTCAATTCGAAAGAAGACTGAGAATTAGGGTTTTTGGTGGATTTTGGTGAAATTGAGGAAAGTTACAGAAATGGCCCGATTCGGTAAGACTAAAGCCCCTAATTGATGAGGAGTGATTAAACAAGGATAGCCCAAGGCTCAGTTTGAAGAAAATATGAAAACCGGACTTGTTTGGAGCAAAATCGGGCTTCGAAGGCAAAAGGGCAAAATTGGAAAATTTAGGGAAAATAGCAAATGAACTCTAAAAATTTGTAGATCTCATTCTTAAATCATTTCAAAGATATTGGCTAAAGAAAATCTAGATTCAGATTTCGTTTGCAAAATGGCCAAATCCCGAGTCCCTTATTCAAAAATTCAAAAGGATAAATCCCGAAAAAATAGTAAATGAGCTCCAAAAATTCTGAAAATTTGTAGCTCTCACTCTTAAATTATTTGGAAGATATTGGCGAAATAAAATCAGGATTCGAAGTTCGTTTGCAAAATGGCCAAATCCCGGGCCCACTATGCAGTAATTCAAGCAGATAAATCCCGAAAAAAATACCAAATGAGTTCCAAAAATTATGAAAGCTTCCAGATCATACTTTTAAATTATTTGGAAGAGATTGGTGAAGAAAAATCTGGATTCGAAGCTCGTTCAAAAATGGTGAAAGTTCGAGTGCACAAAAGGGTAATTTTGGAAGAAAAAATCCAAATAAATAGCAAATGGGCTCGAAAAATTTTCAAAACTTCTAGAATTCGGTTTTTATTATTTCAAAAGTATTGAAAAAGATAATTTGAATTAGGACTTCGTTTTCTATTTATTTAGGTTCGAGGGTCAAAAAGGTCATTTTACCCAAGAAACCGAAAAGGGCCTTTTCTTGCTGTTAAAAAATTGGAGCATGGGCTGGAAGATGAGGGGTCATCCAGCCAAGGCCCATTGAAGAGCAGATATTTTCTGATTTTTCATCAACGGGCCAAGGGTGAAGAGGAAGGTAGTTATTTTTGTGATCAAGCCTTTGAATTGCAATAAATGGACCAATGGTTGGAGAGAGAGCATATTTATGACATCATAATTCAAGGGATGATGATTCTAATATAAGGGTGAGAATCCTACATAGAAGGCATCTTGGATTGAAGGCCACAGGATCAAATTTGTTAAAAAAAATTCTAGAACCTCCTAGGTTTTTCCTAGGCCAATCGGCCACTACAAGGGGAGGGGGTAACTTTTTCATTTTCACTCATTCACACTCCTGTTTGGCTGGATTTTCTCTCCATTTTTGAAAGGCAAAAAAGAAAAGATTAGAAAGGCAAAGAAAGAAAGAGGAAGAAAGGCTTGCAATATAGCTTTGAGAGGTTGCTTAAAGCACCATACTCTTATACTTTTCTTGCATTCCCATTCTTAATTTTTCTGTTTTCATTGAATTTTTGGTGAGCTTCTTTTGATTTTGATTTTAAAATAAGTGTTGTTAAGTTTCTTCTTCGTATCCTTCTTGATACTTTCTTGTAAAAAGCTTTTGAAATTTTTTTTCTCTTGTTTTTGGGGGTGGCCGAATGGCCCATTTTTTTTTGCATAGTTGTTGTTTTGCTTTTTTATTTCATGTTATTAGTTGTATTTAACAAGTTTTGATGCTTTAAATCTTCTTCAAATGCAAAAATATGAAGCTTGTTTTGATTTGGTTGCTTGCTTGTTTCCATTGTTGAGTTTATTATCTTGTTATCATGTTTATTTTACTTGTCTTGCATTTTTGATTTTCTGTTTTCAAAGTGTTTAAGTTTGCTTTATGATTTACATTTTGTTAATCCATGTATTTGTGAAAATGCCTATTGGTATTCATGCCTTTACTTTATGTTTGCATGATTTAGTATTATTTTTTTAGCTATGCATGTTATTGTGTTAAGTGTTTGTGAAAATGCCATGTTCATTTGACCATTCGGCTACCCCAATTTTCTAAGCTTTGTGTGTGTATTTTTATTATGCTAGTTGATAGGTTTGTATTTCCATGATTTGTTGTTATGTATTTTGTTTAAGCATGCTATTTGTTTGTGTATTTTCCATGCATTCTTTAGTTTTAGGTTGTATTTGCATTATGAAGCATTCCATGCATTTTAGACCTAGGTTGCATTAAATTTCA
Organism: Fremontodendron californicum; assembly: GCA_030761205.1. NCBI lineage: Eukaryota > Viridiplantae > Streptophyta > Magnoliopsida > Malvales > Malvaceae > Fremontodendron > Fremontodendron californicum. The sequence goes on from JAULJL010000041.1 coordinate 2,282,967, forward strand.
TGCAAGTTCATGTTAGGCCTAGGTCATCTTGTTGATGCCATGCATTTTCTATGTCATTTAGGTTTTAAATCATGCATTCCATGCATCATATTTTCTATATTTTAATGCATTTCATGTCATGCCACATGATTTATGACTTAGACCAATCAATGGTTCAAAGTCATGCTCATTTTGAGCATACTTGTGGAAAATTAAAGAGTTATCAAATTGATTATTCTACCTTTGTCATTTTTTTTTTACTTAGCCAATTTTTGTCTAACTTTTCAAAAGTGTTAGCTACTATTTTTGAGTCTTTAGGAGAGTTCCAACATTTTTACTTTGATTTTTAAATGATTTTATCAAAGGCAAAAAATGTGTTTTGGCAAAACAGTTTTGTTTTACCCAGTACTCGTACTTTCCCGATTTTTTTGGGCAGTCATCTTTAACCAAAAAATTAAGAAATTTTTTTCCGTGTAGTTTTACATGTTCTGAGTCTCCAGTATTGTTTTAGATTTTTTTTGAATTTTTAAAAATAGGTTAAAATATCGTGTTCTAAAACTGGACAGTGGAGTCAGATTTGAATTTGAAGAAAATTCATTTTTCTGTTTTGGCTGAGTTACTTAGAGGAGGCTGATTAGAAAGTTTAGCTACTGTCTTAGGGTAGTTTTTAAGTCTTTTTAAACTCTAAAAATGATTTTATAAACCTCAGGTTAAGGGTGGTCAAGTCCGGGATTTTAAACTTAGGAAATTAGAGCCATTTAAAAAGGGTTTAGCTAGGTTTTTATTTTTTTAATCTAAGTTTTCCAAAATTGTTTTCAAACAATCACAAAGTATTTTGATTTTAGAAAATTTAATTTGATATATTTTTCTAAGGTAGCCGGATATCTTTTTAGATATACGGATTTCCTTAATTAAAGGAAAAAATACATTCTCATGCATTGCATTTTCCATATTCATGCATACTATATAATATGTGATTTTTGCTATGATAATTTCCATGGTGTTGATATTATTTTTTATTTATATTTTTGATGTTATGTTGTTTATTATATGGTTTTGAATATTTCATGATATCCTATGCTTTTTATTTAGTTATTTTGTTCATATTATTTAGCATATACTATGTTCATGCATTATTATTTTTATTTTTATTTTCATGCATATTATATGATAGCATTATTTTATGTTTCATGTCATTTTATGTCATTTAGATTATATGCCATATCATTTATATTTGCCATGTCAATTAAATCATTTTATTCCATTTAGAATATATCATGTTACCTAGGTCATTTCATTTCATATAGAATATATTATGTCACTTAGGATATTTCATTTCATATAGAATATATCATGTTACCTAGGTTTTTTCATTTCATTTAGAATATATCATGTGACTTAGGATATTTCATTACATTTAGAATATGCTATGACATTTAAATTATATTATACTATTTAGGTTGCATTATATTATCTAGACTTTGCTATGTCATTTTGTCACACATATTCATATTCATATTTTTTAAAATGTTTCAAAAAATGTAATGATTTTCAATAAAATAAAGATATTCCCGAGTTAAAATAATTCATGAGTTCTCTACCGGGTTTGACGGGGAGGATATCATCAATTATCATTAATAACGAAATATCTTTTTTAAAACAAAAAAATGATTCAAAATTTTTTTGAAACTAATAAAAATTTCTATATTTTGCCACGTTTGTTGGGGAATATAAGAAAATTTTGAATTAATAATTCCGGATCATTTTCAATTAAAAATGGAATTATTTTCTTTAAATTGGGAATTAACTTGAAATACTAAATTAAAAACTGACTTTTTACCAAGACTTAAGATAACACATGATTAATAAGGTACCGTTTTATACGGGTGTTGTGGGGGTGCTATTCCTTCCCCACATGTAACCGAGTCCCGAACTCGATTCTTCGATTTTCTCTGGTTTATAACGCAGACTTGAAATTGGTTTTTAAAATGTTTTAATTAATTTTAAAATATTTTACAAAATTGGTTTTAATAGGTGACCGATCACACCTAGCTAAAAAAGATTGGTGGCTACTCCATGTCTTTTTCAAGGTCATTTTCAAAACCTTCATTTTTCAAGAGGAATTAAGTCGACTTTTCCTCTTTTTTTTTTTTTTTAATGTCACGCTTAACGAATATAAAATCTTGCGATGAGACTTGTTATTTTTTTTAGGTTGCGACAACTTGGCAACTCCCCTGGGGAAATTAGAGAGTTAGGCTTAGAATTAATTGTGTGTTATCAAAGTCTTGGTTTTGTTGGTTTAATTGGTATTTAATTTTAATTCCCACTTATTTTTTAAAAAAATAAAGAGAATTTTGAAAATAATAAAATATTTTTTTAAATATGTCCATATTCATGTCCATATTCATGTGCATATATATTATTATTGTTCTTTGGTTATTTTGGTGCATATTTATTTATTGCTTAATTGATGATTTCTGTTGTTTAATTTTATCAGGGTATTTAGAATCAGGGTTGTAGAATAGATGGTGAAAGGTTCGTTGCTCTTCCTCACACACTACACGTGCATTTGCATAACATGAGCCCTATACACGGGTTTTGTTCCTTTAAGTGGAAATAAAGTAGCTACACTCCCGTGATTAACAATTCGCATGGGTTAGCAAAATATTTCTGGAGTATAAATTACCTAAGCTCTCGTGATTAACAATCCGCATGGGCTAGGAAAATATACTCTAACGAATTGAACCCGCTTTTGTCGGGGTGCCTTACTAGCCTTCACCGGCGATAGTGAGGAACAATTCGGGGCAATTAGAACTTCTATCACCCACATATAATGAGCTGTAGAGCCAACATAGGCGAAGCTCTGCTGAATTTTTTATAGATATACCGAAGTTAGGAACACATGGAAGGACATTTCTAACCTTTTGTTACCTATTTTACATTTCGGTTAAGTTTTGCAAAATCGGGCAGTGATGAACGCACATCGTTTCGCCCATAATAAATTAAATACCCTATCCCAAGGCGTCGTAATGCCGAATTTTCATTGGGACATTTGTTATATTATTTTGTTATTATTTGATTTCTTCATCTTTACTCACTTGTTTCTTTTTCATGCATTTTTTTTGTGTCATCATAATGCATAGGAAAAATTATTACCCTCGGGATAATCTTCAATCAAAAGGGCTTTCATAGAGGGTCAGGCTAGTTCGATAGTGGAAGAGCATGCAGGGTACGGTAGTGGTTGGAGTCAGAGCAGCAAAAATATGGGGATTGTTTAAATGAGGGATATATATCAGTATTGCCAGAACGGGTAGATTTAGTTTATCGGCAAAATGATCTTCGAGGGTTGATGGATATTTGAAGTCAATGAGATATGTCAGAAAAGAGGATTTTCACTCAGATATATGGAGACATAGCATTGTTGATGCCGGTTAAGATTAACAGTGAGTTGATTCGGGATATGGTACATTTCTGGAATCCGGCATACTGATGTTTCACCTTCAACAAGGAAGGCATGACACCGACCATAGAGGAATATTCAGCTTTGTTACGTATTGAGGATGCTATTCCTGATCGGATTTATTTAAAGGATTCAAAGACATTAGGGTTTAAGAAGAAATTAGCTAGGATCGTGGGAATGGATAGCAAATGGGTCGATGCACATGTGGTTAAAAAAAAGGAAAAGTGAGTGTATTCCTTGGGATGCTCTCTAATCTTTGATCCGAAGTCACCCAAATAGAGAGATTGCTAGGGATATTTTTGCCTTGGCCATATATGGTTTGGTTGTTTTCCCAGGGACACTAGGACGTATCGAGTTGGCAATTGTCGACCTTTTTGAGAAGTTAAGACATAAGATAGATCCGTCTCTAGCCATCCTAGCAGAAACTATTTGATCTTTGAATTTTTGCAAAAAGGAAGGAAAATGAAGATTCATGGGATGTATGTAGCTCCTCTATGTTTGGATTCAGAGTCATTTTGGAAGAGGGAGGATGCTTCTTTCAAACCATATTTGAAAACCCTAGTACCAATCAATGAGTTCCCTAAGATAGATTGGCCCGAAGATAGAAATGAAGAGCAGTGGATCAACATGTTCCGAAATCTTAAGAGTGAATTGATAACTTGGAGAGCTCCATGGATGATTCCTATGCCAATATTATACAAATATGGAGACAAGTCAGGGGTTCCACTACTCGGGATTTGGAAAGCCGTGAGCTACGCACCTCTGTTAGTGCAAAGACAGGTTGAGTTTTGGCAGTTCACACCAGCGACTCATGGACTGGCTCTATTAGAGTTCACCTATGGAGAAGAAGGTTATTCAGGAAAGGTGCAGGGAATAATTGAAGCATGGAAAAAGACCCGTCGGATAAAGGTAGCCAGATATACTGACATCGTCACACTTGATTACCTAGCATGGAGAGAAAGGAGGATTAATGACAGGTTGTTGGCATCTAATGGGGAAGAAGTTCAGTTCTTGAGTTAGCCACCAAAGGAAGTGCCATCAGAGTTAGAAACTGCAAGGGTAGAATTCGAAAAAGAAAAGGCCCAAATGAACAAGGAAATTGCCCGATTGCAAGAAGAGCTTGAGGACATGAAAAATAAGGAATCAGCTCGGGAAAGAGAAAAGGACACTGTCAAGGGAGATCTCAGGATTTGCACTTGGAAAACAAAAGGTACCGCTTCGAGCTTAGATTTGAAGGGACCCTCAAGACTTTCGGGGAATGGGAGCAAGAGGTCAAGAACCTTAAAAAGGAGAATAACTATTGGAAGGAGAGAGAGAAGCATGAGGAAGCCCGAGCCAATCAACTGGAGAAACAAGTTAAGGAAAGCTTACATGGTGATGCTTCTGCTGGCATGTCAAAGGGCCAAGAACAAGTAGGGGTCAGATTGAAGAGCAAGGCAATCAAAAGAGGACAGTGAAAGAAAGTCCAAGATCTAAGGGAGTTACTATAGGACCGGTGTTTTGTAATAGCATTTTGAATTAGGATAGACAGATTATCAGTTTGTGTTAAGCAGTGATCTTTTTATCTTTGATGTATTTAGTTCCAGAAAATCAATGAAAGACCGTTTGGTTGGAATTATCCCGGGGCCAATACTTTTAAATGCATTCATCATTCATTTGTTCTTTCCTTTATATATTTTGTTTGTTCATTCATTTATTTATATTTATAATCATTCATTCATTTATTCTTTATAAATTATTCATACACTTAGTCATTTATTTATTTGTCCATTCATTTATTCTTTATAATTATTCATTCATATTCATACACTTAGTCATTTACTTATTTGTTCATTCATTAACATTTAGTCATTTATTCATTAATTCATTTTTATAAAACAAAATAAAAAATGTGTCAATAATTTCTAATTCATGGTTTTTAAAACTAAAGGTACAATTGGTCGCACTAAAAAAGAATCAGATTTTCAATACCCTTACAATACTCGATCTCAAGCCAGAGCTATGGAGAACGATCAGCTTGCTAGAATTGAAGGGATGGAAAGAACTCAAAGGGAACTGCAGGAACAGTTGGCTAAGTCTTAGGAGAAGTCACGGGAACAAATGGCCAAACTCATGGAGATGATGAATACCATGATGAGGCAAAAATGGCCAGGGGAAATTCAGTTACAGGAATGGGGACGGTAAACCAGGAAGGCCGACCAGAAATGATACAGCAGAATGGCTAGACATCCCAGCATGTGGGAAATGAACTTCCAACTGGGGCAACATCCATTGTTTACATCCAACCAGCGGCTGAAGCACAGAATTTTGGTCCTAAAAAGGGTAATATTGGGGTTGATCCATTTGATGTAGACGTTTCAGACTTTGAGAAACTGGCTAAAAAGGAAAGGGCAAAGATGACTGAGTTGAAGAGGGTTGAAATGGCAAAATCCCAGAAAAAATATCAGCTGCTGGAGGAAAGATTGAGGGCAGTTGGAGGGGCAGAGCTATTTGGCAGTCTGGAAGCCAAAGAAATGAGTTTGATACATGGTCTGGTGATTCCTCCAAAGTTCAAAGTACCAGACTTTGAGAAGTATAATGGGGCTACCAACCCCTCAGCACATCTGACCATGTATTGCAGAAGAATGACAGGGCACGATGATGATGATAAACTGCTTATCCATTGTTTCCAAGATAGTTTGACAGGGTCTGCAATTTGATGGTATAATCAATTGACTCGTACTAAGATTCATCATGGACGGATTTAGCCAAGGCTTTCATGGAGCATTATAAGCATGTATCTGATATGATACCTGATAGGCTGTCACTACAGAACATGGAAAAGAAGACTACTGAGAGTTTCAAGGAATACTCGCAAAGGTGGAGGGATCTAACTACACAAGTGCAACCCCCTTTAACTAGCAAAGAAACTACAGTACTTTTCATCAACACCTTGAAGGCACCGTATTATGATAAACTGGTGGCGAATGCCACCAAGAACTTTGCAGATATGGTAATATCCAGGGAGATGATAGAGTCGGCCATTAAGAATGGGAAAATGGAAGGTGGTGAGTCTGCTACCCCGAAGAGGGTTTTCCCTGCAAAGAAGAAAGAGGAGACCCATGCAGTTAGCTTCAATCAATACCCCTATGCATCTCCTACACCATATACACCTCCCAGGCCCTATACTCCTCCTACATCTTATGCACCTCCTACACCCTACACACCTTATCCGGGGTATAATCCTTACTACCCCAATGTAAACCACCTTACCCAAAATCCATTTCCCTATACCAATATACCACAACAGCCTTTTCCTACTAGCATATCCCCACAGATAAACCTTTCTCGAAACACTATTCCAAACACAAGGTGCTGAACGCAATGATCAGCGTTCACTAAGCAATGATCAGAAACCCCAATTTGATCTGATCCCTACCACCTATGGTGAGCTATATCCCAAACTGTTGCAGAGTCAACTTGTTGCACCTGTATACCTCAAACCTCTGACACCACCATATCCAAGGTGGTACAACGCAAATGTTAGCTGCGCATATCACGCAGGGATTCAGGGGCATTCGACTGAGGACTGTATTGCCTTTAAGAAGAAAGTCCAAAGTTTGATCAATACTGGGGTGGTGAAGTTCGGGACAAGGAATGGGCCGAATGTAGCAGGAAATCCATTGCCCGACATTGCTGAGAATCGGGTGAATACAGTATTGACAGGGGAAGAGAGAAGGTTGAAAATACATGTCAGTGAAGTCAAGACCCCAATTATAGAAGTGTGGGTCAAAATGGTAAAAGCAGGAATGGTGGAGGATGGTGACAATTTAAAAAAGGTTGCAAATAGGGTGGAGAATTGGGCCGAATGTAGCAGGAAATCCATTGCCCGACATTGCTGAGTCGGGCAAAGTTTGATCAATACTGGGGTGGTGAAGTTCGGGACAAGGAATGGGCCGAATGTAGCAGGAAATCCATTGCCCGACATTGTTGAGAATCGGGTGAATACAGTATTGACAGGGGAAGAGAGAAGGTTGAAAATACATGTCAGTGAAGTCAAGACCCCAATTATAGAAGTGTGGGTCAAAATGGTAAAAGCAGGAATGGTGGAGGATGGTGACAATTTAAAAATGGTTGCAAATAGGGTGGAGAATTGGTGCCCGTTCCATAGATGTAAAGGTCATAAACAGGAATGCGGGGACTTTCTAGCTAAAGTCCAAAAGATGATGGATGAGGGGGAAGCCCAGTTTTATGAAGAAATAGAGGATGAAGTAGAGGTTATTGAGAATGTAGCTGGCTACGGGATAGGAAGAGCTTTGATCATCTATTACAATGAACCAGAGAAGACTACTCCAGTTGTTGAAGAAATTGCGCCTAAGCTAACCATAGATTTGCCTTTTTCCTTTTCATACAAAGAAAACAAAGCTGCACCGTGGAAGTATGACTACAGCGTGGTTATGCCAGGGTCTTCAAGTCAGCAAGATATTACAGGTGTGGGGCACTTAACACGAAGTGGAAGGTGTTATGCCCCTGAGGTTGTTGAATAGGGACCAACAAGAAAGGATGGAGGAATGAACAAAGAGAAAAAAGCAGCTGAACCAGTTCATTTTGAGATGGATTTGTCAAAAGAAGTATAAAGGGGGTCAGCCCCGGTAAACAAGATAAAAGAGCCGGTGAATGAGAAGGAAGCCTGCGAGTTCTTAAAATTCATAAAGCATAGTGAGTATAGTATGGTTGAGCAACTGCAACGTCAACCAGCTAGAATTTCAATCTTATCTTTGCTTTTGAACTTGGAGCCACACAAAAATGCCCTGTTAAGAGTGTTGAATTAGGCATATGTGGCTAACAACATATCTGTAGAAAAATTAGACAGGTTGGTGGGAAACATTTCGAAAGACGACCATATATATTTCAGTTATGATGAAATACCACCCAATGGTATTGGGTCCACAAAGGCTCTTCACATAACAACCACTTGCAAGGGGCATATACTACCGAGGGTGCTTCTAGATAATGGTTCTTCATTAAATGTAATGCCTTTGGCAACCCTGTCTAAGTTGCCAGTTGATATTTCTTATATGTTACCGAGTTGCACAGTAGTCAGAGCTTTTGATGGTACCAGGAGAGAGGTAATGGGAACTATTGAGGTTTCTCTGGAAATAGGCCCATGCACCTATACGGTGAACTTTCAAGTCATGGATATTAATCCGTCCTATAATTGCTTGTTGGGAAGGTCGTGGATACATTCAGCAGGGACTGTACCCTCATATCTCCACCAAAAGCTAAAATTTGTGATGGAAGGGCATTTGGTCACTGTATCCGATGAAGAGGACATAATAGCCCCTGCATCTACTGAATCTCCTTATGTTGAACCCAATGAAGATGTCGTAGAATGTTTCTTTCGGTCTTTGGAGTTCGTAAATGCGGTTTTCGTCGTTGAAGGACAAAAAATTCCAAAACCAAGGTTGTCCAAGAACACAAGGTTGGGAGTAAGAACTACAGTGGGAAAGGGCTGCAGGGCTGGAAAAGGTCTTGGAAAATATCTTCAAGGGATGGCCCGAGCAATGGAAGTAGTGGGAAAGAAAGATCGATTTGGCTTAGGGTATCTTTCGAAGGCCATAGAAGAGGAAACAAGTTGAAAAGAACCGACAAAGGAGGATGGCCCATCTCGTGGGTATGGATATTGAGTGGGAGCCTATGAATTTCCCACCAATCCTTCACAGCTTCCGCTCTGCTGGTTTTCTATTCGGAGAAAAAAATTCAGAAGATGTGCTCATAATGATCGAGCAAGCTTTTGAAAAGTTCCATGTGAATAAGGGTGGGCAGATACAAGATATGGTGATTTGCATGACTGGGAAGGAAGGAATGGAAAGTGACAATGCGAACTGGATGGTGCGACCTTGTCCACCAGGATATAGACTGACCAATTGGAGTGTGACTGAGTTGCCCATAGTCTTTAAGTCTATTCCAAAGTAATACTTTAAAAAACAATCTTAATTATCTTTACCCAGAGATATTAAGATTTTTTTTTCTGTAATGGGCTTTGATAACTCTAGGAAATAAGTTATTTTGCCACCTTTTATGCTTTTAAATCAGCTAAGTCCTTGAGGATTTCATTAGGATTTGATTAGTTTTAGATGTTTTTATATTTATTTTAATTATCCATTTTTTGTTTAAAATAGTTATTTAGTTGTTATTTATGTATTTTTATAGGTCTAAGGTGATCTGGAGCTTCGTGGTGCAAAACGGTGAAAAATGGTGCAAACTAATGAGCAGGCAGATTTGACCTCTGGAGATTCTTTCAAGAAAAACTTGATCTTAAATACTTCATTTGAGAAAATATCCTTCATGACTTTTGAATCTGACTTCCATACCTTTCCAACAATGTAAGGCTCGCCAAAATCGGACAAGATTTGCCCAGTCAAAATAGCTGAAGAAGTGCGCAAAAATGAAGGAACCAGCAGCGCCGCAGCACCAGATAATTCGAGACTCAGCGCTGCAGCACTGAAAAGTCAGCGCTGTTGTACCAAGGGGTCATGAACAGTCACATAAAAACATAAAAAATCCTGATTTTTACTTGTTTGCTTGGGCACGAAGTTTGGGACTCTAGGAGGCTTTGGACACTTTAAATAGAACTATTTTAGGTCAGAATAAGAGAGATTAGACACCTAGAAACCTAATTCTCTCTCAAGAAGATAGTTGCCATCAAATTCTCTCAAGAAGGTCGGAAGCTTGAAGATTGAAAGACTCAAGAACTGACAACTCTTAGTTTTCTCTTTTCTTTTCTCTTTTTTATTTTTCTTGTGTAGTTGATGATGGTTAAACTATTTGAATATTTGTTTTCATTAATTATGATGAACTAAATTTCTTTTACTAGGATTTCAATGGAACTCAACACATAGTTTGAATTTACTTTCTCTCTCTAGCTTGATTTAATTGTTTGTTGAGTTGTTTGTTCATTCTTGTTCTTAATGCTTCTAATTGCTTGATCACCAATTAGATTGATTTGTTAACCTAAATACAACCTGGAAAAGGGAGTTTAGTGTTAGACATGGATTGAATGACACATGTTTCATATTCATTTATTAGGATGAATTGATCTGCAGGTAGGGTAGGAATACACTTACTTGTCATGTGTAACCATTGCTAGAGCCTAAGCTTAATGAGTTCTTCTGTAATTCAATTATCATAGGAATATAGTTAATTGGTTAAGAAGGATATTTTTATGAGACCATTGGAAGATCCATATAAATTAGATAGAAATATAGGTTAACAACTTATGATCATTAATCAAGTGAAGAGGTAGAGAGAGATTCATGCGAAGTGTTGAGGGAAGTTGTAATCCTAGGCTTTTATAATTAATTGAATTCATCTTTTTAATTTACTTGCTTTTAATATTAGTTTCTTTTAATTTAGTTTTTGATTATCATCTTTAATTAGTTGCTTAGATAAGATTAAGTTGTGTTAATTTTAGTACTTATCAAATTTAGTAGCAATTCCTCGTGGGTTCCACTCTTTACTTTTCATTATATTACTTGTTACGATACGTGCACTTGCGTGGTGAAAATCGACAATAAGTTTTTGGCGCCGTTGCTGGGGAATTGTTTATTATTTTTTTGTTAATATTAATACCAAGCAACCTTAGTCTTAATTTAAACTTTCTTTTTCTTTCTTATTTTCAGGTACAATGGCTGAAGCTGACGAAACAAAGACTTTGCGAGAGTATGGGGTTCCTCTCATGCAACATCTTCAGACTAGTATTCAGAGGCCTGTCATCCAGGCCAATACGTTCGAGATAAAGCCAGCCATCCTTCAAATGATCAATACAACAGTTCAGTTCAGTGGCTTACCGAACAATGACCCGAATGCTCACATCGTGAATTTTTTGGAAGTTTGCGATCTTTTCAAACAGAATGGTGTTACTGATGATGCCATTAGATTGAGACTCTTCTCTTTCTCACTTCGAGATAAGGCCAAGAGTTGGTTGAAGTCTCTTCCTGCTAGCTCCATTACCACTTGGGCTGATCTTGCCCAGAAATTTCTTGCCAAGTATTTTCCTCCTGCCAAGACAGCTAAGATGTGGAAAGTTATCACATCTTTTATGCAATATGACTCAGAATCACTATATGAAGCTTGGGAAAGGTACAAGGATCTGCTTCGACGATATCCTCATCATGGGATACCTGACTGGCTTTAGATAAACACCTTCTACAATGGGTTAATGGGTTCTACTAGAAGTTCTATAGATGCTGCAGCAGGTGGATCACTCATGGGGAAAGAAATTGATGAGGTTTATGATTTAATTGAGGTGATGGCGTCCAATAATTATCAATGGTCCACTGAGCGAATTTGCCAAAGAAAGCTCCAGGTGTTTATTAGTTGGATAAGATTAGTGCTTTATCAGCGTAGATGGCTGCTTTGTCCAAAAAATTTGACACTATGAGTGTGCATTCAGTCCAAAGCCTATTTGTAACATGTGAATTTTGTGGGGAAGGACAAAATAGTGATAAATGCCCAACCAAAGCTGAATTTGCTCAATATGTGGGAAACTATAATAGGCAGCAGAACAACCCATATCCAAAAGACTATAATCCAGGTTGGAGAAATCAGCAAAACTTTTCTTGGAACAACCAAGGGCCATCATCACAAGCTAAGCAAGTAGTCCCTCATGGTTTTCAAGCACAAGCTAGGACTCTTATCCAAGAAAAGAAGACATCTATGGAAGAGATGTTTATGCAATTCATGGAAAGAAATGATAATCTCATTCAGAATCACTCATAATTACTTCAAGAGAATAAAACTTCACTTAGAAATCTTGAGACACAAGTTGGCCAGCTTGCTAATGCACTTAATAATCGTCCTATGGGAACTCTTCCAAGCGATACTATGACCAATCCTAAGAGCCATGGGAAAGAGCAATGCAATGCCATTACTTTAAGGAGTGGGAAAGAAGTAGAAGTGGGTAGCCAGAAGCATAATGAGAGAATTCAAGAGAAGACACCTCGAGGTTATCCACCACCACCCTTTCCTCAATGTCTTCAAAGAAAAGTGCCAAAATTGCCGCCCAAACCTCTTCAAGTGGAAAATTTAGGGGAAAAGAAATTGAAAAAGCACAAGAAGAAGAGAAGAAGCTCCAGTCTATCCACCACCACCTTTTCCTCAGCGCCTTCAAAAGAATAAGCTTGACAAGCAGTTTCAGAAGTTTCTTGAGGTATTCAAAAAGCTCCATATTAATATACCTTTTGCTGAAGCTTTAGAAAAAATGCCTAAGTATGTCAAGTTTATGAAAGAAATTTTGTCTAAGAAGAGGAAATTGAATGAGATTGAGACAGTTGCACTTACTGAAGAGTGCCGCGCTATTCTTCAAAAGAAACTCCCACCCAAACTCAAAGATCTGGGAAGCTTCACTATTCCATGCGCTATTGGGGATGAATTTTTTGGTAAAGCTTTATGTGATTTGGGGGCGAGTATCAATTTAATGTCTCTTTCTATCTATCGCAAGCTTGGTTTAGGGGAGATAAAGCCCACTATAGTGATGTTGAAACTTGCTAATAGATCCATCAAACATCCAAGAGGCATGGTTGAGGATGTGCTAGTCAAGGTTGACAAAATTCTTCTTTCCTACTAATTTCATTGTGCTTGACATGGAGGAAGATAGTGAAATACCCATAATTCTTAGGAGACCATTCTTAGCCACTAGTAGAACTCTTATTGATGTGCAAAAAGGAGAACTTACCATGAGAGTTTTAGACCAACATGTAACTTTTAAAGTTTTTAAGGCTATGAAGTTTCCTAACGAATTTGATGAATGTTTTGCAGTTAAAGTGATGAACAGTGATTCCAAAGAAGCATTCAATGAAAGTTGTTCCACCACACCATTTAAGGCAATTTCACATTCTACTTCCAAGATGCATGGAAGCCACAATTTTGTGAATGCAAGGCCTCATAAAGCAAAAAAAAAAGGGGGGGGCAATGGTTCAAGTGGAAGGATGTCGGTTAATGAACAATGAGATAGTCAAGCCGATGACTATAAATCAAGCGCTTCTTGGGAGGCAACCCAAGTTCTAAACTTTTTAATTTTTCTTTTATTTTAATTTTTAGAGTATTTCTATTATTATTAATTTATTTTTACTTTGTTTTCTTTTTTAGTGACTACTCACCCAACTTGGACAAGCATGATAAAGTCTAAGAGGAAACTAAAGCTTTTCCTGCTTTGCTTGCATCGATAGGGGAGTTTTCTTGTTCTTACTCTTTTTAGTTCTAAACATTGAGGACAATGTTTGTTTTAAGTTTGGGGGTGTGTCTTTAGATTTATTTTAGTTTGTGTGATTGTCTTATTTTATTATTAGGAGTCTAATTTTTTTTTGTTTTTGCTTGAGATACATTGCACTTAGAATGATGAAATCCTTATCCAATGATGAATTTTAGTTATTGATTTATTTTGATTCTTGGGAAAACATAAGCATGGGAAAAATTTGTGTTAAATTCTTTTGTTAGTTTCATGGTAGGATGCGATTTTCACAAATTAAGCACTTAATCTCTTGCTTAGATTTGCATTGCTTATTTAAAGACTGATTATGTTGATATGAATTACAATTATGTCTAGAACCTAGAATTTGTTTGATTCTCTCTTGAGGTGAAATCCTAGACAACACTAAGTTGAGGAACTGATTTAGGCCATCTTTGGATCGTTTGAGCCTTTCAAGCTTACCTTTATACATTAATATCCTTAGTCTATCTCTTTGTGCCTATTGATATATCTATTTTCTTTGATTGCCACATATTTTAGCCTAACCAAATAAGAAAAACCATGATTAACCCTCACTACATAGGCATGTGATGATATTACAAGAAACAATTATGAGCCATGTTGAATTTGGGTGAAATGGTGATGTGAATTTACTTTCTAAAAAAAAAAAGGTTATGGTTCTTTGAGAACGAAGAATAGAAAGAAAAAAAAAAGTGATTAAATTGGTGAAGCAAAAAGGAAGTGTATTCAAAGAAATAATGGAGGATGTAATTTGAAGAAAAGACTATGGCTCTCAAAAATCCTGTTAAAAATGTAAAGTGTCTATGAGTGAACTTAAACCGAAATTTATCCTTTATCATACCTTGACCCTAGCCTTACATTACAAGCTTAATAAAGACCTACTTGATCCTTGATAAAGTGTTAGTCTACATTAGTGGAGAGATAGATGAAAAGCAAACATATGAGAATCTAGTATTAATTCATATTTTGCATTGATATAAACTTATTTAGATTGCATGTGATGATTTGCAAAGAGATTATACACACACACACTGAAAATCCATTCAAGCATGAAGTTTACGATTGAATTGAATCAAGGATTTGGATTATGTTTATGTGCTACTTTGAATCAGGATCTTGAGGTAACTTTTGAGGAAAATTTAAGAAATCATTGTTTGAGTGCATTTATCTTGTAGACACCTTATTTTGTCCGGACCACTAAAATAGGTATGTTTTCTTCCTAAATTGATGTTTCAGAATGTAAAAAGACTTTTTTCATCCTGCAGGTGGTACTCCGGGACTTAGTCTAAGAAGGCGAGCATAAAAAGTCAAACTTGAAAAAAGTCAACCTCAAAAAGTCAACCTCAAAAAGTCAACTACTAGAAAAGTCAACCCACTTTCAAAATCAAGATTTGAAGTTCAATTGGAAAATAGCGAAAGAATTTTGATAATCCGAGGTCTACATCGAAAGATATGGAGTTCGAAAGTTGGGTTATGGAGATTCACTAGAAAGGAAACCCAAATCCGGGAAATTTGGAGAAAAATGCTTAAATGATCGAATTGGTCAAAATTGAATGTTCCAAATGAAAGAGAAGCACTGACTACAGGTAATGGAGAAGCCACTTGAAATAAAAACTCAAAGAAAAGTCAATCCGAAAGAAAACCGAGAATTAGGGTTTTTGGTGGATTTCGATGAAATTGGGAAGAATTACAGAAATGGCCCGAATTGATAAGACTAAAGCCCTAATGGATTAGGAGTGATTAAAAAGGATAGCCCAAAAGCTCAATTTGAAGAAAATATGAAAATCGAACTTGTTTTGAGCAAAATCGGGTTTCGGATGTAAAAGGGCAAAATTGGAAAATTTGGGAAAAATAGAAAATGAACTCCAAAAATTCTGAAAAACAGAAAATCTCATTCTTAAATCATTTTGAAGAGATTGGCAAAAGAAAATCTTGATTCGGAGTTCGTTTGCAAAATGGCCAAATCCCCGGTCTCCTATGCAGAAATTCAAGAAGATAAATCTCGAAAAAATAGCAAATGAACTCCAAAAATTCTGAAAATTTGCAAATCTCATTTTTAAATCATTTTGAAGATATTGGCGAAAGAAAATCTTCATTTGGAGTTCGTTTGAAAAATGGCCAAATGCCGAGCCCCCTATGTAGTAATTCAAACAGATAAATCCTGAAAAAATACCAAATGAGCTCCAAAACTTATGAAAACTTTCAGATCACACTTTTAAATTATTTGTAAGAAACTGGTGAAGAAAAATCTGGATTTGGTGCTCGTTTAAAAAATGGTAAAGTTTGGGGGCATAAAAGGGCAATTTTGGAAGAAAAAATCCAAATAAATAGAAAATAGACTCAAAAAATTTTGAAAACTTCCAGAATTCAATTTATTATTATTTTGAAAGTATTGAAAAAAGAAAATTTGAATTTGGAGTCCATTTTCCATTTATTTATGCTCGGGGGGCAAAAAGGTCATTTAACCCAAAAAACCGAAAAGGGTCTTCTTGCCTTTTAAAAAAATGAAACATGGGCTGGAAGAAGGAGGGCTGGCCGGCCAAGGCCTAAATATGGGTAGGAAGTTTCTGATTTTTTAATCAAAAGGCCAACAATGAAGAGTTAGTTATTTTTTTTATCAAGCCTTTACAAATAAGCCACATGGACCAATGCATGAAGTGGGAGAGTGTCAACATAATGGCTTAAGATTCTTGAACAGCTGTAATTGTGGATAGCTGATGGCCTAATCTAAGGGTGATAATTTCATGTTTTAAACATCTTGGATCAATAGCCCTTGGATGAAAATTGGTTGATGGAAAAATGACAACATCCTAGCCTAGAGGGGGGTTTCGACCACACTACAAGGAGCATTCTTCCTTTCATTTTCAGCTACACTCACTCTCTATTCTCTTTTGCTTTTGGCTGATTTTCTCTCCATTGTTGAAAAGCAAAAAGAAAAGTTTAGAAAAGAAAAGAAATAAAAGGAAAAGCTTGAAAGATAGCTTCTAGAGGTTGCTTTAAGCACCATACTCTTGCACTTTCTTTGATTTTCCATTCTTGATTTTCTGTTTTGATTATTATTTTGGTGAGTTTCTTTTGATTTTTCTTTTTAAATAAGTGTTTTTAATGTTCTTCTTTAAGTTCCTTCTTCATCCTTTCTTGTAAAAAGCTCTTGAATTTTTTTTCCCTTTGATTTTGTATATGGCCGAATAGCCTAGTTTTTTTTAGAGTTGCTGTTTGCTTTGTTATTTCAAGTTATTCTTGGTATTTAATAAGTTTTGATGCTTTAAATTTTCTTTTAATACATAAACTTGAAGCTTGTTTTAATGTGGTTGCTTGCTTATTTCCATTTTTGAGTCTATTATCATGTTTATTTTACTATTCTTGCATTTTTGATTTTCTGTTTTCAAAATGTTTAAGTTTGTTATATGTTTTATATTTTGTAATCCATGTGTTTGTGAAAATTCTTGTTGGTTTTCATGCCTCTACTTTATATTTTCATGATTTGAGTGTTATTCTTTAGTTAAGCATGTTAGTATATCAAGTGTTTGTGAAAATGCCATGCTCATTTTGAACATGAGGCCATTTGGCCACCTTCATTTTGTTTGCTTTGTGTGTGCATTTTTGTTATGTTAGTTGATAGGTTTGTATTTTCATGACGTTTGGTTGAGTATTTTGTTCAAGCATGCCATGTTTTTGTGTAATTGCCATGCATATTTTAGGTTTAGGATTGGTTTGTTTGCCATGCATTTTAGACCTAAGTTGCATTAAATGCCATGCAAGTTCATTTAGGTCTAGGTCATTTTATTGATGCCATGCATTTTTCATGTCATTTAGGTTTTAAATCATGCATTTCATGCATCATATTTTCTGTATTTTTCATGCATTTCATGTCCATGCGACTTGACTTATGACATAGGCCAATCAATGGTTCAACGTCATGCTCTCTTGAGCATACTTGTGGAAAATTAAAAAGTTGTCAAATTGATTATTCTACCTTTGTGATTTTTTTTACTTAGCAAATTTTTGTCTAACTTTTCAAAAGTGTTAGCTACTGTTTATGAGTCATTTAGAGAGTCTTTAATATTTTTACTTTGATTTTTAAATGATTTTATCAAAGGCAAAAGAATGTGTTTTGGCAAAACAGTTTTTTACCCAGTATTCGTACTTTCTCGATTTATCTGGGTAGTCATCTTTATCAGAAAATTAAGCCGATTTTTTCCCGTGTAGTTTTATATGTTGTAAGTCTCCAGTACTTTTTTTAGATTTTTGTGAATTTTTAAAACTAGGGTAAAAAATCGTGCTTTAAAATTGAATTGAATTTGAAGGAAAATCATTTTTCTGTATTGGTTAAGTTACTTAGAGGGAGCTGATTAGGAAGTTTAGCTACTGAATTAGGGTAGTTTCTAAGCCTTTTAAACTCTAAAAATGATTTTTTAAGTCTCGGGTTAAGGGTGGTCAAGTCCGGGATTTTAAACTTAGGAAATTAGAGCTATTTAAAAAGGGTTAAGCTAAGTTTTTATTTTTAATCTAAGCTTTTTCAAAATTGTTTTCAAACAATCACAAAGTATTTTGGTTTTAGAATATTTAATTTGATATATTTTCCTAAGGTAGTCGGATATCTTTTTAGATATATGGATTTCCTTAATTAAAGGAAAAAATACACTTTCATGCATTGCATTTTCCATACTCATGCATTTTATATAATATGTGATTTTTGCTATGATAATTTCTATGGTATTGTTATTACTTTGATTTATATTTTTGATGTTATATTGTTTATTATATAGTTTTGAATATTTCATGATATCCTATGCTTTTTATTTAGTTATTTTTGTCATATTGTTTAGCATATGCTATGTTCATGCATTATTATTTTTATTTTCATGCATATTATGATAGCATTATTTTATATTTCATGTCATTTAGATTATATGCCATATCATTTATATTTGCCATGTCATTTAAATTATTTCATTTCATATAGAATATATTATGTTACCTAGGTCATTTCATTTCATGTATAATATATTATGTTACCTAGGTCATTTCATTTCATTTAGAATATATTATGTCACTTAGGATATTTTATTTCATTTAGAATGTATCATATGATTTAGGATATTACATTTCATATAGAATATATCATGTTACCTAGGTCATTTCATTTCATTTAGAATATATCATATAACTTAGGATATTTCATTTCATTTAGAATATGCTAAGATATTTAAATGATATCATATCATTTAAGTTGCATTATATTATTTAGACTTTGCTATGTCATTTTATTTATGTTATACATATTCATATTCATATTTTTTTTAAAATGTTTTCAAAAAGGTAATGATTTTCAATAAAATAAAGATATTCCCGAGTTAAAATAATTCATGAATTCTCTACCGGGTTTGCTGGGGAGGATATCATCAATTATCATTAATAACAGAATATCTTCTTTAAAATGAGAATGATTCAGAAAGTTTTCCAAACTAATAAAAATTTATATATTTTGCCACGTTTGTTGGGGAATATAGAAAAATTTTGAATTTATAAATTCCGGATCATTTTCAATTAAAAATGGAATTATTTTTTTCATTAAATTGGGAATTAACTTGAAATTCTAAATTTAAAACCGACTTTTTACCAGGATTTGAGATAATACACGATTAATAAGGTACCATTTATACGGGCGTTGGGGTGCTAATCCTTCCCCACACGTAACCGAGTCCCAAACCCGTTTCTTTGATTTCTCTGGTTTAAAACGCATACTTGAAATTGATTTTTAAAATGTTTTAATTAATTTTAAAATATTTTATAAAATCGGTTTTAATAGGTAGCCGATCATACCTAGCTAAAAAAGATTGGTGGCAACTCCATGTCTTTTTCAAGGTCATTTTCAAAACCTTCATCTTTCAAGAGGAATTAAGTTGACTTTTTCTTGATTTTTTTAATGTCACGCTTAACGAATAATAAAATCTTGTGATGAGACTTGTTATTTTTTAGGTTGCAACAGCTTGGCGACTCCACTGGGGACATATTAGAAAGTCAGGCCTAAAATTAGTCGTGTGTTATCAAAGTCTCGGTTGTGTTGGTTTAATTGGTATTTAATTTTAATTCCCATATTTAAAAAAAAAAAAAAAGATAACTTCAAAAATAATAAAATGTTTTTAAATATGTCCATATTCATGTGCATAGATATTATAATTGTTCTTTGGTTATTTTGGTGCATATATTCATTTATTGTTTAATTGATGACTTATGTTGTTTAATCTTGTTGGGGCATTTAGAATAAGGGATGTAAAATAGGTGGTGAAAGGTTTGTTATTTATCCTCACACACTACACTACAAGTGCATTTGCATATCACGAATCCTATACCCGAGTTCCGTCCTTTTAGGTGGGAGCGTAACTAAGCCTTTGTGATTAACAATCCACATGGGCTAGTGAAACACTTTCGGAGTACTAAATTACCTGAGCCTTCGTGATTAACAATCCGCATGGGCTAGGGAAATAGACTCTAACAAATTGAACCCGCTTTTATCGGGGTGCCTTACTAGCCTTCACCGGCGACAGTGAGGAACAATTCTGGGCTTTTAGAACTAATTCACCTTCATATAGTAAACCTAGGCGAAGCCATGCCGGATTTCCAATTAGATATCCCAGAGTTAAGAACATATGGAGGAATATTTCCAATCCTTTTACCTTCTATTCTACTTTCCGAATAAGTTTATTTTTGGAAATCAAACAACGATGAACGTACATCACAATGCCCGTTGTAGACACCTAATTTTGTCCAGACCACTAAAACAGGTATGTTTTCTTCCTAAATTGATGTTTCCGAGTGTCAAAAGACTGTTTTCATCCTGCAGGTGGTACTCCGAGACTTACTTTAAGAGGGCGAGCATAAAAAGTCAAACTTGAAAAAAGTCAACTTCGGAAAAAGTCAACCCCGAAAAGTCAACCCCAAAAAGTCAACTACTAAAAAAGTCAACCTACTTTCAAAATCAAGATTTTAAGTTCAATTGAAAAATGGTGAAAGAATTTTGATAATCCGAGGTCTACATTGAAAGATATGGAGTTCGGAAGTTGGGATTTGGAGATTCAGTAGAAAGGAAACCCTAATCCGTGAAATTTGGGGAAAAGTGCTTAAACGATCAAATTGGTCAAAATTGAAGGTTCCAAATGAAATATAAGCACTGACTAGGGTAATGGAGAAGTCACTTGCAAGAAAAACCGAAACAAAAGTCAATCCGGGAGAAAACCGAGAATTAGGGTTTTTAGTGGATTTCGGTGAAATCGGGAAGAATCACAGAAATGGCCCGACTTGGTAAGACCAAAGCCCCCAATGGATGAAGAATGATTAAAAAGGATAGCCCAAGGCTCAGATTGAAGAAAATCTGAAAATCGGACTTGTTTTGAGCAAAATCGGGTTTCGGATGCAAAAGGGCAAAATCGAAAAATTTGGGAAAAATAGCAAATGGACTCCAAAAATTCTAAAAATTTGTCAATATCATTCTTAAATCATTTTAAAGAGATTGGAAAAAGAAAATCTTGATTCAGAGTTCGTTTGCAAAATGGCCAAATCCCGAGCTTCTTATGTAGTAATTCAAAAAGGAAAATCCCGAAAAATAGCAAATGAGCTCCAAATCTTCTGAAATTTTGCAAATCTCATTTTTAAATTATTTGAAAGAGATTGGAGAAATAAAATCTTGATTCGGAGTTCGTTTGCAAAATGGCCAAATCCTGGGCTTCTTATGCAGTAATTCAAAAAGATAAATCCCGAAAAAATAGCAAATGGACTCCAAAAATTCTAAAATTTTAAAAATATCATTTTTAATTTATTTGGAAGATATTGGAAAAAGAAAATCTTGATTCGGAGTTTGTTTGCAAAATGGCAAAATCCCGGGCCTCCCATGTAGTAATTCAAGCCGATAAATCCCGAAAAAATACCAAATGAGCTCCAAAAATTATGAAAACTTCTAGATCAAACTTTTTAATTATTTTGAAGATATTGGTGAAGAAAAATCTTGATTTGGAGCTCGTTTAAAAAATGGTAAAATGTAGGGGCATAAAAAGGCATTTTTGGAAGAAAAAATCCAAATAAATAGCAAACAGACTCGGATAATTTTGAAAACTTCCAGAACTCAATATTTTATTATTTTGGAAGTATTAAAAAAATAAAAATTGAATTTGGAGTCCGTTTGATATTTATTTGCATCCGAGGGGCAAAACGGTCATTTCACCCAAGCAACCGAAAAGGGCTTCTTTGGGCCTTTCAAAAAATCAGATTTGGGCTGGAAAAAAAAAGTGCTGGCCTGCCCAAGCCCAAAGGAAGGAGGAAGCTTCTGATTTTTCAATCTAATGGCTAAAAATCAAGAGTTCGTTAGAGATTCTCTTTGATCAAGCCATGGTGATTAAGCCACATAGGCTAAGAAAGATGTCAACATTATTCTTGAACAGCTGTAATTTGAGAGATCTGAGATGCTAATCTAAAGGTGGTAATTTCATGATTTTTCACCTTGAATTATTAGCCATTTGATGGAAAATTGGTTACAAGGAAAATGACAACATCTTTGGGGAATATAGAGGGCCATTCGGCCAGCTCTAGGAGGAGGGCAGAAAATTCATTTTTTCATTTCATTTTGGCTGAGTTCTTTGAGTTTTTACTTCTTTTTTCTCTCCTTGGTTGAAAGCAAAAAAGAAAAGTTTAGAAAAGAAAGGAAAGTTTGAAGAGAAAAGCTTGAAATATTAGCTTCTTGAGGTTGCTCTTGAGCACCAACTCTTGCACTTTCTTGATTTTCCATTCTTGTTTTTTCTAATTTGATTATTATTTGGTGAGTTTCTATTTTAAATAAATGTTTTTTTATTGTTCTTCTTAAATTCTTCCTTCATCTCTTTCTTAAGTATATTTTTTACATTTTATTTTTACAATAAACTCACCATGGCCAAATGGCCTACATTATTTAGTTAAGTTGCTATTTTGATTTATTTTACCATATTGTTTATGTTATTTTCTTTGATTTTGATGTTTTAAATGTTATGTTACTTCATATTCTTGAGTTATATTTTAATTTGGTTGCTTTGTTTGTTGCCATTTATGTTTTAAATATCATGTTTTGCATTTTTAATTTTCTGTTTTCATGATGTTTAAATTTGAGCATGTTTTAGATTTAGTATATCAAGTGTTTGTGAAAATGCTTGTGTGGTCTTTGCATGATTTGAGTTTTATATCTTAGTTGAGCATGTTTTAGATTTAGTATATTAAGTGTTTGTGAAAATGCTTGTGTGGTTTTTGCATTATTTAAGTGTTATATTTTAGTTGAGCATGTTAGTATACAAAGTGTTTGTGAAAATGCCATGCTTATTGGAGCTTGAGGCCATTTGGCTACTCCATGTGTTTTGCATTGTGTGTTGCATTTTTTGCCATGTTAGTTGATAGGTTTTTGCATTTGCATGACATTTGATTTAGTTTTGCATGCTAGTATACCAAGTGTTTGTGAAAATGCCATGCTTGCTAGTTACATTATGCTATTCGGCCATCCTTGAAATTTTTGCATTTTATGTGCATTCTTGCTATGTTAGGTGATAGGTTAGCATTTGCATGATATTTGATTGAGTTTTTGGTTTAAGCATGCTTTGTGTTTGTGAAAATGCCATGCATATTTTAGTTATTAAGTTAGGTTTATTTGCCATGCATGTTCATGCATTTTAGGTCTAGGTTGCATTAAATGCCATGCAAGTTCATTTAGGTCTAGGTCACTTTATGAATGCCATGCATTTTTTCATGACATTTAGGTTTAAATCCATGCATTTAATGCATTATGTTTGCTGTATTTTTTCATGCATTTCATGTTCATGCCACTTGAATAATGACTTGAGCCAATTAATGGTTCAAAGTCATGCTCTCTTGAGCACACTTGTGAAAAATTAAGTTTGTCAAGTTGATTATTCTACCTTTGTGATTTTTTTTACTTAGAAAATTTTTATTTAACTTTCAAAAAGTCCTAGCTACTGTTTGTGAGTTATTTTATGAGTTTCAAATATTTTTACTTTGATTTTTAAATGATTTTATCAAAGGCAAAAATATGTTTTGACAAAACAGTTTTTTTTCACCCAAAACTCGTACATCTCAGATTTTTCTGGGAATTCATCTTTGATCAGAAACTTCAGCTGATTTTTTCCCGTGTATTTTTACATGTTCTGAGTCTCCAGTATTTTGTTCAGAATTTTTTGAATTTTTAAAAATAGGATAAAAAATCTTGGCTTAAAACTGGACAGTGGAGTCAGAATTTAATTTTAAAGAAAAATCATTTTTCTGTTTTGGTTAAGTTACTTAGAGTGGGCTAATTAGGAGGGTTAGCTACTGACTTAGGGTAGTTTCTAAGCCTATTTAAACTCTAAAAATGGTTTTTTGGGTCTCGGTTTAAGGGTAGTCAAGTCCGGATTTTTAAACTTGGGAAATTAGAGCCATTTAAAAAAAGATTTAGCCCAGGTTTTATTTTTAATTCAAGCTTTTCAAAATTGTTTTCAAACAATCACAAAGTATTTTGGTTTTTAGAATATTTAATTTGACATATTTTCCTAAGGTAGCCGGATATCTTTTTAGATATACGGATTTCCTTAATTAAAGGAAAAAATACATTTCATGCATTGCATTTTCCATATTCATGCATTTTATATAATATGTGATTCTTGCTATGATAATTTCTATGATATTGTTATCATTTTGAGTTATGTTATATTGTTTATTATATGATTTGGAATATTTCATGATATCCTATGCTTTTTATTTAGTCATTTTTTTGTCATATTATTTAGCATATACTATGTTCATGCATTATTATTTTCATTTTTATTTTCATGCATATTATATGATAGCATTATTTCATATTCCATCTCATTTAATTTATATGCCATATCGTTCATGTTTGCCTTGTCATTTAAATTATTTCGTTTCATATGGAATATGTTATGTTACTTAGGTTATTTTATTTCATTTAGAAAATATCATGTTACTTAGGTTATTTCATTTCATATAGAATATGTTCTGTTACTTAGGTTATTTTATTTCATTTAGAATAAATAATATGACTTAGGATATTGCATCTCATATAGAATATACTATGTTACCTAGGTCATTTCATTTTATTTATAATATGTCACATAACTTAGGATATTTTATTTCATTTAGAATATGCTAAGGCATTTATTTCATTTCATTTAGAATATGCTAAGGCATTTACATTATATCATATCATTTAGGAAGCATTATATTATTTAGATTTTGCTATGTCATTTTATTTATGTCATGCATATACATATTCATATCTTTTAAAATGTTTTTAAAAGGATAATGATTTTTCAATAAAAAATAAAGATATTCTCGAGTTAAAATAATTCATGAGTTCTCAACCGGGTTTGCTGGAGGGAATATCATCAATTATCATTAATAAAGGAAAATCTTTCTTTCAAAAAAGAGAATGATTTGGAAAGTTTTTCAAAACTAATAAAAATTTCTATATTTTGCCACGTTTGTTGGGGAATATAGGAAAAGTTTGAATTTATAAATTCCGGATCATTTTTAATACAAAATGGAATTATTTTTCTTTAAATTGGGAATTAACTCGAAATACTAAATTTAAAACAAACTTTTTACCGAGACTTGAGATAACACACGATTAATAAGGTACCGATTTACACGGGCGTTGTGGGGGTGCTAATCCTTCCTCACACGTAACCGACTCCCGAACCCGCTTCTTTGATTTCTCTGGTTTAAAACGCAGACTTGAAATTGGTTTTTAAAATGTTTTAATTAATTTTTAAAATATTTTATAAAACCGGTTTTAATAGGTGGCCGATCACACCTAGCTAAAAAAGATTGGTGGCGACTCCATGTCTTTTTTTATGGTCATTTTCAAAACCTTCATTTTCCTAGAGGAATTAAGTCGACTTTTCCTCGGTTTTTTTAATGTCACGCTTAACGAATAATAAAGTCTTGCGATGAGACTCGTTACTCATTAGGTTGCGACAGCTTGGCGACTCCGCCGGGGACTTTTTAGAGAGTCAGGCCTAGAATTATTCGTGTGTTATCTAAGTCTTGGTTTGTTGGTTTAATTGGTATTTAATTTTAATTCCCATATTTTTTTGAAAATAAAAGAGAATTTTGAAAATAAAAAAATGTTTTAATATGTCCATATTCATGTGCATTCATATTATTATTTGTTCTCTGGTTATTTTGTTGCGTATATTTATATGTTTGTTTAACTGATGCTTTACATTGTTTGATTTTAGTGGGGTATTTAGAATAAGGGTTGTAGAATAGGTGGTGACAGGTTTGTTTTGTTCCTCCGCACACTGTATTTGCATTTGCATAACATGAATCCTCTACCCGGGTTTCGTCCTTTTAAGTGGAAGTAAAGTAACTACGCCTTCGTGATTGATCCTCCGTATGGGCTTGTGAAACACTTCCGGAGTATAAAGTACCTAATGCCTTCGTGATAATCCTCCGTACGGGCATAGGAAAATATACTCTAACGAATTGAACCCGCTTTTATCGGGGTGCCTTACTAGCCTTCACCGGCGACAGTGAGGAACAATTCGGGGTCTTAGAACCAATTCACCTTCATATAGTGAACCTAGGCGAAGCCATACCGGATTTCTGTTAGATACCCGAAGTTTAAGAACACATGGAGGAACATTTCCAACCTTTTACCATCTTTCTATATATTAGATACAAATTGGGTGAAGATGAACGAACATCATACCACTCGTATTTTTTTTTTTTATTATTTTGTCCCAAAGGCGTCGTAATGCCGAAGCTCTGTTTAAATTTTTGGGACATTTTTTTTAAAAGCATGTTGTTATTTATGTTATATTTGTGAATTCATTTCCTTACTAATCTATTTCTTTCTGTTTTCTTTTCTTTGACATGCATCATAGACATCATCATACACTTGAAGTTTATTGGCCTCGGGATAGTTATCAACCCAAAGGACTTTCATGGAGTGTCAGGTTATTTCAGTGAAAGAAGATCATGCAGTAGTCAGGGCACGGTCGAAAAAAGATCAGAGGGAGGATGGTGATTGCCTCAAGAAAGATTATGTGTCAGTATTGCCGGATAGGGTCAAAGTGGATCTTAGACAGAATAATCTTCGAGGGTTAGCCGACATTTGGAATTAGTGGAATGTATCAGAGAAAGAAGCCTTCACTCAGAAATATGGAGACATAGCACTCTTAATTCCGATTCAGGTCAATAGTGGGTTGATTCAGGCTATGGTACAGTTTTGGAATCCTGCTTATAGATGTTTCACTTTTGACAAGGAAGATATGACACCACTGATCGAAGAATATTCGACACTGTTACGTATTGAATGTCCTAATCCTGATCGGTATATTTGAAGGAAATGAAACCTTCAGGTTTGAAGAAGAAAGTGGCTAGGATCACAGGAATGGATACAACATGGGTTAAGAGTCATGTGGACACAAAGCAGAAAAATGGGTGCATTCCATGGGAAACTCTCCGACAGTTGATATTGGGTTGTTCCGACAAAGCAAAAGCCAGGGACATCTTCGCCCTAGCCATCTACGGGTTAATCATATTCCCGAAGATATTGGGTCATGTGGATATAGCCGCGTTTGATTTCTTTGAAAAGTTGGAACAGAAGATCAACCCATCTCCGGCCATTATAGCTGAAACTATCCGATCCCTGAACTTTTGTAAAAAGGCAGGACAAGGGAGGATCAAGGGGTGTGTACAACTCCTTTATATTTGGATTCAAAGTCACTTTTGGAAGATAGAAAATGTATCCTTCAAGCCGTACATGAAGACTTTAGTTTCGATTAGGGAATTCCTTCAAAATGATTGGCCTAAAGACGGGAATGAAGAGAAATGGGTCAACATGTTCCGGAATCTAAAAGGGGAAATGGTGACTTGGAGAGCTCTATGGATGGTTCCTATGCCGATTATGTACAAATGTGGGGACAACCCGAGAGTTCCACTACTCGGAATTTGGGGGTCCGTGAGTTATACGCCTTTGTTGGTGCAAAGACAGGTTGAGTCTCGGCAATTCACACCCATGACTCATAATCTAGGATCATCAGAGTTCACTTATTGGGAAGACGGATATTCCAGAAAAGTGCGGGCAGCGATTGAAGCATGGAAGAAAACTCACCGGATAAAGGTGGCCAGATATGCCGACACCGTCACACCTGATTACCTGGTATGGAGGGAATTAAGGGTTAATGATAGACTATTGACGTCAGATGGGGAGGAGGTCCAGTTCATGAATCCGTCACCGAGGGAAATGCCATCAGAGTTAGAAATTTCAAGAGCGGAATTTGACAAAGAAAAGGCTCGGATGAGCAAGGAGATTGCTCGACTACAAGAAGAGCTTGAGGACATGAAAGATAGGGAATCAGCTCGGGAAAAAGAGAAGGAACAGATTAAGAGAGAAAGAGACATCGTTAAGGGTGACCTTCGGGTATTACATTTGGAGAACAAGAGGTATCACTTTGAGATCATATTTGAGGGGACTCTCAAAACTTCCGGAGAGTGGGAACATGAGGTCAAAAACCTCAAGAAGGAGAATAACTACTGGAAGGAGAAAGCAAAACATGAGGAAGCCCGAGCAAATCAACTGGAGAAAAAATAAGCTAGGGAAAGCTTACACAGCGATGCTTCTACTGACACGTCAAAGGGTCGTGAACAAGTAGAGATCAGATGGAAGAGCAAGGCAATCAAAAGAGGACAGTGAAGAAGGTCCAGAATCCGAGGGAATTACCAGTGTTTTGTAATAGTTTTTAGGAGAGATAGGTTATTATGTTGTCTAAAGCAGGGATCTTTTCTTTAATGTATTTAGTTCCAGGAAATCAATGAAAGACCGTTTGGTTGGAATTAATAATGGGCCAATACTTTAAATGCATTCATTATTCACTAATTCTTTCTTTTATATTTTATTTGTTCATAATCATTCATTCATTTATTCTTTATAAATTGTTCATACACTTAGTCATTTATTGGTCCATTCATTTATTCATTATATGTTCATCCACTTAATCATTTACTTAGTTGTTCATTCATTAACACCGATTCATTCCTATATTCATTTATTAATTTTTTATAAAATAAAATAAGAAATGTGTCAATAATTTATAATCCATGGTTTTTAAAAAAATAAAGGTACAATTGGTCGCACTCAGAAAGAACCAGATTTCCAACACTCTTACAATACTCGGTCTCGAACAAAAGATGGAAAACGATCAACTTGCCAAAATTGAGAGAATGGAAAGAATCCAGAGAGTACTACAAGAACAGTTGACTAAGTCTCAAGAGGAGACACGAGAACAGATGACAAAGCTAATGGAGATGATGAGCACTATGATGAAACAGAAGTGGCCCGGAGAGAATTCAGTTGCTGGAATGGGGGCAATGAATCAGAAGGATAGACCAGAAGTGGTACAGAGAAATAGCCAGACATCCCACCCTGTGGGAAATGAAATCCCAACTGGGGCAGCATCCTACATCTACATCCAGCCGACGACCGAAGCACAGATTTTTGATCCAAAAAGGGGTAACATCGGAGTTGATCCAATTGAGGTTGAGGTTCCAGACTTCGAAGAAATGGTAGAGAAGGAAAGGGCCAAAATGACTGAACTAAAGAGGGTCGAAACTGCTGAATCTGAAAAGAAATATCAGTTGTTGGAAGAAAGGCTAAGAGCAGTGGAAGGAGCAGAGTTGTTTGGCAGTATAGATGCCAAAGAGATGAGCCTGGTACATGATCTAATAATTCCACTGAAGTTCAAAGTACCAGACTTTGAAAAGTATAATGGGACCACCAACCCATCGGCTCATCTGACTATGTACTGTAGAAGGATGACAGGGCATGAGGATAATGAAAAATTGCTTATTCATTGCTTCCAGGACAGCTTAACAGGGTCAGCCACCCGATGGTACAACCAACTCAGTCGTACCAAGATTCGTTCATGGACGGATTTGGGCAGGGCTTTTATGGAATACTATAAGCACGTTTCTGACATGGTACCGGATAGGCTGTCATTACAAAACATGGAAAAGAGGTCCAATGAGACCTTCAAGGAGTATTCACAGAGGTGGAGGGATCTGGACACACAAGTGCAACCCCTTTTAACCAACAAAGAAACCACAGTGCTTTTCATCAACACATTGAAAGCACCTTATTATGACAGATTGGTGGGAAACGCTACCAAAGATTTTGCGGATATGGTAATATCTGGAGAAATGATTGAGTCAACCATTAAGAGTGGAAAGATGGAAGGGGGTGAGTCTGCTACCCCAAAGAGAGCTTTTCCTACAAAGAAAAAGGAGGAAACCCATGCAGTAAGCTTCAACCAATACCCTTATACACCTCCTACACCATACACACCACCGAGGCCTTATACCCCTACCACACCTTATACACCTCCTACACCATACACACCATACCCGGGGTATAATCCTTATTACCCTAATATCAACCAACTTACCCAAAACCCGTTCCCCTACACCAATATACCACAACAGCCATTCCCAACTGGCATATCCCCTCAAATCACCCGTCCTAGAAATGCTGTTCCAAATACACAAGGGCCTGCGCGTAATGACCAACGTTCACCAAGGAACGATCAAAAAGCCCAATTTGATCCGATTCCCACTACCTACGGTGATCTATATCCAAAACTGTTGCAGGGTCAACTTGTTGCACCCGTGTACCTAAAACCTTTAACACCTCCATATCCAAGATAGTACAATGCAAACACCAATTGTGCATACCATGCGGGAATCCAAGGACATTCAATTGAAGATTGCCTGGCCTTCAAAAAGAAAGTCCAAAGCCTGATTAATGCTGGGGTAGTGAAGTTTGGATTAAAAAATGGGCCGAACGTAGCTGGAAATCCATTGCCCAATCATGCTGGGAATCAGGTGAATGCAATATTGACCGGAGGGGACAGAAGATTAAAAAGGGATATTGGGGAGGTTAAGACTCCAATGATGACAGTATGGGCTGAAATGGTCAAGGCAGGATTGGTGGAAGGTCTGAAAAAATGGTTGCAAGAAGGGTGCATAATTGGTGCCCGTTCCATAAAGTTGAAGGCCATGATATACAGAACTGCGGGGACTTTCGGGTTAAAGTCCAAAAAATGATAGATAATGGGGTAGCCCAGTTCTATGAGGAGATAAAAGGGGAAATAGAAGTCATTGAAAATACAGGTGGCTATGGGATAGGAAGACCCCTAATCATCTACTATGATGAACCGGAGGAAAACGTTATGCTAGCCATGGAAGAAAATGCGCCCAAATTAATCATTGATTTACCTGTTTCCTTTCCATACAAGGAAAACAAGGCTACACCATGGAAATATGACTGGAGCATGGTTATGCCCGGGTCTTCAGGCCAGTAGGATATTACAGGTGTGGGGCATTTAACCCGAAGCGGGAGGTGTTATGCTCCGGAGGCCGTTGAACAAGGGATAGTAGGGAAAGACAGAGGAATTGGTAAAGGGAAGAAGGTCATCGAGCCAATCCATATTGAGATGGATTTGCCAGAGGAAACAGAGAGGGGATCAGCCCCGGTTAACAGAATCAAGGAGCCAGTATATGAGAAGAAAGCTTGTGAGTTCTTGAAATTTATAAAGCATAGTGAATATAGCGTGGTTGAACAACTGCAACGTCAACCAGCTAGGATCTCAATCTTATCCTTGCTTTTAAATTTAGAACCACACAGAAATGCTTTATTAAGAGTATTAAATCAAGCATACGTGGCCAATAATATATCAGTGGAAAAGTTGGATAGGTTGGTGGGAAACATCGCAGCTGATGACTACATATTTTTCAGCTATGAGGAAATACCACCTAATGGTATTGGATCAACAAAAGCTCTCCATATAACCACCACTTGTAAGGGGCACATATTACCGAGGGTCCTTTTGGATAATGGTTCTTCACTAAATGTGATGCCTTTAGCAACTTTATCCTAGTTACCATTGGATTTATCCTATATGATACCAAGTTGCACAGTGGTCAGAGCTTTTGACGGAACAAGGAGGGAGGTTATGGGAACCATTGAAGTTCCTCTGGAAATAGGCCCGTGCACATATACAGTGAATTTCTAGGTTATGGATATTAATCCATCTTATAACTGCTTGTTGGAAAGGCCATGGATACATTCAGCTAGGGCTGTACCTTCTTCTCTTCACCAGAAACTAAAATTTGTGATGGAGGGCCGGTTGATCACAATATCAGGGGAAGAAGACATAATAGCCTCTGCATCCACTGAATCTCCTTATGTGGAGCCGAATGAAGAGGCCGTGGAGTGTTCTTTTCGGTCTTTGGAATTTGTAAATGCAGTTTTTGTCGCTGAAGGACAGAAAATTCCAAAATCGAAGCTGTCCAAGAACACAAGGTTGGGGGGTAAGAACCACCGTAGGAAAAGGCTGCAGGGCTGGAAAGGGTCTCGGGAAATATCTTCAGGGAATGGCTCGAGCCATAGAAGTAAAAGGAAAGAAGGACTGATTTGGTCTAGGATATCTTCCGAAGGCCCATGAGAAAAGAAGACAAGTTGAAAAGAACCGACAAAGAAGGATGGCCCGTCTTACGGGTATGGATATTGAGTGGGAGCCTATGATATTCCCACCTATCCTTCACAACTTCCGCTCAGCTGGTTCTCTATTCGGAGAAAAGAATTTTGATGATGTGCTTGTAATGATAGAGAAAGCTTTCAAGAGATTCCAAGTGAATAATGATGAGCAGATGTATGATGTGGAGATATGCACGACCGAGAAAGACAGAATTGAAAGAGAAAGTGCTAGCTGGATGGTGCGACCTTATCCACCAGGATATAGACTAATTAACTGGAGTGTGACTGAGTTGCCCATAGTTTTTAAGTCTATTCCAAAGTAATACTTTTTAAAAAAAAGCAATCTTAATTATCTTTACCCAGAGATATTAAGAGTTTTTCTGTAATGGGCTTTTTTAACTATTTTCATTCAATAAATAACAAGCACAATGCATTATCCATATTGGTGTGTCCATATTCTTTCATTTTTGTTATTTGTTTTGTTTTCTAAATATATTTTCCTATATTATTTTTTCTCCACCTATTTACAGGAGTACGGATGCGGAATATGAGGACCTTCCTGTCAGTAATTCTGAAATTGATTTTGAAAGACCCATTTGCACTGGTGATTTTGAGGCTAATGAAGA
Organism: Fremontodendron californicum; assembly: GCA_030761205.1. NCBI lineage: Eukaryota > Viridiplantae > Streptophyta > Magnoliopsida > Malvales > Malvaceae > Fremontodendron > Fremontodendron californicum. Next base: position 2,315,849 of record JAULJL010000041.1, read on the forward strand.
TACTGAGGATTATGGTCTACCTCCGGATCTATTGAGGAAAATAGAGCAAGAGGAGAAGCAAGTACTTCCTCATAAGGAGTTATTGGAAACAATAAATGTAGGAAATGGTGAAGAGATAAAAAAAGTCAAAATTGGAACTTCATTGTCACCATCAATAAAAGGTGAATTGATGGCTTTGCTCCAGGAGTATGTGGATGTATTTGCATGGTCTTACCAAGATATGCCAGGGTTAGATCCGGATATTGTGGTTCATAAGCTCCCTTTGAGGCCAGAATGCAAGCCAATTCAGCAAAAGTTGAGAAGAATGAGGCATGATATGCTGTTAAAGACAAAAGAGGAGGTGAAGAAACAATTTGATGCTGGATTCCTAGAGGTGGCAAAATATCCAGAATGGGTGGCAAATATTGTTCCAGTACCGAATAAGGATGGCAAGGTGCGGATGTGCGTTGATTATCGAGATTTGAACAAGGCCAGCCCTAAAGATAATTTCCCTTTACCCCACATTGATACTCTGGTGGATAATACGGCAAAAAGTTCTTTATTTTCTTTCATGGACGGATTCTCAGGATACAATCAAATCAAGATGGCACCGGAAGATATGGATAAAACCACATTTGTTACAATGTGGGGAACCTTCTGCTACAAAGTAATGCCATTTGGATTGAAGAATGCTGGGGCAACATACCAAAGAGCCATGGTGACCTTGTTTTATGATATGATGCATAAGGGAATTGAGGTCTACGTTGATGATATGATCACAAAGTCATAAGGAGAAGAGGAGCATATTGCGAATCTTAAGAAGCTCTTTGAACGATTAAGAAAATTTAGACTCAAGCTAAATCCGACAAAATGCACTTTTGGAGTCACCTCGGGGAAGTTGTTGGGTTTTGTCGTCAGCAAAAGAGGAATTGAGATTGACCCGGATAAAGTGAAGGCCATTCAGAATTTGCCACCACCTCGTACTCAAAAGGAAGTAAGAGGCTTTCTGGGGAGATTGAATTACATTGCCATGTTTATTTCACAATTAACCAACAAATGTGATCCAATATTTAAGTTACTTCGAAAACGTGATCCAGGAGAATGGGATGAAGGGTGTCAGATTGCTTTTGAAAAGGTTAAGCATTATCTATCAAACCCACCAGTATTAATGCCACCTATTCCGGATAAACCAATGATACTGTATTTATCAGTATTTGAAAGATCCATGGGTTGTGTTTTGGGGCAGCTTGATGAAACTGGAAAGAAAGAACAGGCAGTTTACTACCTCAGCAAGAAATTCACAGATTATGAGTTGAAATATTCATCGGTAGAAAAGTTGTGTTGTGCTTTAGCTTGGACTGCTCGAAGACTTAGACAGTATATGTTGTATCACACAATGTGGCTGATTGCCAAGCTTGATCTAGTCAAGTACATGTTGGAAGCACCTTCTTTGTAAGGGAGGACAGCAAGATGGCAGGTTTTGTTGTCAGAATAGGACATTGTATATGTAAGTCAAAAAGCTATCAAGGGTAGTGCAGTGGCGGAATTCTTAGTAAGTTGGGCAGTGGAAGATTATGAGCCTTTGAACTTTGACTTCCCAGATGAAGATTTGATGTATGTGTCGCAAGCAGATGATATTCCTCTAAAGAAAAAAATATGGAAAATGTACTTTGATGGCGCATCTAATGCCATGGGGCATGGAATCGGGGCAATGCTTATATCCCCAGAAGAAGATTATTATCCTTTCACTGCTAGATTGGATTTTGATAGTACAAATAATACTGCCGAGTATGAAGCATGTACTATGGGCCTTTGTGCTGCAGTGGACAGAAAGATCAAAGTATTGGAAGTTTACGGAGACTCAACCTTGGTGATTTACCAGTTACGAGGAGAATGAGAAACCCGAGATACAAAGCTAATCCGATACCGAGAACTCATATTGAGTTTATTAGAGGAGTTTGAAGAAGTGAATTTAACTACTTTCCTCGAGAAGAAAACTGAATGGCGGATGCTCTGGCTACTTTGTCATCAATGTTTAAAGTGAATGAAGGGGCGGAAGTTGTGCCGATCAAGATGAGCATATATGAGTCTCCTGCCCACTGTTTGAGTATCGAAGAAGAAGCAGATGGTCTCCCTTGGTATAATGACATCTTGCAGTACATCAAGAGTCAACAGTATCCAGAACAAGCAACAGAGAATGACAAGAGGACTCTGAGAAGGTTAGCAATGGGTTTTGTTCTAGATAGCGGGATTCTCTACGAGAAAGGGAAAGATCAAGTCTTGTTGAGATGTGTCGGGTCTGCCGAAGCTCGAAGAATCATAGAAGAGGTCCATGAAGGGATATGTGGCACCCATGCTAATAGTCACATGCTTGCTAAACAGATTATGAGGGCAGGGTACTATTGGCTGACGATGGAAAGAGATTGTATCAGTTATTCTTGGAAGTGTCATAAATGCCAGATTTATGCAGATAAGATTCATGTCTCACCATCGCCTTTACATGTCATGACTGCACCATGGCCTTTTTCAATGTGGGGAATGGATATGATCGGGCCTATTACCCTGAAAGCTTCAAATGGACATCGTTTCATCTTGGTGGCCATAGATTATTTCACAAAGTGGGTAGAAGCTGCGTCTTATGCAAATGTAACAAAGTCGGTGGTATGCAGATTCATCAGGAAAGAAATCATATGTCGTTATGGGTTGCCAGCAAGAATTATTTCGGATAATGCTCTCAATTTGAACAATAAGATGATGAGAGAAGTGTGTACTCAATTCAAGATCACACATCATAATTCGGCACCTTACCGTCCGAAGATGAATGGCACAGTAGAAGCAGCTAATAAGAACATCAAGAGGATTGTTGAGAAGATGACTCATGGAGACTCAATTAAGAGTTATAAACCCAAGTGCAGGTTATGTTCAAGTAATAAATTCTCGGGTGTCCGAGGTCGAACCACAGGGAAGCGTATTAGTAAGTATAAGTTTATAAATATATAAGAAAAAGAAAGTAAATAAGATATTAGGGAATCAACAACAAAACAAAATAAACAAGATATTAGAGAACAAAATAAATAAAATAACATAAAAGAAATTAAACAAAATATAAAAAAAAAACAATAAGAAAAGATGTTGAGGTTAGAGAATCCACTCTTGGTGTTATGCTAAGGTTAATCTTGTTTTATTACACAATTGAAATTCACACATAAGGGAGATTCCAATCGGAAGGTTTAGCAATTCAGTCCAAATTGTCCAACGTCCATAGCATATGATATAATGTTCATTTGGTGTCCTCAAAACTCACAAAAAGAGTCCAAGCATTCCTTATGCCAAGGTATATGTCTACAACAAATCAAGGTTATGAAACCAAGCATTTACTGTGCCATTTTCATTGTCAATAATGAATCAAGATCCCTACTTTGCAAGTATGATTTTAAACCAAAAGAAAATATTATCTATACTAGTGTTTATAAATGATGGTTCATTTTAGCTCATGTTTAAGAGACTAACCTTAGCATTTACCAAAAGCTTCACCTCATCACCTCAACAATATGATTAGCAATACATACTAGATATGAATAAAATGAAAAGAAATGTAAGAAGCATAAGTAAATAAAGAAAAAGAAAACTACAGAAAGGAAATAAGAAGAAAACTTAGAGAATTTTATTACAATGGCTAATATCCTACCAATCTATCTTTAATGCTCATCCAAGGCCCTCTATTTATACACATTGTGGAGAGCTAAATGACAAGAGACAAGCTTTATAAATTTCAAAGGTAGGTATAATAGGTGGGTGCATTTTTCTAACAATTTTCGTCATATTGTATGACAATTCTGATCAGCCAGCTTGATGGTCGATTTTGTCAATGTTGGAGGCTCGATCTGATCAAATGGTATTCTAGAAAAATATACCCCTATCAGTTACGGATCCAAAGCCGTTGGAATCAGATCATTTGCTCGTGTGGATCGGAAGATATGGTCAAAATACCAAAACAGGTCAGCACAGACGTCATTGCACATCAGCCAACTTGATGGTCGATTTCGCTAGGGAAAACGACTCCATTTCAAGAAGTGTAAAACATGAAAAATATAGATATGCCTCTTAACTTTGCACTGTAAAAAATTCAGCCTTATTGCTTCAGTGAAACTCCAGATATAGCGGATATGGCAAAAGGTGTCGGAACTGGAACTGAACTGGATTTGCCCTTAATTGTTGATTTAACCTAGTAATCTGAAATCACTCAAAGAAACTCGTGAAAAACACCAAATTACATAAAAATATAAAATATCATAAACACAATTAGACTAAGCAATAATAACTCGTATTTGACACAAAACAATAATAAAACATAACTAAGAACTATATAATTATACGAGTTATCACACCCCCACACTTAGATTGTTGCTAGTCCCTAGCAACGACTCAATAAAAATAAAATAAGAAAATCTAATCTAATCCATTTTCGTTGGAAATCACGGTGGCACTTAGCATGTGACACAAGCCTTTAAACCCCTAGGTGTCTCTAGTGGACGAGTTTAGTCTCGTGAGGGTTTGCTAGAACGATACCCACAAACATTGAAAAACTAAAATATAAGTAAACTACATACACTAAAAATATTTACTCCTAATCCTTTCAATATAAATTAGAGACAATCTTTGAACAAGTCTTATAAACTAATCAATAGCTCAAAGAATTTCACAAAAATTCATGCTTGAATGTAAATAAATGAGTTAAGCCAATATTAACATAACATATTTCAATCAAAATAGTGCATATTCAACTTAATCTCAACTTCTCACTATACTCTCATGATTTTCACTCTTTAAAGTAGTGGTAAAGTGTTTACACTCAATCAATCTCATGGAAACAGTTCTACCATATGCTTGCTTGTCCACCTATTCTCCACTATTTAGATCATACAACTTCATAAATCATAAGGTCTTTTTTCAAGGTTGTAATGGGGCCAAAGGGTTATAATGTGGTTAAAGAACAAAAGGATAAAGATATCACAAAGGTTCCAAAGAGTTCATAGAGTTTAGAGACATAATAAGATCATACGAATAAAACTTCTCAAAACTCTTATAAAGCACATAATAACATAGGCTAAATATTCATGTTGAGCCTTTGCTTCATTCTAACCAACTTTGTAACATCTTTTCTTTACTTTAACTAGAAGTTCAAGAGAAGATTTTTTTTTTTTTTTAATATGGGAATGTATTTGACAATGATCCCTTTCTTTTTCTCTTGACTTTTGCCTCTCTCCTCCCCCACACTTATCTTTCGTTCTAACCCAAATTTTCAAAAAGTATCACTTGTTTTTGCAATATGTCTCAAAATATTTAATCCATCTTTAGAACAAGGGTAAGGATATAAGTATATTTAGGCTAGGTGTAAGTTCTGGTTACCAATAAAATAGCATATTTAATGTAGGCTCAAATTAGCTCACTAGTGGGGATGTTCTCTTAGAACATTAATAATGGATGGCTGTTTGGCTCTGGTTATAATCCTAATGCCTCTATCATATTCATGTTGTCACATGTATCAATATAGTCTCAAACGGTTTAAAGCAAGTTCTAGAGAATCATGTAATCATAAGAGCACTCAAGAAAGAAATTAGATTGATTTGTATAATGCATCAATCATTATAGGCTCAAAAACTCACAAGGATGATTATACAAGTCAGATTAAGTCTAAACATGCTTCTTTCTCAATCAACATATCATATTAACATTGGCTCATAAAAAGGTTGACATCAAGCTCAATTCTCATGAAAATCTTTTCACTAATAAATCTATTTTAGACTTATGCAATTCATATCTCATCATTGTATTAAAAAGGAACTAGAACACATTAAAAAAATAATAATAATAATAAAGACTCATAAAAAAAAAATAGTAGACAAAAATAAAAGAAATCCTAAATCATTCCCCCCACACTTAATTCTTACATTGTCCTCAATGTAAGTCTATTAACCCAAATGAAAGAATCATGTGTAAGAGAAAAGAACTAATAACATAAGAATAGGAATAACTAAGACTCAAAACAAAACAAACTCATGCAACCTAAATAATCCTAAAATACTAAACAAAAATTAACAAATAAACATAAAAAGATTAAAATCAAACTGACAAGGTATGTCTCAAGTCTCCCTTACTCAGACCTTGTTCAGAATGAATACTTCTAAATTGCTTAAAACACAACAAACTGTTTTTTTTTTTTTTTTTGAAAGAAGAAATCAAACTGACAAGGTATGTCTCAAGTCTCCCTTACTCAGACCTTGTTCAGAATGAATACTTCTAAATGGCTTAAAACACATCAATTTTTTTTTTTTTTAAAATTAGCAAAATATGTCCCTTACCCCCTACTAAAGGTAGAATTTAGGAGATATTACCTGCAGAGGTTGCTAACCACTTATTATAACTGAGACACAACAAACAAAATGTTAGATAATGTCACAAAGACAGAGTGCAATCCACTCCTTGCTCGTCCATATCTCTTTTTCTTTTTCCGAGCGTTTGCGAAACAACCGTAGCAGATAAATACTCATAAGCTTGGAGCTTTTTGAGTAAATCTTCAATGGTTGTAGCAGAAATTATGGTTCTCCTTGCCTCTGAAAACATGAATCCATTATCCACAGCATTATCTAAATATGAAAGCAAATTACTAAAATAACCATTAATATTAAGCAAACCAATGGGTTTCTTTTTTGTGACCAAAGATGACCAAGAAGCCACGCAAGCTATTTCTTCCAATGTACCCAGACCTCCTGGTAAAGCAATGAATGCATCGGCAGAATGGTACATGATTGTCATCCGTTCAGGGATACTCCAGACTTGTATTTCCTTACCCACGGTAGGTCCACAAAAACCTGTGAATAGTTTTGGCACGATTCCTAGAACTGGACTTCCTCCGGCGTGTGCTGATGTAGCGACTGCTCCCATTAAACCCGTACTACCGCCTCCATAAATCAACTGGATCTTTTGTTGGGCAAGTATTACTCCAACTCTTATGGCTTCATCAGCGAATATTTTATTTTTCCCTGGATAAGCACCTCCAAAGACACAAATTTTTTAATGCGTTGGGACGAAGTACTTTCTATTTTTTTTTCTTTTTCGAGTGCCTGAAAGAGAATGAGTACATTGTGTAATATATAGAGGACTGAGTAGTGAATCAGACAAGGGTAATAATGTCGCCGAAAGTGTATTTGACCTGTCAGAAGAAAATGTTAACCTAACAAAAGATTTTTGCGTGATTTCAGGAAGAAAATCAAAAAAGAGAAGAAAAATCAACCGTAAAAGACCAATGCAAAAAAAAAAAAAAACGAAAATAATTACACAAATCGAACAACACGTAAATTAAGCCGAAATGAAGTTATTGCAAATCAAACCAAAAGCTGAGAAGTCATTTATTGTAGTTGTGATTGTGGCTCACATCTTCCTCTGGTTTTACGTCCAGAAACGGCTTAAACGCCTTCTATGAGTCGAGGATATGCTTCCCATCCAGTTTTCTTACAAGCTGGCAAACAGGGTCTTTTAACATCAGATTCCCAAGATGTTGCCATTCCCTTTGGAATTGCGGCCATAAATCAAGAATTTCTCTTTGTACGTCTCCACTAGGATGCGTCTCAAGAGAAAGTTAGATATTACCCAAATTCTCCTTACTCAGTCCATCCTTAATGAATTCAATTTTATCATCTCGATTAGAGGACGGAATCCCAATAGAACGACATTTACCGTTACACGTCCATCGTGCACATTTGTGGCAATTTGAACTCATGCGCTTTGCTCGTCGCTTCTTTGCAAAAGTGCTTCTACCTGTACCTGGTAAATGCAAAACAGGAAGATATTCATCTTCACGTACCTTGGCTTAAATTATCCAACGTATGTCTTCAGGAATCCCTTTGTGCATAAGCATTCTTAATCTTTCAAATCGAACTTGGTAAAGCTTCAGTAAAATATTTCGAGGAAAAGGAGGAAATCGTTTCTGCTATCTTGTGAGAATATCATCCATCTTGAAAAAAAATGAAAAAGAAATTGAAAGAGAAATTTATATACAATATCAGTTTTGTGGGTAGCTGATGGAACCGACTTAAAATAATCACGGAGTACCGTTATCCGCCATTTAACCGGGGTTAAAAAAATGTATTATATTTTTTTTTGTTTTTTTTTTTTGGAAATTAGTAAAAATTATATTACATCTAGTTATTTTCAAAACAAGGATCAGAAAGAAAAACAACCTCTTCTTGAGTAACATGATTTTCCAAAAAGAGTTTGAGTCTTTGTCCATTTACCTTGAATACGTTACCATTTTGAGGATTCTCAATGTCAACTGCTCCATAATGATACACATGCTTAACCACAAATGGGCCAGTCCATCTTGATCTCAACTTACCAGGAAATATGTGAAGTCTAGAATTATAAAGTAGAACTTTTTGCCCAACATCAAATGTTTTTCTTGAAATTAACTTGTCATGAAAGGCTTTAGTTCTTTCTTTATGAATTTTAGAATTCTCATATGCATCTTTTCTGTGTTCCTCAAGTTCATTTATAACTGGAAAAGTTTCATTCTCACCCAAAAAGGAATATTTTAGCTCGGATGGCAATGGTTTTAAATCCAGCTTGGGTGGTTCAATAGTTGATGGTACAGTGACATTTGTGAGTGATGGAAGTTCCTCAAACTTTTGTTTCCAACAATGCTTATCCTGAAAAGAATTTAACAAAGAATCAGTGTGTGAAATTTCTGAAGCATTATCAAACTCACATTCAATTAAATAAACTTCTAAAGGATCATGAAATGTGGTAGTGGTGAGATGTTCATGAACAAGTTCTTCAATGAAATCCACTTCATGTACTTCTGAATCATCACCAGGTTGCTTGCAAATGTTGAACACATTTAATTCTAGAGTCATATTTCCAAAAGAAATGTTCAACATACCATTCCTGCAATTTATCAGAGCATTAGAAGTTGCAAGAAATGGACGGCCTAATATAACAGGAATTTGAACATTTGGATTTGAAACAGGATGTGTGTCCAAAACAATAAAATCAACAGGGAAGTAAAAATTATCAATTTGAACCAAAACATCTTCAACTATCCCTCGAGGAATTTTTACAGAACGATCAGCTAGTTGAAGTGTAACAGGTGTTTCCTTGAGTTCACCTAAACCTAACTGTTGATAAACAGAAAAAGGCAAAAGATTAACACTAGCACCAAGATCAAGCAATGCACGTTCTATTCTAGTGTTTCCAATGATGCATGAGATTGTTGGACATCCAGGATCTTTGAATTTCGGTGGAGTAAGGTGCTGAATGATTGAGCTCACACTTTCCGTCAGAAATGCTTTCTTTTGTACATTATGTTTCCTTTTAACTGTGCACATGTCCTTCAAAAATTTAGCATAAGATGGAACTTGTTTGATTGCATCCAATAAAGGAATGTTAATCTTAACTTGTTTGAAAAGTTCATATATTTCTGCATTTTGATTCAAATTCTTTATTGTTTGCAACCTTTGAGGAAAAGAAGCAGGATGCATACCTTTTTCTTTGTCCAAATTTTCAAGAAGTTCAGACTTACCATCATCCTTACCATTACTTTTCGGAGGGGAAGGAGGATCTTGGTCTTTTGATGGAATATTTTTGTCAATTGCCTTTCCACTTCGAAGAGTTGTGATAGAACTGGCATTTTCCTGTTGAGTTTCATTGGAGCAAGAAACAAGACATTGAGTAGAAGGGTTAAGCTGAGGTTGAGCAGGAAACTTACCTTTTTCTTGAGTGCGTAATGAAGCTGTCAATGTGGACAAGGTGTTTTTGATCTCATTGATGTCCTGTGAAGTTTGGTTATTCACATTTGCTTGTGTTTGCATGAATGCTTGCAATGTCTCTTCCAAGGTTTGTACACGTGAAGGTTGATAGGAAAAAGTGTTGCCCGGCTTTTGAGATTGTGGTACCTGAACATGATTATTATTCCGCCAACTGAAGTTGGGATGATTTCTCCATTCAGGGTTATACGTTTCAGAGTAAGGAGAAGGAAAAGGCTTTTTAAATGTGTTTATGGAATTTACTTGATCATGCAACGCTTCTTTAAGAATGGGAATGTTTGGACATTCAGAAGTGGGGTGTCCCATGATTTCACAAATTCCACAACTTTCTTCATTTTTAACCGTTTTGACTTCTTTTACTTCTCTAAGTTCCATGGCTTCAATCTTTCTAGCCAAATTAGCTACTTTAGCTTTTATCTCATCTTCTTGACTAAAATGATATTTACTTCTGTTAGAAAAAAGATTAGATCTATTGGAACTTTTAGAGGAATTATCTGTGTGCCAGGCTTGAGAGTTATCTGCCAAATGGTCTAGGTAGTCAAAGGCTTCTTCAGGTTCTTTTTCTAGAAACTCACCGTTACACATTGTTTCAACAAATTGTTTAGTTTCGGGAGTTAAACTTTCATAAAAGAAACTAATAAGATGCCATTTTTCAAAACCATGATGTGGACAAGAACTTAACAAATCTTTAAAACGCTCCCAGCACTGAAAAAATGCTTCATTTTGATTTTGATTGAAATTTTGAATTTGTCTTTTCAAAGCAGTAGTTTTATGTGCTGGGAAAAATTTCTTTAGAAACTCAGTTTGTAATTCTTGCCATGTGCCAATTGACCTTGGTTTTAAATTATGAAGCCAAATTTTTGCTTTATCTTATAAAGAAAAAGGAAATAATTTTAGCTTGACAATTTCATTTGTACATTGTTGGTCATTAAAGGTGACACATACATCTTCGAAGTCTTTTAGAAACGAGTAAGCACTTTCCGATTCTAACCCATGGCAATTTGGAAGCAAAGCTATCATACCTGGTTTAAAACGAAAGTTGTTTGCATTGAGAGGAAAAATAAAACAAGAGGGTGATGAGCTTCGAGTTGGTTGCAAGTAGTCACGCATGGTGCGTACTTGTCTGTTCTCATCTTCAGCATGAACACTTTCATTGTCAGCCATGGTAGGAGTTATATTAGAAAGATTACCTGAAAAAGTTTCACAATAAAATCTAACTAAACGACGAGATCTAAAATCACGTCGCCAAACAAGCATAAAACAAAGTTAATATACAGATTAGGTGGTATAACCAGCCAATAAAAATAAAACAAAGTTAATATACAATATAAATATAAATATATAGAAAATTAGGCGGTATAACCAGCCAATAAAAATAAAACAAAGTTAATATACAATATAAATATATATATAGAAAATTAGGCGGTATAACCAGCCAATAAAAATAAATATACTTATAAACTTATATACTTAGTATTGCCTCCCCGGCAACGGCGCCAAAAACTTGATGGAGACTCAATTAAGAGTTATAAACCCAAGTGCAGGTTATGTTCAAGTAATAAATTCTCGGGTGTCCGAGGTCGAACCACAGGGAAGCGTATTAGTAAGTATAAGTTTATAAATATATAAGAAAAAGAAAGTAAATAAGATATTAGGGAATCAACAACAAAACAAAATAAACAAGATATTAGAGAACAAAATAAATAAAATAACATAAAAGAAATTAAACAAAATATAAAAAAAAAAACAATAAGAAAAGATGTTGAGGTTAGAGAATCCACTCTTGGTGTTATGCTAAGGTTAATCTTGTTTTATTACACAATTGAAATTCACACATAAGGGAGATTCCAATCGGAAGGTTTAGCAATTCAGTCCAAATTGTCCAACGTCCATAGCATATGATATAATGTTCATTTGGTGTCCTCAAAACTCACAAAAAGAGTCCAAGCATTCCTTATGCCAAGGTATATGTCTACAACAAATCAAGGTTATGAAACCAAGCATTTACTGTGCCATTTTCATTGTCAATAATGAATCAAGATCCCTACTTTGCAAGTATGATTTTAAACCAAAAGAAAATATTATCTATACTAGTGTTTATAAATGATGATTCATTTTAGCTCATGTTTAAGAGACTAACCTTAGCATTTACCAAAAGCTTCACCTCATCACCTCAACAATATGATTAGCAATACATACTAGATATGAATAAAATGAAAAGAAATGTAAGAAGCATAAGTAAATAAAGAAAAAGAAAACTAGAGAAAGGAAAGAAGAAGAAAACTTAGAGAATTTTATTACAATGGCTAATATCCTACCAATCTATCCTTAATGCTCATCCAAGGCCCTCTATTTATACACATTTTGGAGAGCTAAATGACAAGAGACAAGCTTTATAAATTTCAAAGGTAGGTATAATAGGTGGGTGCATTTTTCTAACAATTTTCGTCATATTGTATGACAATTCTGATCAGCCAGCTTGATGGTCGATTTTGTCAATGTTGGAGGCTCGATCTGATCAAATGGTCTTCTAGAAACATATACCCTTATCAGTTACGGATCCATAGCCGTTGGAATCAGATCATTTGCTCATGTGGATCGGAAGATATGGTCAAAATACCAAAACAGATCAGCACAGACGTCATTGCACATCAGCCAACTTGATGGTCGATTTCGCTAGGGAAAACGACTCCGTTTCAAGAAGTGTAAAACATGAAAAAGATAGATATGCCTCTTAACTTTGCACTGTAAAAAATTCAGCCTTATTGCTTCAGTGAAACTCCAGATATAGCGGATATGGCAAAAGGTCTCGGAACTGGAACTGAACTGGATTTGCCCTTAATTGTTGATTTAACCTAGTAATCTGAAATCACTCAAAGAAACTCGTGAAAAACACCAAATTACATAAAAATATAAAATATCATAAACACAATTAGACTAAGCAATAATAACTCGTATTTGACACAAAACAATAATAAAACATAACTAAGAACTATATAATTATACGAGTTATCAATGACCAATGTGTACAAAGATTGGCATGAGATCTTGCCTTTTGCTCTTCATGCATATCGTACTTCGGTCTGCACATCTATAGGGGCAACATCATTTTCTTTGGTATACGGGATGGAAGCAGTGCTACCTATTGAAGTTGAGATCCCTTCACTTCGAGTTTTGATGGAAGTTGGCCTAGAGGAAGCAGAATGGGTTAAAGCTCGTTATGAACAGTTGAATCTCATCGAGGAGAAAAGATTGAAAGCAATTTGTCATGGGCAGTTGTATCAGAAAAGGATGATTCGAGCCCACAACAAGAAGGTTCGTCCTAGACAGTTCCGAGAGGGGGAGTTGGTATTGAGGAAAATTCTCCTTATAGTGAAGGACCCGAGAGAAAAATGGGCTCTAAATTGGGAAGGACCTTATGTGGTAAAGAGAGCTTTTTTTGGAGGAGCATTGATTCTAACTCGGATGGACGGAGATGATTTTAGACATCCCGTGAATGCTGATGAACTGAAGAAGTATTATGCTTAAAAAAAAATGTGTGATGCTGTGCACATGAAAATTCGAATGATTCCAAGTGTAAAAATAGAAATTCTATATATCTATTTCCCCTGAGAATTGCTTTTCAAAGAGAATATTTATGCTTGATATGATGAATGACCATTTTTCATATTCCTTTCACTAAGAAGAAATTATCCTTAGTCACCCCTTTGAGCCTTAAGAATTATTTCTTTCTTCAAAACCTTGATCAAGGATCACCCTCTACACTGGATAGCAAATAAGAGAAAGATAATCAAAAATCATGGCAAAAAAAAAAAGGAAGCCATCAGAAAATGTGGCAAATGAAAGCCAACAAAGCAAAAAAGAAAGTCCAAAAAGGGACAAATGTTTCAAGATTGAGTTCTCCTCAAGAAGTGATCCTTGATCCAATCACCCTTAAACACATTTTGGGCCTATTTATCCTTTCTTTCTAAACCTAAACTTTGGCCTACATTACATGCTTTAAAAGCCTATTTTGATCAAGCATGGATATTTAATTTGAAAGGTTATTCTCAGAATTCATCCCATCTTTTGAATTGATATTTTTACCTTAGAAGCATTTAGAATTCTCAGATGCTGGGTAGAATACCAAAAAAAAAAAAAATAATGAAAAAGGAGAGGCTTAAGCCAAAAACCCGCAAAGGGCGACTTAATACCGAACGGAGGACACTTGAGTTGAAAACATACAAAAGGCGGCTCAAGTACTAATCAAAGCTTGAATCAATGCTCCGTGTAAAGGGGGAGAAAATATCTGACAATCAGAGAAAAGGGGAACAACACAGTCTGATGTAACTATAGAAGTTAAGAGGTTACCCAAGTGAATTGCTCGTTCAAGAGAAATTTCAGATGGGTTGAAAAAGGAATTGTCCAAGATATTCCGCATCCGGGGCATCTACAGCCTATAATCTTATATTTGTTTCTTATATCCTTGATATTTATTTTTACCATTTTAAAACATTTCTTGCAATAAATTCTTGTTATCCTTTTCATGACAATTTTTGATTGATTCATATTCTCTTTCATATACTTTTGAGATGCATTATGGTTGTTATTAAATTGAATGATGATTAGTAATAAAAATCTTTAAATAAAGGGATTTCAAAGTATTACTAAGGAATAGATTTAAATCTTGGGAAGGTTTGGAAAGTTCATCAAGAAAAGAAAACAGTGAACGTGGTGGAGACTCCGTCGCGAAGTCAGAAAATCTATGAACTTCAGCGAGAGACAGAAGCTGAGACTATTTGACAAGATATTTTCAGTGAAGGATTCCTCAAGTGGGGCATCAATGAACAGTTGAAGACTCTGTCCTGAAGTCATATAATCTGTGAACCTCAAAGAAACCATGGATTAGAAATTATGGCACAATCATTTGATTGCATTTATTTTAGGAAGCATACAAGCATTTGCAAAAGCATGGCATTCTCATCATTGCATTTAGCTAACAGTGTAGAAATCAGGAAAGCTTGGACTTCCCCAAAGAGAACTCGTTTTGTTTCTCAAAAGATTCAGAGTTTGAGATCGCCATCAAGGTATTTCCTCCTGTTTTAAATTGAATTCATTTTGTTTATTAGATAAATCGAGCCTTGAGACCGTCGTCAAGGTATTTTCAAACCAATTTTTAAGACCTCCGGGCACCATTTTAAAGACCTTCGGGCACTAGTTTTTTTAAGACCTTTGAGCACTATTTTAAAGACCTCCGGGAACAATTTTAAAGACATTCGGGCACCATTTTAAAGACCTTCGGGCACCAGTTTTGTAAGACCTCCGGGCACCATCTTAAAAACCTTCGGGCACTATTTTAAAGACCTCCGGGCACCAATTTTTTTAAGACCTCCGAGCACCAATTTTAAAGAACTCCAGGCACCAATTTTAAAGACCTCCGGGCACCATTTTAAAGACCTCCGGGCATAATTTTAAAGACCTCCGGGCACCATTTTAAAGACCTTCCCCCACCAGTTTTTTTAAGACCTCTGGGCACCGTTTTAAAGACCTCTGGGCACCATTTTAAAGACCTCCGGGCAGCAATTTTTAAGACCTCCGGGCACCATTTTAAAGACCTCCAGGCACTATTTTAAAGACCTCTGGGCACCATTTTAAAGACCTTCAGGCACCAGTTTTTTTAAGACCTCCGGGCACCAATTTTAAAGATCTCCGGGCACCAATTTTAAAGACCTCTGGGCACCATTTTAAAGACGTCTGGGCACTATTTTAAAGACCTCCGGGCACAATTTTAAAGACCTCCGGGCACCATTTTAAAGACCTTCGGGCACCGGTTTTTTAAGACCTCCGGGCACCATCTTAAAGACCTCCGGGCACCAGTTTTTTAAGACCTTCGGGCACCATTTTAAAGACCTTCGGGCACCATTTTTTTTAAGACCTTCGGGCACCGTTTTAAAGACCTCCAGGCACCATTTTAAAGACCTCCGGGCACCATTTTAAAAACCTCCGGGCACCATTTTAAAGACCTTCGGGCACCATTTTAAGACCTCTAGGCACCATTTTTAAAGACCTTCGAGAACAATTTTTTCTTTTCTTGCAAATCGAATTCGTTTCCTTAAGACGGATCGAGCCTTGATTAGTCAGGGAATTCAATTTAAGGACAAAATCTTCAATTTACTGTTTTTAAAAATAAAAATAAAAAATGATAAAAGAATGAAAAAGAAAACCCCTTTCCCTTTCCTTCACATGTGATGTCACTGACGTACAAAATTAGTGTCGGTTTATCTTTGCCTGATTCCTGATTCTCAGCAATAGCCAAAGAGGGGCAGCTGTAGACACCTAATTTTGTCCGGACCACTAAAACAGGTATGTTTTCTTCCTAAATTGATGTTTTCGAGTGTAAAAAGACTGTTTTCATCCTGCAGGTGGTACTCCGAGACTTAGTTTAAGAGGGCGAGCATAAAAAATCAAACTTGAAAAAAGTCAACTCCAAAAAAAGTCAACCCTAAAAAGTCAACCCCAGAAAGTCAACTACTAAAAAAGTCAACCCACTTTCAAAATCAAGATTTTAAGTTCAATTGCAAAATGGCGAAAGAATTTTGATAATCCGAGGTCTACATTGAAAGATATGGAGTTCGAAAGTTGGGATTTGGAGATTCAGTAGAAAGGAAACCATAATCCGAGAAATTTGGGGAAAAGTGCTTAAACGATCAAATTGGTCAAAATTGAAGGTTCCAAATGAAATATAAGCACTGACTACGGGGAATGGAGAAGTCACTTGCAAGAAAAACCGAAACAAAAGTCAATCCGGGAGAAAACCGAGAATTAGGGTTTTTAGTGGATTTCGGTGAAATCAGGAAGAATCACAGAAATGGCCCAACTTGGTAAGACCAAAGCCCCCAATGGATGAAGAATGATTAAAAAGGATAGCCCAAGGCTCAGATTGAAGAAAATCTAAAAATCGGACTTGTTTTGAGCAAAACCGGGTTTCAGAGTCAAAAAGGCAAAATCGGAAAATTTGGGAAAAATAGCAAATGGACTCCGAAAATTCTAAAAATTTTTCAATCTCATTCTTAAATCATTTGAAAGAGATTGGCGAAAGAAAATCTTGATTCGGAGTTCGTTTGCAAAATGGCCAAATCCCGGGCTTCTTATGTAGTAATTCAAAAAGGAAAATCGCGAAAAAATAGCAAATGAGCTCTAAATCTTCTGAAATTTTGCAAATATTATTTTTAAATTATTTGAAAGAGATTGGTGAAATAAAATATTGATTCGGAGTTTGTTTACAAAATGGCCAAATCCCGAGTTTCTTATGTAGTAATTCAAAAAGATAAATCCCGAAAAAATAGCAAATGGACTCCAAAAATTTTGAAATTTTGTAAATCTCATTTTTAATTTATTTGGAAGAGATTGGCAAAAGAAAATCTTGATTCGGAGTTCGTTTGCAAAATGGCCAAATCCAGGGCCTCCTATGCAGTAATTCAAGCCGATAAATCCCGAAAAAATATCAAATAAGCTCCAAAAATTATGAAAACTTCCAGATCGCACTTTTTAATTATTTTGAAGAGATTGGTGAAGAAAAATCATGATTTGGAGCTCGGTTAAAAAATGGTAAAATGTAGGGGCATAAAAGGGCATTTTTGGAAAAAAAATCCAAATAAATAGCAAACGGACTCAGATAATTTTGAAAACTTCCAGAACTCAATATTTTATTATTTTGGAAGTATTAAAAAAATAAAAATTGAATTTGGAGTCCGTTTGATATTTATTTGCATCCGGGGGGCAAAACAGTCATTTCACCCAAGCAACCGAAAAGGGCTTCTTTGGGCCTTTCAAAAAATCAGAGTTGGGCTGGAAAAGAGAAGTGCTGGCCTGCCCAAGCCCAAAGGAAGGAGGAAGCTTCTGATTTTTCAATCAAATGGCTAAAACTCAAGAGTTAGTTAGAGATTCTCTTTGATCAAGCCATGGTGATTAAGCCACATAGGCTAAGAAAGATGTCAACATTATTCTTGAACAGTTGTAATTTGAGAGAGCTGAGATGGTAATCTAAAGGTGGTAATTTCATGATTTTTCACCTTGAATTATTAGCCATTTGATGGAAAATTGGTTACAAGGAAAATGACAACATCTTTGGGGAATACAGAGGGCCATTCGGCTAGCTCTAGGGGGAGGGCAGAAAAATCATTTTTTCATTTCATTTTGGCTGAGTTCTTTGAGTTTTTACTTTTTTTTTCTCTCCTTGGTTGAAAGCAAAAAAGAAAAGTTTAGAAAAGAAAGGAAAGTTTGAAGAGAAAAGCTTGAAATATTAGCTTCTTGAGGTTGCTCTTGAGCACCAACTCTTGCACTTTCTTGATTTTCCATTCTTGTTTTTTCTATTTTGATTATTATTTGGTGAGTTTCTATTTTAAATAAATGTTTTTTATTGTTCTTCTTAAGTTCTTCCTTCATCTCTTTCTTAAGTATATTTCATACATTTTATTTTTACAATAAACTCACCATTGCCAAATGGCCTACATTATTTAGTTAAGTTGCTGTTTTTATTTATTTTACCATATTGTTTATGTTATTTTCTTTGATTTTGATGTTTTAAATGTTATGTTACTTCATATTCTTGAGTTATATTTTAATTTGGCTGCTTTGTTTGTTGCCATTTATGTTTTAAATATCATGTTTTGCATTTTTAATTTTCTGTTTTCATGATGTTTAAATTTGAGCATGTTTTAGATTTAGTATATCAAGTGTTTGTGAAAATGCTTGTGTGGTCTTTGCATGATTTGAGTTTTATATCTTAGTTGAACATGTTTTAGATTTAGTATATTAAGTGTTTGTGAAAATGCTTGTGTGGTTTTTGCATGATTTAAATGTTATATTTTAGTTGAGCATGTTAGTATACCAGGTGTTTGTGAAAATGCCATGCTTGTTGGAGCTTGAGGCCATTTGGCTACTCCATGTGTTTTGCATTGTGTGTTGTTTTTTTTTCCATGTTAGTTGGTAGGTTTTTGCATTTGCATGACATTTCATTTAGTTTTGCATGCTAGTATACCAAGTGTTTGTGAAAATGCCATGCTTGCTAGTTACATTATGCTATTCGGCCATTCTTGGAATTTTTGCATTTTATGTCCATTCTTGCCATGTTAGGTGATAGGTTAGCATTTGCATGATATTTGATTGAGTTTTTGGTTTAAGCATGCTTTGTGTTTGTGAAAATGCCATGCATATTTTAGTTATTAAGTTAGGTTTATTTGCCATGCATGTTCATGCATTTTAGGTCTAGGTTGCACTAAATGCCATGCAAGTTCATTTAGGTCTAGGTCACTTTATGAATGCCATGCATTTTTTCATGACATTTAGGTTTAAATCCATGCATTTCATGCATTATGTTTGCAGTATTGTTTCATGCATTTCATGTTCATGCCAATTGAATAATGACTTGAGCCAATTAATGGTTCAAAGTCATGCTCTCTTGAGCACACTTGTGGAAAATTAAGTTTGTCAAGTTGATTATTCTACCTTTGTGATTTTTTTTACTTAGCCAATTTTTATTTAACTTTCAAAAAGTCCTAGCTACTGTTTGTGAGCTATTTTATGAGTTTCAAATATTTTTACTTTGATTTTTAAATAATTTTATCAAAGGCAAAAATGTGTTTTGACAAAACAGTTTTTTTTCACCCAAAACTCGTACATCTCTGATTTTTCTGGGAATTCATCTTTGATCAGAAAATTAATCTGATTTTTTCCCATGTATTTTTACATGTCCTGAGTCTCCAGTACTTTTTTCAGAACTTTTTGAATTTTTAAAAATAGGATAAAAAATCGTGGCTTAAAACTGGACAGTGGAGTCAGAATTGAATTTTAAAGAAAAATCATTTTTCTGTTTTGGTTAAGTTACTTAGAGTGGGCTGATTAGGAGGGTTAGCTACTGACTTAGGGTAGTTTCTAAGCCTATTTAAACTCTAAAAATGGTTTTTTAAGTCTCGGTTTAAGGGTAGTCAAGTCCGGATTTTTAAACTTAGGAAATTAGAGCCATTTAAAAAAAGATTTAGCCCAGGTTTTATTTTTAATTCAAGCTTTTCAAAATTGTTTTCAAACAATCACAAAGTATTTTGGTTTTTAGAATATTTAATTTCACATATTTTCCTAAGGTATCCGGATATCTTTTTAGATATACGGATTTCCTTAATTAAAGGAAAAAATACATTTCATGCATTGCATTTTCCATATTCATGCATTTTATATAATATGTGATTCTTGCTATGATAATTTCTATGATATTGTTATGATTTTGAACTATGTTATATTGTTTATTATATGATTTGGAATATTTCATGATATCCTATGCTTTTTATTTAGTCATTTTTTTGTCATATTATTTAGCATATACTATGTTCATGCATTATTATTTTCATTTTTATTTTCATGCATATTATATGATAGCATTATTTCATATTCCATCTCATTTAATTTATATGCCATATCATTCATGTTTGCCATGTCATTTAAATTATTTCGTTTCATATAGAATATTTTATGTTACTTAGGTTATTTTATTTCATTTAGAAAGTATCATGTTACTTAGGTTATTTCATTTCATATAGAATATGTTATGTTACTTAAGGTTATTTTATTTCATTTAGAATATATAATATGACTTAGGATATTGCATCTCATATAGAATATACTATGTTACCTAGGTCATTTCATTTTATTTATAATATGTCACATAACTTAAGATATTTTATTTCATTTAGAATATGCTAAGGCATTTATTTCATTTCATTTAGAATATGCTAAGGCATTTACATTATATCATATCATTTAGGAAGCATTATATTATTTAGATTTTGCTATGTCATTTTATTTATGTCATGCATATACATATTCATATCTTTTAAAATGTTTTCAAAAGGATAATGATTTTTCAATAAAAAATAAAGATATTCTCGAGTTAAAATAATTCATGAGTTCTCAACCGGGTTTGCTGGAGGGAATATCATCAATTATCATTAATAAAGGAATATCTTTCTTTCAAAAAAGAGAATGATTTGGAAAGTTTTCCAAAACTAATAAAAATTTCTATATTTTGCCACGTTTGTTGGGGAATATAGGAAAACTTTGAATTTATAAATTCCGGATCATTTTTAATAAAAAATGGAATTATTTTTCTTTAAATTGGGAATCAACTCGAAATACTAAATTTAAAACCAACTTTTTACCGAGACTTGAGATAACACACGATTAATAAGGTACCGATTTATACGGGTGTTGTGGGGGTGCTAATCCTTCCCCACACGTAACCGACTCCCGAACCCGCTTCTTTGATTTCTCTGGTTTAAAACACAGACTTGAAATTGGTTTTTAAAATGTTTTAATAGTTTTTAAAATATTTTATAAAACCAGTTTTAATAGGTGGCCGATCACATCTAGCTAAAAAAGATTGGTGGCGACTCCATGTCTTTTTTAAGGTCATTTTCAAAACCTTCATTTTCCTAGAGGAATTAAGTCGACTTTTCCTCGGTTTTTTTAATGTCACGCTTAACGAATAATAAAGTCTTGCGATGAGACTCGTTATTTATTAGGTTGCGACACCCGTTATGATGCCGAAATTTTGTTGGCATCCTCAGGGATAATTATTGTTTTGAATTATATGTTTTTTTTTGTATTATTCGAATTTATTCCCGTTACTAATTCATTTTCTTTTTGTTGTTTTTTTGTTTTTTTTTTTTTACATTATTGTCATCATTTTTTACACATGGAAGGTTATTGGTCTTGGGATAATATCCAACCAAAAGGGCTTTCATGGAGGGTCAGAGTGTTTCAATGGTCGAGAAGCATTTAGAGGTTAGGAAACAGTCCGAGAAAGGTCAGCAAGATAATAGGGATTGTTTGAAAATGGGATATGTGTCAGCATTGCCAGCCGAGGTTGATCTTACTATCAAGCAAACTGATCTCCGGGAATTGATGGATATATGGAATCAATGGAACATATCAGAAAAAGAAGCCTTCACTCAGACTTATGGGGACATAGCACTGTTAGCTAAGGTTAAGGTCAGTGGTGAGGTGATCCGGGCTGTGCTGCAATTCTGGAATCCTGCTAATCGGTGTTTTACCTTCAACCGATAGGATATGACTCCAACCATAGAGGAATATTTGACCTTGCTGCATATTGAGAACGTTATTCCCAACCGTATTTATTTGAGGGATACAAAGACGTCGGGTTTCAAGAAAAAGGTGTCTAAAATTCTGGAAGTGGAAAGAAATTGGGTTGCAAGCCATGTTGTCCGAAAAGGGGTAAGCTATTGTATATCATGGGATATTTTACAAACCTTAATCCATAGCCATTCAAGTAAGGAGACAGTTAGGAATATTTTTGCTTTGGCTATCTATGGTTTATTTATCTTCCCAAATACATTAGGGTATGTGGATTTGGCAATATTTGATGTTTTTGAGAGGCCTGAGTAGAGGATAAACCCAGTCCCAACAATTATAGCAGAAACAATCTGATCGCTGAATTTCTGTAGACGAGAAGGAAAAAGGCATTTTATAGGTTGTATACATCTCCTTTACATATGGGTTTCAGAGCCATTTTTGTAAACAGGAGAATTTCCCTCTTCGCTCGTATTGGAAGTCTTCTGCACCAATTGGTGAATTTCTTAAGAGGGATTGGCTTGAAAATAGGACTGAGGAACAATGGATCAACATATTCTCGAATATCAGGGCTGAGATGATAATTTGGAGAGCTCGATGGATAGCTCCTATGCCGACATTGTACAAGTACGAAGATAAAGCTTTTGTTCCATTATTGGAAGTATGGGGAGGAGTGAGCTATGCATCACTGCTGGTACTAAGACAATCGGAATCCCGTCAGTTTACTCCTATGACCCATGACCTTAGTAATTTGGGATTTTCTTATGGAGAAGGTGGATACTCGAGAAAGGTACACGAGATTGTAGTTGCATGGAAGAAAACTCATCGGTGGAGGTAGCTAGATATGCCGACATCGTCACACCTGATTACCTGATATGGAGGGAACTGAGGATTAATGATAGGTTGTTGACATCAGATGGGGAAGAAGTTCAGCATTTGAGTTCGCCGCCCAATGAAGCGCCATTGGAGTTAGAAATTGCAAAGGTAGAATTCGAAAAAGAAAAGGCCCAAATGAGCAAGAAAATTGCCCGATTGCAAGAAGAGCTTGAGGATATGAAAAATAGGGAATCAGCCCGAGAAAGAGAAAAGGAAAAGATCAAGAGATAAAGGGACACTGCTAAAAGCGACCTTCAGGAATTACACTTGGAGAGCAAGAGGTACCATTTCGAGCTCAGATTCGAGGGGACTCTCAAGACTTCTGGGGAATGGGAACAAGAAGTCAAAAACCTCAAGAAAGAGAAGAACTATTGGGCAGAAAGAGCAAAGCATTTGGAAGCCCGAGCCAATCAACTGGAGAGACAAGCTAAGGAAAGCTTACACGGTGATGCTTCTGCTAACATGTCAAAGGGCCGTGAACAAATATGGGTCAAATTGAAGAGCAAGGCAATCAAAAGAGGACAGTGAAAAAGGTCCAAGATCCGAGGGAGTTACTATAGGACCGGTGTTTTGTAATATCATCTTTAAATTAGGATAGACAGATTATCAGATTGTCTTAAGCAGTGATCTTTTTTTTTCTTTGATGTATTTAGTTCCAGGAAATCAATGAAAGACCGTTTGGCTGGAGTTATCCCCTATACCAATATACCACAACAGCCGTTCCCAACTGGTATATCCCCACAGATAACCTTTCATAGAAATACTGTCCCAAACGCTCAAGGTCCCACTCGCAATGACTATCGTTAACCAAGGAACGATCAAAAACCCCAGTTTGATCATATTCCTACCACCTATGGTGAGCTATATCCTAAACTACTACAAGGCCAACTTGTCGTTCTTGTATATATTAAACCTTTGACCCCACCATACCCAAGATGGTACAATGCAAATACCAACTACGCATATCATGCAGGAATTCAGGGGCATTCAACGGAGGATTGCATTGCCTTCAAAAATAAAGTCCAAAGCTTAATCAATACCGGTGTTGTGAAGTTTGGGTCAAAGAATGGGCCGAATATAGTGGGAAACCCATTGCCCGATCTTGCTAAGAATCGGGTAAATATAGTATTGACAGGGGAAGTCAAAAGGTTAAAAAGGGATGCTAGGGAAGTCAAGACTCCGATGTTAACAGTATGGGTCGAGATGGATAAGGCAGGAATGATGGAAGATGCAGACAATTTAAAAATTATTGTAAAGAGGGTGCAAAATTGGTGCTTGTTCCATAAATGTTCAAGTCATATCATACAGGACTGCGGGGACTTTCTAGCTAAAGTCCAAAATATGATGGATGATGGAGAGGCCCAGCTTTACGAGGAGACAGAGAAGGAAGTAGAGGTTATTGAGAATGCGGCTGGCTATGGAATAAGAAGACTTTTGATCATCTATTATGATGAATCAGAGAAGACTACCCCGGTTGTTGAGAAAATTATGCTCAAACTAATCATAGATTTGCCTTCTTCCTTTTCATATAAGGAAAGCAAAACTATACCATGGAAATATGACTACAGCATGGTTATGCCCGGGTCATCAAGTCAGCAAGATATTATAGGTGTGGGACACTTAACACGAAGTGAAAGGTGTTATGCCCTTGAGGTTGTTGAACAGGGATCAACAAGAAAGGATAGAGGACTAGACAAGGGAAAGAAAGTAGTTGAACCAATCCATATTGAGATGGATTTGTCAAAGGATTTGTCAAAAAAAGCAGAGAGGGGATCAGTCCCGGTAAACAGGATAAAAGAGCCGGTAAATGAGAAGGAGGCCTGCGAGCTTTTGAAGTTCATAAAATATAGTGACTATAGTGTGGTTGAGCAATTGCAGTGTCAGGCAGCAAGAATCTCCATCTTATCCTTGCTATTAAACTCAGAGCCACACAGAAATGCCCTGTTAAGAGTGTTGAATCAAGCATACGTGGCTAACAACATATCAATAGAAAAGTTAGACAGGCTGGTGGGAAACATTGCAGCAGACGACCATATATTTTTCAGTTATGATGAAATACCACCCAATGGTATTGGGTCCACAAAGGCTCTTCACATAACAACTACCTGCAAGGGGCATATACTACCAAGGGTGCTTTTGGACAATGGTTCTTCATTAAATGTAATGCCCTTGGCAACCTTGTCTAAGTTGCTAGTGGATATGTCTTATATGTTACCGAGTTGCACAGTAGTTAGGGCTTTCAATGGTACTAGGAGAAAGGTAATAGGAACTATTGAGGTTTCTCTGGAGATAGGCCCATGCACTTATACGGTGAACTTTCAGGTCATGGATATTAATCTGTCTTATAATTGCTTGTTGGGAAGGCCATGGATACATTCAACAAGGGTTGTACCCTCGTCTCTCCACGAAAAGCTAAAATTTGTGATCTAGGCCCGTTTGATCACTGTATCAGGAGAAGAAGACATAATAGCCTCTGCATCTACTGAATCTCCTTATGTTGAACCCAATGAAGATGCCATAGAATTTTTTTTCGGTCTTTGGAATTCGTAAATGCAGTTTTCGTCACTGAAGGACAAAAAATTCTAAAGCCAAGGTTGTCCAAGAACACAAGGCTGGGAATAAGAACCACAGTGGGAAAAGGCTGCAGGGCTGGAAAAGGTCTTGGGAAATATCTTCAAGGGATGGCTCTAGCAATGGAAGCAGTGGGAAAGAAAGATTGATTTGGATTAGGGTATCTTTCGAAGGCCTATGAGAGGAGGAAACAAGTTGAAAGGAACAGACAAAGAAGGATGGCCTGTCTCACGGGTATGGTTATTGAATGGGAACCCATGACTTTCCCACCAATCCTTCACAATTTTCGCTCTGCTGGTTTTCTATTCGGAGAAAAGAATTCAGAGGATGTACTCACAATGATCGAGCAAGCTTTTGAAAAATTCCATGTGAATAAAGGGGGCAAATTCAGGATATGGTGATTTGCATGACCGAAAAAGAAGGGATGGAAAGTGACAATGTGAACTGGATGGTACGACCTTGTCCACCAGGATATAGACTAACCAATTGGAGTGCGACTAAGTTGCCCATAGTTTTTAAGTCTATTCCAACGTAATACTTTAAAAAAACAATCTTAATTATCTTTACCCAGAGATATTAAGAGCTTTTTCTGTAATGGGCTTTTTGTTTACATTTTCATTCAATAAATAACAAGCACAATGCATTTTATTCATATTGATGTGTCCATATTCTTTCATTTTTGTTATTTATTTTGTTTTCATTATATATCTTCCTATATTGTTTATTCTCTACCTATTTACAGGTATACGAATGCGGAATATGAGGACCTTCCTGTCAGTAGAAAGACCCATTTGCACGGGTGATTTTGAGGCTAACGAAGATACTGAGGATTATGGTCTACCTCCAGATCTATTAAGGAAAATAGAACAAGAGGATAAACAAGTACTTTCTCATAAAAAATTAGTGGAAATGATAAATCTGGGAGATGGTGAAGAGATAAAGGAAATCAAAATCGGAACTTCATTGTCATCATCAATAAAGGGTGAATTGATAGCCTTGCTCCAAGAATATGTGGATGTATTTGCATGGTCTTACCAAGACATGTCAGGGTTGGATCCGGATATTGTGGTTTATAAACTCCCTTTAAGGCCAGAATGTAAGCCAATTCAGCAAAAGTTGAGAAGAATGAGGCCAGAAATGCTGTTAAAGATAAAAGAAGAGGTGAAGAAGCAATTTGATGCTGGATTCTTAGAGGTGGCAAAATATCCAGAATAGGTGGCAAATATTGTTCCAGTACCAAAGAAGGATGGCAAGGTACGGATGTGAGTTGATTATCGAGATTTGAACAAGGCCAGCCCTAAAGATAATTTCCATTTGCCCCATATTGATACTCTGGTGGAAAATGCGGCAAAGAGTTCTTTATTTTCTTTCATGGACAGATTCTTAGGATACAATCAGATTAAGATAGCACCGGAAGATATGGAAAAAACCATATTTGTTACAATGTGGGGAACCTTCTGCTACAAGGTAATGCCATTTGGTTTGAAGAATGCTGGGGCAACATATCAGAGAGCCATGGTGACCTTGTTTCATGATATGATGCATAAAGGGATGAAGTCTATGTTGATGATATGATCGCAAAGTCACAAGGAGGAGAGGAGCATATTGCGAATCTTAAGAAGCTCTTTGAACGACTAAGGAAGTTTAGACTCAAGCTAAATCCGGCAAAATGCACTTTTGGAGTCACCTCGGGGAAATTGTTGGGTTTTGTCATCAGCAAAAGAGGAATTGAGATTGACCCAGATAAAGTAAAGGTTGCCACCACCTCGTACTCAAAAGGAAGTAAGAGGCTTTCTGGGGAGATTGAATTACATTGCTTGGTTTATTTCCTAGTTAACCAACAAGTGTGATCCAATATTTAAGTTACTTCGAAAATGTGATCCAGGAGAATAGGATGAAGGTTGTCAGATTGCATTTGAAAAAGTTAAACATTATCTATCCAACCCACCAGTATTAATGCCACCTGTTTCGGATAAACCAATGATACTGTATTTATCAGTATTTGAGAGATCCATGGGTTGTGTTTTGGGGCAGCTTGATGAGACTGGAAAGAAAGAACAGGCAGTTTACTACCTCAGCAAGAAGTTCACAGATTATGAGTTGAAATATTCGTCGGTAGAAAAGTTGTGTTGTGCCTTAGCTTGGACTGCTCGAAAACTCAGACAGTACATGTTGTACCAGACAACGTGGTTGATTGCCAAGTTGGATCCAGTCAAGTACATGTTGGAAGCACCTTCTTTATCAGGAAGGATGACAGGATGACAGGTTTTATTGTCAGAGTATGACATTGTATATTAAGTCAAAAAGCTATCAAGGGCAGTGCAGTGGCTGAATTCTTAGCAAGTCGGGCAGTGGAAGATTATGAGCCGTTGAACTTTGACTTCTCGGATGAAGATTTGATGAATGTTTCACAAGAAGATGAGATTCCCCTGAAGAAGAAAGTATGGAAAATGTACTTTAATGGCGCATCTAATGCCATGGGGCATGGAATCAGTCCAGTCCTTATATCCAGAAGAAGATTATTATCATTTCACTACTAGATTGGATTTTAATTGTACAAACAATACCGGCGAGTATAAAGCGTGTACTATGGGCCTTCGTTCTACAGTTGACAGAAAGATCAAAGTATTGGAAGTTTTTGGAGACTCAGCCTTAGTGATATACAAGTTACAAGGAGAATAGGAAACCCGAGATACAAAGTTAATCCGATATTGAGAACTCATACTGAGTTTATTGGAGGAATTTGAAGAAGTGAATTTCAATTACTTCCCTCGAGAAGAAAATCGAATGGCAGATGCTCTGGCTACTTTGTCATCAATGTTTAAAGTGAATGAAGGGGCTGAAGTTGTACCAATAAAGATGAGTGTATATGATTCTCCTGCCCACTGTCTGAGTATGAAGAAGAAGCAGATGGCCTCCTTTGATATAACGACATCTTGCAGTACATCAAGAGTCAATAGTATCCAGAACAAGCAACAGAAAATGACAAGAGGACTCTGAGAAGGCTAGCAATAGGTTTTGTTCTAGATAGTGAGATTCTCTACAAGAAAGGAAAATACCAAGTCTTATTGAGATGTGTCAGATCTGCCGAAGCTCGGAGAATTATAGAAGAGGTCCATGAAGGGATATGTGGCACTCATGCTAATGGTCACATGCTTGCTAAGCAGATTATGAGGGCAGGGTATTATTGCTTGACAATGGAAGTAGATTGTATCAGTTATTCTCGAAAGTGCCATAAATGCCAGATATATTCAGATAAGATTCATGTGCCGCCATCGCCATTACATGTCTTGACTGCACCGTGTCCCTTTTCAATGTGGGGAATGGATATGATCGGACCTATTACCCCGAAAGCTTCAAATGGACATCCTTTCATCTTGGTGGCCATAGATTATTTGACAAAGTGGGTAGAAGCTGCGTCCTATGAAAATGTAACAAAGTCGGTGGTATGTAGATTCGTTAAGAAAAAAATCATATGCCGTTATGGGTTGCCAGCAAGAATTATTTCGGATAATGCTCTCAATTTGAACAATAAGATGATGAGAGAAGTGTGTACTCAATTCAAGATCACACATCATAATTTGGCACCTTACCGTCCGAAGATGAATGGGGCAGTAGAAGCAGCCAATAAGAACATCAAGAAGATTGTTGAAAAGATGACCGATGTGTACAAGGATTGGCATGAGATCTTGCCTTTTTCTCTTCATGCATATCGTACTTCGGTTCGTACTTCTACAGGGGCAACGACGTTTTCTTTGGTATAGGGATGGAAGCAGTGCTACCTATTGATGTTGAGATCTCTTCACTTCAGGTTTTGATGGAAGTTGGCCTAGAAGAAGCAGAATGGGTTAGAGCTTGTTATGAACTGTTGAATCTCGTCAAGGTGAAAAGATTGAAAGCAATTTGTCACGGGCAGTTGTATCAGAAAAGGATGATTGGAGCCCACAACAAGAAAGTTCATCCGAGACAGTTCCGAGAGGGAGAGTTGGTACTGAGGAAAATTCTCCCTATAGTGAAGGACCCGAGAGGAAAATGGGCTCCGAATTGGAAGGACCCTATGTGGTAAAAAGAGCTTTTTCTGGAGGAGCATTGATTTTAACTAGAATGGATGGGGAGGATTTTAGAAATCCCGTGAATGCTGACGAACTAAAGAAGTATTATGCTTAAAAAAAAAAAAAAGAAGAAGAAGAAAAAATGTGATGCTGTGCACATGGAAATTCGAATAATTCCAAGCGTAAAAATGGAAATTCTATATATCTATCTCCCCTGTGAATTGCTTTTCAAAGAAAATATTCATGCTTGATATGATGAATGGCCATCTTTCATATTCCTTTCACTAAGAAAAAATTATCCTTAGTCACCCCTTTGAGCCTTAGGAATTATTTCTTTCTTTAAACCTTGATCAAGGATCACCCTCTACACTGGAGGGAAAATGCGAGGAAAAATAATCAAAAATCATGGCAAAAAGAAAGCCATCGAAAAATGTGGCAAATGAAAGCCAACAAAACAAAGCAAACAAAAAAGAAGAAAAGAAATTCCAAAAAAGGGACAAATGTTTCGAGAATGAGTTCTCCTCAGGAAATGATCCTTGATCCAATCACCCTTAAACACACTTTGAGCCTATTTTATCCTTTCTTTCTAAACCTAAACCTTGGCCTACATTACATGCTTTAAAAGCCCATTTTGATCAAGCATGGATATTTAATTTGAAAGGTTATTCTCAGAATTCATCCCATCTTTTGAATTGATATTACCTTGGAAGCATTTAGAATTCTCAAATGCATGGTAGAATACCAAAAAAAAGGAAATGAAAAAAGAATGTAAAAGGAGAGGTGTAAGCCGAAAACCCGCAAAGGGAGACTTAATACTGAATGGAGGACACTTGAGTTGAAAACCCGCAAAAGGTGACTCAGGTACTGATTAAAAGTTTGAACCAATGCTCCGTGTAAAGGGGGAGAAAGTATCTGAAAATCAGAAGAAAGGAGAACAACTCAGTCTGATATAACTACAGAAGCTGAGAGGTTACCCAAGTAAATTGCTTGTTCAAAAGAAATTTCAGATGGTTTGAAAAGGAAGGGTCCAAGATATTCCGCATCCGGGGCATCTACAACCTATAACTTTACATTTGTTTCATATATCCTTAATATTTATTTTTACTATTTTAAAACATTTCTTGCAATAACTTATTGTTATTCTTTTCATGACAATTTTTGCTTGATTTATATTTTCTTTCATACATTTTTTAAATGCATTATGATTGTTATTAAATTGAATGATGATTAGTAATAAAAAAATCTTTAAATAAAAGGATTTTAAAGTATCACTAAGGAATATATTTAAATCTTGGGAAAGGTTTGGAAAGTTCACCAAGAAAAGAAAACAGTGAACGTGTTGAAGACTCCATCACGAAGTTAGAAAATCTATGAATTTCAGCGAAAGTTAGAAACTGAGACTGTTTGACAAGTTATCTTGAATGAAGGATTCCTTAAGTGGGGAATCAATGAACAATTGAAGACTCCATCATGAAGTCGGATAATCTATGAACCTCAAAGAAACCATGGATTAGAAATAATGACACAATCATTTGATTGCATTTATTCTTAGGAAACATACAAGCATTTGCAAAGCATGTCATTCTCCTCATTGCATTTAGCTAACATTGCAGAAATCAGGAAAACTTGGACTTCCCCAAAGTGAACTCGTTCTATTTTTCAAATGAGTCGAGCCCCGAGATCACCATCGAGGTACGTTTCCTTTCCAAATCGTACTCATTTTGCTTCTCAAATAAGTCGAGCCATGAGACCATCGTCGAGGTATGTTCCTTTCATTTTCAAGTTAAATTTATTTTTTCAAAATGAACCAAACCCAGAATCATTCTTAGTATTTCCTTTTGTTTTAAATCGAATTCATTCTGTTTTATCAAATGAGTCAAGCCTTGAGACTACCGTCGAGGTATATCTTTTTGTTTTAAAACGAATTCGTTCTGTTTTATCAAATGAGTCAAACCTTGAGACCACCGTCGAGTTATTTCCTTTTGTTTTAAATCGAATTCATTCTGTTTTATCAAATGAGTCGAGCCTTGAGACCACCGTCGAGGTATGTCTTTTTGTTTTAAATTGAATTCATTCTGTTTTATCAAATGAGTCGAACCTTGAGACCACCGTCAAGGTATTTCCTTTTGTTTTAAATCGAATTCATTATATTTTATCAAATGAGTCGAGCCTTGAGACCATCGTCGAGGTATTTCCCTTTGTTTTAAATCGAATTCATTCTGTTTATAAAATGAGTCGAGCCTTGAGGCCGTCGTCAAGGTATTGTCAAATCATGGGTAAGGCCTCCAGGTACCATTCTTAAGACCTCCGGGCATCATTTTTTAAAGCCACATACAGCGCATTTATTTTTTCAAAATCACGGGTAAGGCCTCCAGGCATCATTCTTAAGACCTTCGGGCTTAATTTTTCAAATCACGAGTAAGGCCTCCGGGCACATTCTTAAGACCTCCGGGCATCATTTTTAAAGACGCATACAGCGCATTTTTTTTTCAAAATCACGGGTAAGGCCTCCGAGCATCATTTTTTAAAGCCGCATGCAGCGCATTTTTTTCAAAATCACGGGTAAAGCCTCCGGGCACCATTCTTGACACCTCCGGGCATAATTTTTCAAATCACGGGTAAGGCCTCTGGGCACCATTCTTAAGACCTCCGGGCATCATTTTTTTAAAGCCGCATACAGTGCATTTTTTTTAAAATCACGGGTAAGGCTTCTGGGCACCATTCTTAAGACCTCCGGCCATAATTTTTCAAATCACGGGTAAGGCCTCCTGGCACCATTTTTAAGACCTCCGAGCATCATTCTTAAGACTTTCGGGCACAATTTTTTCTTGCAAATCGAACTCGTTTCCTTAAGACGGGTCGAGCCTTGATTAGTCAGGGAATTTAATTTAAGAACAATATATTCTATTTACAGTTTTTCTCAACAAAAAAAAAATGAATGAAAAAAATGAAAAAAGAAAACCCCTTTCCCTTCCCTTCACATGTGATTTCACTAACCGGACAAAATTAGTATTTGTTTATCTTTATCCGATTCCTGTCTCAGCAATAGCCAAAGAGGGCAGCTGTAGACACCTAATTTTGTCCGGACCACTAAAACAACTATGTTTTCTTCCTAAATTGATGTTTCAAAATGTAAAAAGACTTTTTTTCATCCTGCAGGTGGTACTCCGGAACTTAGTCTAAGAAGGCGAGCATAAAAAGTCAAACTTGAAAAAAGTCAACCTCAAAAATTCAACTACTAAAAAAGTCAACCCACTTTCAAAATCAATATTTGAAGTTCAATTGAAAAAATTTTGATAATCCGAGGTCTACATCGAAAGATATGGAGTTCGAAAGTTGGGTTATGGAGATTCAGTAAAACAAAACCCTAATTCGAGAAATTTGGGGAAAATTGCTTAAATGATCAAATTTGTCAAAATTGAAGGTTCCAAATGAAAGATAAGCACTGACTACAGGTAATAGAGAAGCCACTTGAAAGAAAAACTGAAAGAAAAGTCAATCCGGAAGAAAATCGAGAATTAGGGGTTTTTGGTGGATTTCGATGAAATTGGGAAGAATTACAGAAATGGCCTGACTCGGTAAGACTAAAGCCCCTAATGGATGAGGAGTGATTAAAAAGGATAGGCCAAAAGCTCAGTTTGAAGAAAATCTGAAAATCAGACTTGTTTTGAGCAAAATCGGGTTTTGGAGGTAAAAGGCAAAAATTGGAAAATTTGGAAAAAATAGCAAATGAACTCCAAAATTTTTGAAAAATTGCGAATATCATTCTTAAATCATTTCAAAGAGATTGGCGAAAGAAAATCTTGATTCGGAGTTCGTTTGAAAAATGGCCGAATCCCGGGTCTCCAATGCAGAAATTCAAGATGATAAATCCCGAAAAAATAGCAAATGAACTCCAAAATTTTTGAAAATTTGTAAATCTCATTTTTAAATTATTTGGAAGAGATTGGTGAAATAAAATCTTGATTCGGAGAAAAATGGCCAAATCTCGGGCCCCTATAAAGTAATTCAAGCAAAAAAATCCCGAAAAAGTACCAAATGAGTTCCAAAAATTATGAAAACTTCTAGATCACACTTTTAAATTATTTGGAAGAGATTGGTAAAGAAAAATCTGGATTTGGAGCTCGTTTAAAAAATGGTAAAGTTTGGAGGCATAAAATGGCAATTTTAGAAGAAAAAATCCAAATAAAGAGCAAATGGACTCGAAAAATTTTGAAAATTTCTAGAATTCAATTTTTTATTATTTTGAAAGTATTGAAAAAAAAATTGAATTTGGAGTCCGTTTGCCATTTATTTATGCTTGGGGGGCAAAAAGGTCATTTTATCCCAGAAATCGAAAAGGGCTCTTCTTGCCTTTTAAAAAAATGAAACATGGGCTGGAAGAAGGAGGGCTGGCCGGCCAAGGCCCAAAGATGGGTAGGAAGTTTCTGATTTTTTAATCAAAAGGCCAACAATGAAGAATTAGTTAGTTATTTTTTTATCAAGCCTTTGCAAATAAGCCACATGGACCAATGCATGAAGAGGGAGAGTGTCAACATAATGGCTTAAGATTATTAGTTGTAATTGTGGATAGTTGATGGCCTAATCTGAGGGTGATAATTTCATGTTTTAAACATCTTGGATCAATAGCCCTTGGATGAAAATTGGTTGATGGAAAAATGACAACATCCTAGCCTAGAGAGGGGGTTTCGGCCACACTACAAGGAGCATTCTTTCTTTCATTTTCAGCTACACTCACTCTCTATTCTCTCTTGCTTTTGGCTGATTTTCTCTCCTTTGTTGAAAAGCAAAAAGAAAAGTTTAGAAAAGAAAAGAAAGTTAGAAGAGAAAAAGCTTGAAAGATAGCTTCTAGAGGTTGCTTTAAGCACCATACTTTTGCACTTTCTTTGATTTTCCATTCTTGATTTGCTGTTTTGATTATTATTTTGGTGAGTTTCTTCTGATTTTTATTTTAAATAAGTTTTTTTAATGTTCTTCTTTAAGTTCCTTCTTCATCCTTTCTTGTAAAAAGCTCTTGAAATTTTTTTTCCCTTTGATTTTGGATATGGCCGAATGGCCTAGGTTTTTTTAGAGTTGTTGTTTGCTTTGTTATTTCATGTTATTCTTGGTATTTAATAAGTTTTGAGGCTTTAAATTTTCTTTTAATACATAAACTTGAAGCTTGTTTTAATGTGGTTGCTTGCTTATTTCCATTTTTGAGTCTATTATCATGTTTATTTTACTATTCTTGCATTTTTGATTTTCTGTTTTCAAAATGTTTAAGTTTGTTTATGTTTTATATTTTTTAATCTATGTGTTTGTGAAAATGCTTGTTGGTTTTCATGCCTCTACTTTATATTTGCATGATTTGAGTGTTATTCTTTAGTTAAGCATGTTAGCATATCAAGTGTTTGCGAAAATGCCATGCTCATTTTGAACATGAGGCCATTCGGCCACCTTCATTTTGTTTGCTTTGTGTGTGCATTTTTGTTATGTTAGTTGATAGGTTTGTATTTTCATGATGTTTGGTTGAGTATTTTGTTTAAGCATGCCATGTGTTTGTGTTATTGCCATGCATATTTTAGGTTTAGGATTGGTTTGTTTGCCATGCATTTTAGACCTAAGTTGCATTAAATGCCATGCAAGTTCATTTAGGTCTAGGTCATTTTATTGATGCCATGCATTTTTCATGTCATTTAGGTTTTAAATCATGCATTTCATGCATCATATTTACTGTATTTTTCATGCATTTCATGTCCATGCCACTTGACTTATGACTTAGGCCAATCAATGGTTCAAGAGTTGTCAAATTGATTATTCTACCTTTGTGATTTTTTTTACTTAGCAAATTTTTGTCTAAATTTTCAAAAGTGTCACCTACTGTTTGTGAGTCATTTAGAGAGTCTTTAATATTTTTACTTTGATTTTTAAATGATTTTATCAATGGCAAAAGAATGCGTTTTAGCAAAACAGTTTTTTACCTAGTACTCTTACTTTCCCGATTTTTTTGGGCAGTCATTTTTATCAAAAAATTAAGCCAATTTTTTCCTGGGTAGTTTTACATGTTTTGAGTCTCCATTAATTTGTTTGGATTTTTTTTGAATTTTTAAAAATAGGGTAAAAAATCATGCTTTAAAACTGGACAGTGGAATCAGAATTGAATTTGAAGGAAAATCATTTTTCTGTTTTGGTTAAGTTACTTAGAGGGGGCTGATTAGGAAGTTTAGCTACTGACTTAGGGTAGTTTTTAAGCCTTTTTAAACTCTAAAAATGATTTTTTAAGTCTCGGGTTAAGGGTGGTCAAGTCCGGGATTTTAAACTTAGGAAATTAGAGCCATTTAAAAAGGGTTTAGCTAAGTTTTTATTTTTAATCTAAGCTTTTTCAAAATTGTTTTAAAAAAATCACAAAGTATTTTGGTTTTAGAATATTTAATTTGATATATTTTCTTAAGGTAGCCAGATATCTTTTTAGATATACGAATTTCCTTAATTAAAGGAAAAAAATACACTTTCATGCATTGCATTTTCCATACTCATGCATTTTATATAATATGTGATTTTTGCTTTGATAATTTCTATGGTATTGTTATTATTTTGATTTATATTTTTGATGTTATATTGTTTATTATATGGTTTTGAATATTTCATGATATCCTATTCTTTTTATTTAGTTATTTTTGTCATATTGTTTAGCATATACTATGTTCATGCATTATTTTTTTTTATTTTTTTTCATGCATATTATATGATAGCATTATTTTATATTTCATGTCGTTTAGATTTTTTGCCATATCATCTATATTTGCCATGTCATTTAAATTATTTCATTTCATTTCATATAGAATATATTATGTTACCTAGGTCATTTCATTTCATGTAGAATATATTATGTTACCTAAGTCATTTCATTTCATTTAGAATATATTATGTCACTTAGGATATTTTATTTCATTTAGAATGTATTATATGATTTACGATATTATATTTCATATAGAATATATCATGTTACCTAGGTCATTTCATTTCATGTAGAATATATTATGCTACCTAAGTCATTTCATTTCATTTAGAATATATTATGTCACTTAGGATATTTTATTTCATTTAGAATGTATTATATGATTTAGGATATTATATTTCATATAGAATATATCATGTTACCTAGGTCATTTCATTTCATTTAGAATATATCATATAACTTAGGATATTTCATTTCATTTAGAATATGCTAAGACATTTAAATTATATCATATCATTTAAGTTGCATTATATTATTTAGACTTTTCTATGTCATTTTATTTATGTTATACATATTCATATTTTTTTTAAATGTTTTCAAAAAGGTAATGATTTTCAATAAAATAAAGATATTCACGAGTTAAAATAATTCATGAATTCTCTGTCGGGTTTGCTGGGGAGGATATCATCAATTATCATTAATAACGGAATATCTTCTTTAAAATGAGAATGATTCGGAAAGTTTTCCAAACTAATAAAAATTTCTATATTTTGCCACGTTTGTTGGGGAATATAGAAAAATTTTAAATTTATAATTCCGGATCATTTTCAATTAACAATGTAACTATTTTTTTATTAAATTGGGAATTCACTTGAAATACTAAATTTAAAATCGAATTTTTACCGAGACTTGAGATAATACACGATTAATAAGGTATCGTTTTATACAGGCGTTGTCGGGGTACTAATCCTTCCCCACATGTAACCGAGTCCCGAACCCGCTTCTTTGATTTCTCTGGTTTAAAACGCAGACTTGAAATTGGTTTCAAAAATGTTTTAATTAATTTTAAAATATTTTATAAAATCGGTTTTAATAGGTGGCCGATCACACCTAGCTAAAAAAGATTGGTGGCGACTTCATGTCTTTTTCAAGGTCATTTTCAAAACCTTTATTTTTCAAGAGGAATTAAGTCGACTTTTCCTCGATTTTTTAATGTCACGCTTAACGAATAAAAAAGTCTTGCGATGAGACTTGTTATTTTTTAGGTTGCGACAGCTTAGCGACTCCACTGAGGACATATTAGAGAGTCAGGCCTAAAAATAGTCTTGTGTTATCAAAGTCTCGGTTATGTTGGTTTAATTTGTATTTAATTTTAATTCCCATACTTTTTAAAAAATAAAATAAGGATAATTTCAAAAATAATAAAATGTTTTTAAATATGTCCATATTCATGTGCATACATATTATAATTGTTCTCTGGTTATTTTGGTGCATATATTCATTTATTGATTAATTGATGACTTATGTTGTTTAATCTTGTTGGGGCATTTAGAATAAGGGATGTAGAATAGGTGGTGAAAGGTTTGTTATTTCTCCTCACACACTACACGTACATTTGCATATCATGAATCCTATACCCGAGTTCCATCCTTTTAGGTGGGAGCAAAGTAACTAAGCCTTCGTGATTAACAATCCGCATGGGCTAGGAAATAGACTCTAACGAATTGAACCCACTTTTATCGGGGTGGCTTACTAGCCTTCACCAGCGAAAGTGAGGAACAATTTTGGGCTTTTAGAACTAATTCACCTTCATATAGTAAACCTAGGTGAAGCCATGCCGGTTTTTCAATTAGATATCCCGAAGTTAAGAACACATGGAGGAATATTTCCAATCCTATTACCTTCTATTCTACTTTCCGAATAAGTTTATTTTTGAAAATTGGACAATGATGAACGTGCATCACAATGCCCGTAATAAATGTTGGTGTGTCATCCCAGGGGTGTTATAATGCTGAAATTTTGTTGGCATCCTCAGGGATAATTATTGTTTTGAACTATATGTTTTTTTTTTGTATTATTTGAATTTGTTCCCCTTTCTAATTCATTTTCTTTCTGTTGTTGTTGTTTTTTTTTTTTTTGCACTATTGTCATCATTTTTTACACATGGAAGGTTACTAGTCTTGGGATAATATTCAACCGAAAGGGCTTTCATGGAGGGTCAGAGTGTCTCACTGGTCGAGAAGCATTTAGAGGTTAGGAAACAGTCCGAGAAAGGTCAACAAGATAATGGGGATTGTTTGAAGATGGGATATGTGTTAGCATTTCCAGCAGAGGTTGATCTTACTATCAAGAAAAATGATCTCCGAGAATTGATGGATATATGGAATCAATGGAACATATCAAAAAAAGAAGCCTTCACTCAGACTTAAGGGGACATAGCACTGTTAACTCAGGTTAAGGTTAGTGGTGAGGTGATCCGGGCTGTGGTGCAATTCTGGAATCCTGCTTATCGGTGTTTTACCTTCAACCGAGAGAATATGACTCCAACCATAGAGGAATATTCGACCTTGCTGCATATTGAGAATGTTATTCCCGACCGTATTATTTGAAGGATACAAAGACGTCGGGTTTCAAGAAAAAGGTGTCTAAAATTCTGGGAGTGGAAAGAAATTGGGTCGAAAGCCATGTTGTCCGAAAAGGGCTACGCTACTGTATATCATGGGATATTTTATGAACCTTAATCCATAGCCATTCAAGTAAGGAGACAGTTAGGAATATTTTTGCTTTGGCTATCTATGATTTAGTTATCTTCCCAAAGACATTAGGGTATGTGGATGTGGTGATATTTGATGTTTTTGAGAGGCTTGAGCAGAGGATAAACCTAGCCCCTACCAATTATAGCAAAAACAATCTGATCGCTGAATTTCTGTAGACGAGAAGGAAAAGGGAGTTTTATAGATTGTATACAACTCCTTTACATATGGGTTCAGAGCCATTTTTGTAGACAGGAGAATTTCCCTCTTTGCTCGTATTGGAAGTCTTTTGCACCAATTGGTGAATTTCTTAAGAGGGATTGGCTTGAAAATAGGACTGAGGAACAATGGATCAACATATTCTGAAATATCAGGGCTGAGATGATAATTTGGAGAACTCCATGGATAGCTCCTATGCCGACATTGTACAAGTGCGAAGATAAATCTTCTGTTCCCTTATTGGGAGTATGTGGAGGAGTGAGCTATGCACCACTGCTGGTACTAAGACAATCGAAATCCCGTCAGTTTACTCCTATGACCCATGACCTTAGTAATTTGGAATTTGCTTATGGAGAAGATGGATACTCAGGAAAGGTACGTGAGATTGTAGTAACATGGAAGAAAACTCATCGGGTGGAGGTAGCTAGATATGCCGACATCGTCACACCTGATTACCTGATATGGAGGGAACTGAGGATTAATGATAGGTTGTTGACATCAGATGGGGAAAAAGTTTAGCATTTGAGTTCTCCGCCCTAGGAAGCGCCATCGGAGTTAAAAATTGCAAAGGTAGAATTCGAAAAAGAAAAGGCCCAAATGAGCAAGGAAATTGCTCGATTGCAAGAAGAGCTTGAGGATATGAAAAATAGGGAATCAGCCCGAGAAAGAGAAAAGGAAAAGATCAAGAGAGAAAGGGACACTGCTAAAAGCAATCTTCAGGAATTACACTTGGAGAACAAGAGGTATCGTTTCGAGCTCAAATTCGACGGGACTCTCACGACTTTCGGGGAATGGGAACAAGAAGTCAAAAACCTCAAGAACGAGAAGAACTATTGGGCAAAAAGAGCAAAGCATGAGGAAGCCCGAGCCAATCAACTGGATAGACAAGCTAAGGAAAGCTTACACGGTGATGCTTCTGCTGACATGTCAAAGGGCCGTGAACAAATAGGGGTCAGATTGAAGAGCAAGGCAATCAAAAGAGGATAGTGAAAAAGGTCCAAGATCCGAGGGAGTTACTATTGGACCGGTGTTTTGTAATAGCATCTTTAAATTATGATAGACAGATTATTAGATTTTTTTTTCTTTGATGTATTTAGTTCCAGGAAATCAATGAAAGACCATTTGGTTGGAATTATCCCGGGGCCAATACTTTTAAATGCATTCATCATTCATTTCTTCTTTCCTTTATATATTTTGTTTGTTTATTCATTTATATGTATAATTATTCATTCATTTATTCTTTATAAATTGTTCATACATTTAGTCATTTATTTGTCCATTCATTTATTCTTTATAATTAGTCATTCAGGTTCATATATTTAGTCATTTACTTATTTGTTCATTCATTAACATTTAGTCATTTATTCATTCATTCATTTTTATAAAATAAAATAAAAAATGTGTTAATAATTTCTAATCCATGGTTTTTAAAACTAAAGGTAAAATTGGTCGCACTAAAAAAGAATCAGACTTTCGACACCCTTACAATACTCGATCTCAAGCAAAAGCTATGGAGAACGATCAGCTTGCTAGAATTGAAAGGATGAAAAGAATTCAAAAAGAACTATAGGAACAGTTAGCTAAGTCACAAGACGAGTCATGGAACAAATGACCAAAATTATGGAGATGATGAGTACCATGATGAGGCAGAAGTGGCCAGGAGAAAATTCAGTTATCGAAATGGGGGCAGTAAACCAGGAAGATCGACCAGAGGTGGTACAGAACCCGCTTCTTTGATTTCTCTGGTTTAAAACGCAAACTTGAAATTGGTTTTAAAAATGTTTTAATTAATTTTAAAATATTTTATAAAATCGGTTTTAATAGGTGGTCGATCACACCTAGCTAAAAAAAATTAGTGGCGACTCCATGTCTTTTTCAAGGTCATTTTCAAAACCTTCATTTTTCAAGAGGAATTAAGTCGACTTTTTCTCGGTTTTTTTAATGTCATGCTTAACGAATAATAAAGTCTTGCGATGTGACTTGTTATTTTTTTAGGTTGCGACATATCTTGAGTGATGTTTTGAGTCATTTTATTTAGTTAGTTTTGTTTTGTTTTTCTCGAGGACTAGCAAAATCTTAAGTTTGGGGGTGTGATAACTCTAGGAAATATAGTTATTTTGCTACCTTTTATGCTTTTAAATCGGCTAAGTCCATGAGGATTTTATTAGGATTTGATTAGTTTTAGATATTTTTATATTTATTTTAATTATCCATTTTATGTTTAAAATAGTTATTTAGTTGTTAATTATGTGTTTTTATAGGTCCAAGGTGATCTGGAGCTTCGTGGTGCAAAACGATGAAAAATGGTGCAAACCAATGAGCAGACAGATTTGACCTCCAAAGCTTCTTTCAAGAAAAACGTGATCTTAAAGACTTCATTTGAGTTTCTTCATAAATTTTGAAGCTGACTTCCATACCTTTCCAACAGTGTAAAGCTCGCCAAAATGGAACAAGATTTTCCTAGTCAAAACAGCTGAAGAAGTGCGTAAAAATGGGAGAACCAGCAGCATCGCAGTGCCAGATAATTCGAGACTCGGCGTTGCAGCATTGGAAAGTCAGGACTGTAGTGCCGAGGGGGTCATGAACAGTACCATAAAAATGTAAAAAAATCATGATTTTTACCTGTTTGCTTGGGCACGAAGTTTAAGACTCCAAGAGGCCTATGACACTTTAAATAAGACTATTTTAGGTCAGAATAAGGGGGATTAGACACCTAGAAACCTAATTCTCTCTCAAGAAGATAGTTGCCATCAAATTCTCTCAAGAAGATTGGAAGCTTGAAGATTGAAGACTCAAGAACTGACAACTCTTAGTTTTCTCTTTTCTTTTCTTCTTTATTTTTCCTGTGTAGTTGATGATGGTTAAACTATTTGAATATTTGTTTTCATTAATTATCATGAACTAAATTTCTTTTACTAGGATTTCAATGGAACTCAACACATATTTTGAATTTACTTTCTCTTTCTAGCTTGATTTAATGGTTTGTTGAGTTGTTTGTTCATTCTTGTTCTTAATGCTTCTAATTGCTTGATCACCAATTAGATTGATTTGTTAACCTAAATACAACTTGGAAAAGGGAGTTTAGTGTTAGACATGGATTGAATGACACATGTTTCATTTTCATTTATTAGGATGAATTTATCTGCAGGTAGGGTAGGAATACAGTTACTTGTCATGTGTAACCATTGCTAGAGCCTAAGCTTAATGAGTTCTTCTCTAATTCAATTATCATAGGAATATAGTTAATTGGTTAAGAAGGATATTTTTATGAGACCATCGAAAGATCCTTATAAATAAGATAGACAACTCATGATCATTAATCAAGTGAAGAGGTAGAGAGATTCAAGCGAAGTGTTGAGGGAAGTTGTAATCCTAGGCTTTTATAATTAATTGAATTCATCTTTTTAATTTACTTGCTTTTAATATTAGTTTCTTTTAATTTATTTTTTAATTACCATCTTTAATTAGTTGTTTCGATAAGATTAAGTTGTGTTAATTTTAGTACTTATCAAATTTAGTAGCAATTCCTCGTGGGTTCGACTCTTTACTTTTCATTATATTACTTGTTACGATACATGCACTTGCGTGGTGAAAATCGACCAATAGGCTTTTTGTTTAAACATTTTCATTCAATAAATAACAAGCACAATGCATTTTATTCATATTGATGTGTCCATATTCTTTCATTTTTGCTATTTATTTTTCTTTCATTGTATATATTTTCCTATATTGTTTCTTCCCCACCTATTTATAGGTGTATGGATACAGAATATGAGGACCTTCGTGTCAGTAATTTTGAAATTGATTTTGAAAGACCCATTTTCACGGGTGATTTTGAGGCTAACGAAGATACTGAGGATTATGGTCCACCTCCAGATCTATTAAGGAAAATAGAACAAGAGGAGAAACAAGTACTTCCTCATAAGGAATTATTGGAAATGATAAATCTGGGAAACGGTGAGGAGATAAAGGAGGTTAAAATCGGGACTTCATTGTCATCATTAATAAAGGGTGAATTGATAGCCTTGCTCCGTGAATATGTTGATGTATTTGCATGGTCTTACCAAGACATACCAGGGTTGGATCAGGATATTGTGGTTCATAAGCTCCCTTTAAGGCCAGAATGCAAACCAATTCAGCAAATGTTGAGAAGAATGAGGTCGGACATGCTGTTAAAGATAAAAGAGGAAGTGAAGAAACAATTTGATGCTGGATTCTTAGAGGTGGCAAAATATCCAGAATGGGTGGCAAATATTGTTCCAGTACCAAAGAAGGATGGCAAGGTGCGGATGTGCGTTGATTACAGAGATTTGAATAAGACCAGCCCTAAAGATAAATTCTCTTTGCCCCATATCGATACTCTGATGGATAATACGGCAAAGAGTTCTTTATTTTCTTTAATGGATGAATTTTTGGGATACAATCAGATTAAGATGACACCGGAAGATATGGAGAAAACAATATTTGTTACATTCTGGGGAACATTCTGCTACAAAGTAATGCTGTTTGGGTTGAAGAATGCTGGGGCAACATATCAGAGAGCCATGGTGACCTTGTTTCATGATATGATGCATAAGGGAATTGAGGTCTATGTTGATGATATGATTGCAAAGTCACAGGGAGGAGAAGAGCATATTGTGAATCTTAAGAATCTCGTTGAACGACTAAGAAAGTTTCGACTCAAGCTAAATCAGACAAAATGCACTTTTGGAGTCACCTCGGGAAAATTGTTGGGTTTTGTTGTCAGCAAAAGGGGAATTGAGATTGACCCGGATAAAGTGAAGGCCATTCAAAATTTGCCACCACCTCGTACTCAAAAAGAAGTAAAAGGTTTTCTGGGGAGATTGAATTACATTGCTTGGTTTATTTTTCAGTTAACCGATAAATGTGATCCAATATTTAAGTTACTGTGAAAATGCGATCTAGGAGAATGGGATGAAGGTTGTCAGATTGTCTTTGAAAAGGTTAAGCATTATCTATCCAACCCACTAGTATTAATGCCACCTGTTCCGGATAAACCAATGATATTGTATCTATCAGTATTTGAGAGATCCATAGGTTGTGTTTTGGGGTAGCTTGATGAAACTGGAAAGAAAGAACAGGCGGTTTACTATCTTAGCAAGAAGTTCACAGATTATGAGCTGAAATATTCATCGGTAGAAAAGCTGTGTCGTGCCTTGGCTTGGACTGCTCGAAGACTCAGACAGTAATGTTGTACCACACGACGTGGTTGATTGCCAAGCTCGATCCAATCAAATACATGTTGGAAGCACCTTATTTGTCAGGGAGGACGACAAGATGGCAAGTTTTGTTGTCAGAATACGACATTGTATATGTAAATCAGAAAGCTACCAAGGGCAGTGCAGTGGCTGAATTCTTAGCAAGCCGGGCAGTGGAAGATTATGAGCCGTTGAACTTTGACTTCCCAGATGAAGATTTGATGTATGTTTCGCAAGCAGATGAGATTCCCCTGAAGAAGAAAGTATGGGAAAT
Source organism: Fremontodendron californicum (assembly GCA_030761205.1). NCBI lineage: Eukaryota > Viridiplantae > Streptophyta > Magnoliopsida > Malvales > Malvaceae > Fremontodendron > Fremontodendron californicum. The sequence goes on from JAULJL010000041.1 coordinate 2,360,451, forward strand.
GTACTTTGATGGCGCATCTAATGCAATGGGGCACGGAATTGGTGCAGTGCTCATATCCGCAGAAGAAGATTATTATCCTTTCACTGCTAGATTGGATTTTGGTTGTACAAACAATACTGCCGAGTATGAAGCGTGTACTATGGGCCTTCGTGCTGCAGTGGAAAGAAAAATCAAAATATTGGAAGTTTTCGAAGACTCAGCCCTAGTGATATACCAGCTACGGGGAGAGTGGGAAACCCGAGATACAAAGCTAATCAGATACCGAGAACTCATACTGAGTTTATTGGAGGAGTTTGAAGAAGTGAATTTCAATTACTTCCCTCAAGAAGAAAATCGAATGGCGGATGCTTTGGCTACTTGGTCATCAATGTTCAAAGTGAATGAAGGGGTTGAAGTTGTGCCGATAAAGATGAGTATATATGAGTCTCCTGTCCACTGTTTGAGTATTGAAGATGAAGCAGATGGCCTTCCTTGGTACAACGACATCTTGCAGTACATCAAGAGTCAACAGTATCCAGAACAAGCAACAAAAAATGACAAAAGGATTCTGAGAAGGCTAGCAATGGGTTTTGTTCTAGACAGTGAGATTCTCTACAAGAAAGGGAAATACCAAGTCTTATTGAGATGTGTCGGATCTGCCGAAGTTCGGAGAATTATAGAAAAGGTCCATGAAGGGATATGTGGCACTCATGCTAATGGTCACATGCTTGCCAAACAGATTATGAGAGCAGGATATTATTGGTTGACAATGGAAGGAGATTGTATCAGTTATTCCCGGAAGTGTCATAAATGCCAGATATATGCAGATAAGATTCATGTGCCGCCATCACCATTGCATGTCATGAATGCACCATGGCCATTTTCAATGTGGGGAATGGATATGATCGGGCCTATTACCCCGAAAGCTTCAAATGGACATCGTTTCATCTTGGTGGCCATAGATTATTTCACAAAGTGGGTAGAAGCTGCTTCCTATGCGAATGTAACAAAGTCGATGGTATGCAGATTTGTTAAGAAAGAAATCATATGCCATTATGGATTGCCAGCAAGAATTATTTCGGATAATGCTCTCAATTTGAACAATAAGATGATGAGAGAAGTGTGTACTCAGTTCAAGATCACACATCATAATTCAGCACCTTACCGTCCGAAGATGAATGGGGTAGTAGAAGCAGCTAACAAGAACATCAAGATGATTGTTGAGAAGATGACTGATGTGTATAAGGATTGGCATGAGATCTTGCCTTTTGCTCTTCATGCATATCATACCTCGGTTCGCACATCTACAGGGGCAACGCCATTTTCCTTGGTATACGGGATGGAAACGGTGCTACCTATTGAAGTTGAGATCCCTTCACTTTGGGTTTTGATGGAGTTGGCCTAGAAGAGGCAGAATGGGTTAGAGCTCGTTATGAACAGGTGAATCTCATCGAGGAGAAAAGATCATGGGCAGTTGTATCAGAAAAGGATGATTCGAGCCCACAACAAGAAGGTTCATCCCAGACAGTTCCGCGAGGGGGAGTTGGTATTGAGGAAAATTTTCCCTATAGTGAAGGACCCGAGAGGAAAATGGGCTCCGAATTGAAAGGACACTATGTGGTAAAAAGAGCTTTTTCTAGAGGAGCATTGATTTTAACTAGAATGGATGGGGAGGATTTCAGAAATCCCGTGAATGCTGATGAATTGAAAAAGTATTACGCTTGAAAAAAAAAAGAAAAAGAAAAGTGTGATGCTATGCACACGAAAATTCGAATGATTCCAAGCGTAAAAAATGAAATTCTATATATCTATCTCCCCTGTGGATTGCTTTTTAATGAGAATATTCATGCTTGATATGATGAATGGTCATCTTTCATATTCTCTTCACTAAGAAGAAATTATCCTTAGTCACCCCTTTGAGCCTTAGGAATTATTTCTTTCTTTAAACCTTGATCAAGGATCACCCTCTACACTGGAGGGTAAATGCGAGGAAATATAATAAAAAATCATGGCAAAAAGAGAGCCATTGAAAAATGTGAAATCAAAGAATGGCAAATGAAAGCCAGCAAAAAAAAGAAAAAAGAGAAAAGAAAGTCCAAAAGAAGTGACAAGTGTTTCAAGAATGAACTCTCCTTAAGAAATGATTCTTGATCCAATTACCCTTAAACATATTTTGGGCCTATTTATCCTTTCTTTCTAAAACCCGAGCCTTGGCCTACATTACGTGCTTTAAAAGCCCATTTTGATCAAGCATGGATATTTAATTTGAAAGGTTATTCTCAGAATTTATCCCATTTTTTGAATTGATATTTTTACCTTGGAAGCATTTAGAATTCTCAGAGGCATGGTAGAACCAAAAAAAAAAAAGAGAAAACAAAAAATGAAAATAAAAAAAAGAATGTAAAAGGAGAGTTTTAAGCCGAACACCCGCAAAGGGCGACTTAATACCGAATGGAGGGCACCTGAGTTGAAAACCCGCAAAGGGCAGGTCAAGTACTGATTAAAGTTCGAACCAATGCTCCGTGTAAAAGGGGAGAAAATATTTGAAAATCAGAGGAAAGGGGAATAACTCAGTTTGACTTAACTACGGAAGCCGAGGTACCCAAGTAAATTGCTCGTTCAAGAAAATTTTCAGATGGTTTGAAAAAATGAGGGGTCCAAGATATTCCGCATCCGAGGCATCTACAACCCATAACTTTACATTTGTTTATTATATCCTTCATATTCAATTTTACTATTTTAAAACATTTCTTGCAATAAATTCTTGTTATCCTTTTCATAACATTTTTGCTTGTTTCATATTTTCTTTCATACATTTTTGAGATGCATCATAATTGTTATTAAATTGAATGATGTAATGTAAGTATAAAAATCTTTAAATAAAAGGATTTCAGAGTATTACTAAGGAATAGATTTAAAACTTAAGAAAGGTTTGGAAAGTTCACCAAGTAAAAGAAAACAATGAATGTGTTGGAGACTCCATCATGAAGTCAGAAAATTTGTGAATTTCAGCGAAAGTTAGAAACTGGGACTGTTTGATAAGTTATCTTGAGTGAAGGGTTCCTTAAGTGGGGCATCAGTGAACAATTGAAGACTCCATGATGAAGTCGGATAATCTGTGAATCTCAAAGAAACCATGGATTAGAAATCATGACACAATCATTTGATTGCATTCATCCTTAGGAAACATACAAGCATTTGCAAAGCTTGTCATTCTCATCATTGCATTTAGCTAACATTGCAAGAATCAGGAAAATTTTGGTTTCCCCAAGTCGAACTCGTTTTGCTTCTCAAGTGAGTCGAGCCTCGAAATCGTCATCGATGTATGTTCCTTTCATTTTCAATTTATTCAAATGAATCAAATCCAGGATCATTTTTAGTATATTTTCTTTTGTTTTAAATCGAATTCATTCTGTTTTATCAAATAAGTCAAGCCTTGAGACCACCGTTGAGGTATTGTTTTTGTTTCAAATCAAATTCATTCTGTTTTATCAAATGAGTCGAGCCTCGAGACCACTGTCGAGGTATTTCCTTTTGTGTTAAATCGAATTCATTCTGTTTTATCAAATGAGTTGAGCCTCGAGACCACCGTCGAGGTATTTCCTTTTGTTTCAAATCGAATTCATTTTGTTTTATCAAATGAGTCGAGCCTCGAGACCACCATCGAGGTATTTCCATTTGTTTCAAATTGAATTCATTCTGTTTTATCAAATTAGTCGAGCCTCGAGACCACTGTCGAGGTATTTCCTTTTGTTTTAAATCGAATTCATTCTGTTTTATCAAATGAGTTGAGCCTCAAGACCACCGTCGAAGTACTTTCTTTTGTTTTAAATCGAATTCATTCTGTTTTATCAAATGAGTCGAGCCCCGAGACCATCGTCGAGGTATTTCCTTTTGTTTTAAATCGAATACATTCTGTTTTATTAAATAAGTCGAGCTTTGAGACCATCGTCGAGATATTTCTTTTTGTTTTAAATCGAATTCATTCTGTTTTATCAAATGAGTTGAGCTTCGAGACCATCATCGAGGTATTTCCTTTTGTTTTAAATCAAATTCATTCTGTTTATCAAATGAGTCGAGCCTAGAGACCATAGTCGAGGTATTTCTTTTTGTTTTAAATCGAATTCATTCTGTTTATCAAATGAGTCGAGCCCCGAGACCATCGTCGAGGTATTTCCTTTTGTTTTAAAATTTGTTATGCTTCTTAAATGAGTCAAATATTTTGTTTCAAAATCGAACTCGTTTCCTTAAGATGGGTCGAGCATTGATTTGTCAAGGAATTCAATTTAAGGATAATATCTTCTATTTATAGCTTTTTTTCAACAAAAAAAAATGATGAAAAATGGAGATGAATGAAAACCCCTTTCCCTTTTCTTCACATGTGATTCACTAATCGGACAAATTTAGTATTTGTTTATCTTTGCATGATTCCTTATTCACAGCAATAGCCAAAGAGGGGCAGCTGTAGACACCTAATTTTGTCCAGATCATTAAAACATGTATGTTTTCTTCCTAAATTGATGTTTCAGAATGTAAAAAAACTTTTTTCATCCTGAGGCGGTACTCCGAGACTTAGTCTAAGAAGACGAGTATAAAAAGTCAAACTTGAAAAAGTCAACCCAAAAAGTCAAAAACTAAAAAAGTCAACCCACTTTCAAAATCAAGATTTGAAGTTCAATTGAAAAATTATGAAAGAATTTTGATAATCCGAGGTCTACATTGAAAGATATGGAGTTCGGAAGTTAGGTTACGGAGATTCAATAGAAAGGAAATCATAGTTCGAAAAAATTTGGGGGAAAGTGCTTAAACGATCAAATTGGTCAGAATTGAAGGCTCTAAATGAAAGATAAGCACTGATTACGGGTAATGAAGAGGCTACTTGGAAGAAAAATTGAAAGAAAATTCAATTCGAAAGAAAGAAAGAAAGAAAGAAAACCGAGAATTAGGGTTTTTGGTGGATTTTGGTAAAATTGAGGAAAGTTACAGAAATGGCTCGATTCGGTAAGACTAAAACCCCTAATTGATGAGGAGTGATTAAACAAGGATAGCCCAAGGCTCGGTTTGAAGAAAATCTGAAAAGCGAACTTGTTTTGAGCAAAACTGGGCTTCGGTGGCAAAAGGGCAAAATTGGAAAATTTGGAAAAAATAGCAAATAAACTCCAAAAATTCTGAAAATTTGCAGATCTCATTTTTAAATCATTTCAAAGAGATTGGAGAAAGAAAATCTGGATTCGGAGTTCGTTTGCAAAGCCAAATCTCGGGTCCCTTATGTAGAAATTCAAAAGGATAAATCCTGAAAAAATAGTAAATGAGCTCCAAAAATTATAAAAATGTGTAGATCTCATTCTTAAATTTGGCGAAATAAAATCCGTATTCAGAGTTCGTTTGCAAAATGGCCAAATCCCGAGCCCACTATGCAGTAATTCAAGCAGATAAATCCCGAAAAAATACCAGATCATACTTTTAAATTATTTGGTGAAGAAAAATCTGGATTTGAAGCTCGTTTAAAAATGGTGAAAGTTCGGGTGCACAAAAGGGCAATTTTGGAAGAAAAAATCCAAATAAATAGCAAATGGGCTCGGAAAATTTTCAAAAATTCTAGAATTCAGTTTTTTATTATTTCAAAAGTATTGAAATAATAAAATTTAATTTAGGAGTCCGTTTGCTATTTATTTAGGTTCGAGGGTCAAAAAGGTCATTTTATCCAAGAAACCGAAAAGGGCCTTTTCTTGCTTTTAAAAAAATTGAAGCATGGGCTGGAAGATGAGGGGCCAGCCAGCAAAGGCCCAATGGAGGGCTGATATTTTTTGATTTTTCATCCAAGGGCCAAGGGTGAAGAGGAAGGTAGTTATTTTTGTGATCAAGCCTTTAAATTTGCAACACATGGACCAATGGTTGGAGAGAGAGCATATTTATGACATCTTTATGACATCATAATTCAAGGGCTGGTGATTCTAATCTAAGGGTGAGAATCCTACATATAAGGCATCTTGAATTGAAGGCCATAGGATCAAATTTGTTAAAAAAAATTCTAGAACCTCCTAAGTTCTTCCTAGGCCAACCGGCCACAACAAGGGGAGGGGCGTATCTCTTTCATTTTCACTCACTCACACTCCTATTTGGCTGGATTTTCTCTTCATTTTTGAAAGGCAAAAAATAAAAGATTAGAAAGGCAAAGAAAGGAAAAGGAAGAAAGGTTTGCAATAGAGCTTTGAGAGGTTGCTTAAAGCACTATACTCTTATACTTTCCTTGCATTTCCATTCTTGATTTTGTTGTTTTCATTGAATTTTTGGTGAGTTTATTTTGATTTTGATTTTAAAATAAGTGTTTTTAAGTTTTTTCTTCAAGTCCTTCTTGATACTTTCTTCTAAAAAGCTTTTGAATTTTTTTTTTTTCTCTTCTTTTTGGGGTTGGCCGAATGGCCCATTTTTTTTTGCATAGTTGCTGTTTGCTTTTTTATTTCATGTTATTAGTGATATTTTACAAGTTTTTTATGCTTTAAATCTTCTTCAAATACAAAAATATGAAGCTTGTTTTGATTTGGTTGCTTGCTTGTTTCCATTATTGAGTTTATTATCTTGTTATCATGTTTATTTTACTTGTCTTGCATTTTTTATTTTCTGTTTTCAAAGTGTTTAAGTTTTCTTATGATTTACATTTTTTTAATCCATGTGTTTTTGAAAATGCCTATTGGTATTCATGCCTTTACTTTATGTTTGCATGATTTAGTATTATTTTTTAGCTATGCATGTTATTGTGTTAAGTGTTTGTGAAAATGCGAAATTCATTTGACCATTCAGCTACCCCTATTTTCTAAGCTTTGTGTGTGTATTATCATTATGCTAGTTGATAGGTTTGTATTTCCATGATTTGTTGTTATGTATTTTGTTTAAGCATGCTATATGTTTGTGTATTTGCCATGCATTCTTTAGTTTTAGGTTGTATTTGCATTATCAGGCATTTTAGACCTAGGTTGCATTAAATGCCATGCAAGTTCATGCTAGATCTAGGTAATCTTATTGATGCCATGCATTTTCTATGTCATTTAGGTTTTAAATCATGCATTTCATGTATCATATTTGCTGTATTTTCTTGCAGTTCATGTCATGCCACATGAGTTATGACTTAGACCAATCAATGATTCAAAGTCATGCTCATTTTGAGCATACTTGTGGAAAATTAAAGAGTTGTCAAATTGATTATTCTACCTTTGTGATTTTTTTTACTTTTAGCCAATTTTTTTCTAACTTTTCAAAAGTGTTAGCTACTGTTTGCGAGTGTTTAGGAAAGTTTTCAACATTTTTACTTTTATTTTTAAATAATTTTATCAAAGGCAAAAAATGTGTTTTGGCAAAACAGTTTTTTTTTTTACCAAGTACTCGTATTTTATCGATTTTTCTGAGCAGTCATCTTTAACCAGTTAAATGATATATTCCAAGTTGATCTGAACAATAAATCTCTCAAAGAATTTCCTATGGCATGAGTAAGCATTCATTTAAGTTCAAAATCCAAAATCACCAATTGTACACTAATTTTTACAGGGGTCGAGAAACTTTTTTCATAAATGTCTATAGAGAAACCACATTTTCAAGGAGATGATACCTACTCTTACAAACTACATAGTAGAAAATACAAAGGCAATTAACATTGCAACCCCATTTAAGCAATCTCTCCTGGTAGCCTGCCTACCTCTAATGGCCACCAAAGAAACAATTGTTAGGAATAGAATAGGAAGATAAAACAAGCTATACCAATCCACTGCATAATTTCACCCACAAAACTTCCCCAGTAGCAGCAACAGTGAAAACATTAATCTTGAAGGAATCTAAGTCACATTATCATCTTCCCCAACCCAACAGATTGAAGACCTCGACATAAAGAGATTTAAATTAGCTCTAATTGGTTAGATCCAGCTTGAGTGAACAAAATCCCACTGTGCTTCAAAATAGACGCTTTGCTCCAATCCTTGACCATTCTAAAACCCAAACCTCCTTTCCTAGCTAAAACACACAAGCCGCCTACCTTCCCTTAGCTCCGGTTGCTTTATCACTTGTACCTTTCCAAATGTGACCATTGCATTTCTTCTCAACATCCATAATCACCTTTTGGGCAATTACTTCATGCTTTATGAATAGCAACGAAAATTTCTATCTACAGGATTCACTGAACAGTAGCATCAGCTGATATGGAGTTAAACTACGTTGCATGGATACGGGTACCGGTACCGGTACCCGGTATGGATAAGGGTACGGGTACGAGATACGGTAATTTTTAAAAAACTAGGGTACGGGTACGTTAATATTATATATATATATATATTTATAAAAAAGCTGAAATTTCACATAATAAAATATGACACAAAAAGATAAAACACACAAATTTCAACATGACTACATATCAAAATAAGAAACTACAATATTTAAATTGTTCAACATGACAACATCTAAACATGACCTCCGTTACATGGACTCGGCACTTTAGGGTGCCGTACCCGTGTCGACACGACACGACACGACACGGGTGCGGACAAGAAATTCGAGTCGGACTCGGTGCTGAGCATTGAGGTACGGTGGTTCTTGTTCTGGTTTTAGGGTGCTGGAGAGACAATTTGGAGAGAAGAGAAGAATGAGGTAGAGGTAAAGAATCAAAACAAAAAAGGAAAACCAATGATCTGACCATGCAAGCATACGCAATCTCGTGAACTTTAGCTCCAAAGAGTAAAAAGTTGTCTTCTCCAACCTCTTCTGGACTTCTCGTATTTCAACATTGGCACCCTGTGAAACTTGAAAGTCTGAAAGAGTGAAAGGGGGGGCACTAGGGCACTGAAGATTGAAGAAGTGAAAGAGTGAAAGGGCCTTATGGTTTATGGATGGGTTGGGACCTGGGATGGCCCATGGCCCAATGGGAGTGGGACCAAATATGTTATGGGTTTAGGTTATGTGTATTGGGTTTGGATTTGGGTTTGGTTTAAATAAAAAAATATTTTTATGATATTTTTTAAATAACGTATCATGTATCCGTACCCTATTTTCGGACACTTTTTAGCCGACTCTGAGTGTCCAAAACTTTAAGCAAAAGACGAGTCGGACCCTTAGATACATACCCGTGTCGGACACCCGAACCCGAGTCCATGTAACATAGAACATGACTATGAAAATCAAACTCTAACAGTGTCTATCTCATTATTTCCTTGCCTATTTTCAGTGAAAAGAACAGTCTCCAAATATGTCTTAGGGCATACTAATGCTATTGATAATGAAAAGAAGGAAAAGGAAATATGCTTTAGGGTATTAAAATGCTGGTTTTAGTGTAAAATTTGGTCAAGTCGTACCCATTCTTTTTTTTTTTTTTTAAATTAGTACGTGCCCAGCCGTACCCTATACGTATCGGTACGGGTACTCATGCTTCAAAGCCGTACTCATGCTTCAGAGGAGTTAAACTACTTTATGCAATCCAAAAACTAAACCATAAATCAATCATTTCAGCACGCTCTTGAATACACATAGGTATATTCGCTTTCACACAGTTGAAAAAGGAACCATGAAATCACACAAATTAGACTATAGATTCTTAAAACCAGCTAACCAATCACTACAAACAAATTGTCATATACTGACGTTTACCTATACTGACGGTAGAAATCCGTCGGTATAAAGTATCTATTGTGACAGATTTTTGTTACCGTCAGTATATGTTTAACATATACCGACACTTTGTTATCCGTCGCTATAGATACCCCATATGCTGATGGTTGTTCATTGGCCGTCGGTATAAATACCTTGTATACTGACGGTTTTTCATTGTCCGTCGGTATAACTATGCTTTTTACTGACGGCTTCTCTTCTTCCGTCAGTATATTTGAAAAAAAAACCTTTTTTTAAATAACGGGGAATTTTATTTTTTTCGTTTTCCTCTATTTTATTTTTTTATTAAATAAGTCTATAGCAACGGATCACTTATTTATGACAGTCGGTATAGGCCTAAGTTATATTTAGGGTTTGTTTTATCAAATATCAGTCTCTCATTTCTCTTCCGCCTCTCTCTTGCGCTTTGAAAGAGAACTCAATAAATTTCTCCTTTCTCTTCCTCATCAGATTTTGTTTCAAGCAAATCGGTATGTTTATTGATCTTGAACTTAAGATTTTGTTTGTTATTTTTCGCACCTCTACCTTCAGATCTATTTGATTTGTTGAAATTTGATTGGGAAATGGTAGATCTGAGTTATCCTTTTTTTGGTTATTTGGAAGTAATATCTGTGAATTTTCATAATATTTAGGGATCAACAGCTAGGGAAGAGAAATGAGGCTGACATTCACGAAGCTTTTCAGCCGGCTTTTTGCCAAGAAGGAGATGCGAATTTTGATGGTGGGTCTTGATGCAGCCGGTAAGACTACCATCTTGTACAAGCTCAAGCTTGGAGAGATTGTCACCACCATTCCCACCATCGGTAAACGCACTTATTCCAAATCTTTTTTTTTTTGGTTAATCTCTGCTTTCGATGATTATCTCTAATTCTATATTAGAACTATGATGATAACTCTTCTGTTGTTATGATTGCTTGCACATCATTTATACAATGTCTGTTCTCATGTACTCCATGGAAAAGATTAGCTAGCAAAGCATGTAATCTGTTCTGTCTCTTTGTTGTCTTTCTTTTTAGAATTTAGCTTTCTTGGTCTTGTGGAACTTGTAGTTGCAGCCCAGATACTAGATTTTCATTCTAGGATTGGATCATTTGGCAAGTTGAGCTTGTGATTCCAATAAGATACTTTTTTGTTGTTGTTATTGCTATCAATATTTATTTATTTTTTTGTATATTTGAGATATCAGAACTTGACAGCCTTGTAAATGAAACATGTACAAACCAACTCAACCAAGGTGTTGAACTAGCATGAAACATGTGATGTCTAGTCACAGGACCATAATATAAATATTTCTGATTGTAATTTTGTTCGGTACATTTACTTGTTCATGTTTGTGGTGTATTGATCCATGCTCATGGTTTGTCATTCGTTTTGTTTTTCAGGATTTAATGTGGAGACCATGGAATATAAGAACATCAGTTTCACCGTGTGGGATGTTGGTGGTCAGGAAAGGGTATGAGCATTTTACTTTGATATTTAGCCTTGTTATTTCAGCAACATATCAAATAACCATTTAATTTCGGTCACAATAATAATTATGGGCTCTTTACATATTCTGATGTATAAGTAATGGCTCACCAATAACGTCTTAGTTTTTCATTCTTAATCATGCAGATTCGTCCCTTGTGGAGGCATTACTTCCAGAATACACAGGGTCTCATCTTCGTGGTTGTCAGCAACGACAGAGACCGAGTTGTTGAGGCTAGGGATGAATTGCATAGAATGTTGAATGAGGTATGATAGTCACTTTTGAGTGGCACCACCTTTGTTTTATGGTTATTGTTTATGGCTTTATGCATGTTTTTACTGCTGTTATAAGTGGCTTTGGATGCTATCTTTGCTGCCTTCCTATACAATTAGATTTAGTTTCCATACACAAGCAAAAGGGCAGCCTAGTGTTCATGGCTTCTCCATGATGGGGTCTGGGAGGTCTGATGTCCACTGCCCTGCCCTTACTAGTCAATGAGGTTTTTTCTGTAACTTGATCCATTAGCAATTGTTTCAAAAATATCCAGCACAAATGGCATGATTCTTCCCTGTTACTTGATCTGTCGATTGCAAAGACCATTATCACAAGTAAAATGCTATTGAGTGAATTTGGTGTTGAAAGACCTGTAGATTCAAAGGAATAATAGTGTCTGAAACAACAATTTTTAGAAGATAATATAGGTCATGGGTTAATATCCATTTCCTTGATAGTTAGTTTTTATATTTGTAGTTGGACTATTTGAAGTGATGTCTTGTGAGTGAGGAGATTGGTTATTGACATGCTTTAGAAATTCTTAGATTAAACTGTATAACTTCTGGAACTTATTGGCTAAATGAGATGAATAATGATCACCTTTACACTCTGTAGATTTTGTTTAAAATGAAGTGAAAGCTATAACTTAGTTCTAGTTGCCTCCTTTTTGTTTAGGTTTCTTGATCTTTTCTCACATTTATATGTGGAAAAAGAATAGTTATCAATTGATTTAGTGATAACCTTTTGTTTACTTGAAATAATTTCAACTATGGTTTACTTAATTCAAAATTTCTTGTTTGTGCTCCTTAGTCCTTGCTAAGAAATCATGGTATAGTAGAATTGGTTTTGAGCACAAACTAGTAATTTCTTCCAACGAATTTACAAGGTTAATAAAGTAAAGTCGAAATAGGCAATTACACATGATAAATTTATGAATTCTGCTGTTATTCTTGAGTCCTAAGAGTGGTTTTAGATTATATATCTTTCTTATGTCTTTGAGGGTTTGGAGTAGAGGTGTTTAAGGATCTGGTCGAGCCCGAAGAAAAAAATATTTTAAAATTATTATCAGAATTAAAGATCTTTGAATGTTATATTGTGTAATGTTGGTAGTCCCCTTGCCCAAGCTGTTCCAGTTTCTTCAATTTCAACTTGGAAGTTTTTGTTCATAATTAGTACTGGATCTAAATTAAATATGATTGTAGGAAGATGAGCATGACATGGAAGTTGATACTGCAACATCTACTGTTCAGACTCCAGCAAAACACTTGTTTCCAGAGGTCGAGATTTATAATGAGGTCAGACTCTTTTTCACGAATTTGTATATCCTTTTCCTTTATAGGCCAAATCCACTTTGTTAAACTGCAGAGATTCTTTTTCTCTGTTTTCTTTCAGGCTAAAGCTTGTTGCTCAGCAAGTATTAATCGGCTCAATAGCCTAAACAGAAGAACTCTTGATGTCCTAGCATCAAGACTTTACTTCTATGACTCGTATAGTTATGAGCTCATTGGTGATCTTGCCAAAATTCGTGGGTAAGATATTAATAGCCTGCTGTCTCCTCTATGTTTCCTGCTCTGCTTGTGTGCTTGTATATATATATATATATAAATCTTCCATGAAACATGCAACTTCAGAAGAGCAGAGGAAGCTGAATAAGAATCTAATCATTTGTGTAATTCTTTTTTTTGTACTTTTACTTACAGCAATCTCCTTGTCTTAAATCATATTGCTACATTACACCATGATGAGCTTGGTCAGGTTTGTTATCAATCAATTTAGAGGTTTTTAACTCATGTGTCAGGGTAGCTCTTGCAAAAGTCATTTCCTTTATCATTTTTTACGTTGTCATCTATTATTAATCTCTTGCTTGAAAATCAACACAGTTTACCTTTAGTCTTTATTTGAATGGGTGAGTTACTACTGTATGCATCTTGTTCAAATGTTGTGGTTTATATTGTTAGCTATGGCCCAACCTTCAGTATTTGTTCACTTCAGTTCATTTAAGGTTCTAAAATGGGCACAGTTGACCATTTAAGGTATGTCTGATGATAAATCTTTGTTTTGCAGTTTTGTCGATATCTCTTCTACCTAGGGAAGATTAGAACAATTCAGTTAGAGTATACTGATGCAAAAGAGAGTATGCTACAGGCTGCTCGTAAATGGTATACTCCTGACCCTTTTTATATGTCTGATATTATCTCTAGCTTCTAGTAACTTAACAAGTTGGCGATCTTTCTTCTTATTACATGCTTCCAATTTGCCTTGTGTTTTCTTGCCGTTTTACAACTTCTAAATCACTTGTCTTGATTTTTTAACACAGATCACCGCACAACATAACTTTGACTGGAAGATGCACAAGGAAGTCCTTCCTACCCAACTTGGATCTATGACCCAGGAGCCATTGGAGCTTTATGAATTGACCAAAGATACAACGGATTACGCTTGGTACACAACTACGTAAGATAAAACTTATAACACATTGTAAAGAAAACAAGTTATACAGATAAGAGCATTTAATTGATTTTATCTGTTAAGAGAAGGATATTGAAGGGGGAATCCTTAGAAAAGTTACCAAGCATTTCTTGCTTACTGCCTAAATTTAACCTGCCTATGAAATTCTTGCTACAGTATTGAATTGGGTGTACATGACTTACCAATGAAAAAGGGAAACTTCCCAGTCTTACGGGTTGCAAGTCTTGGCCATGGAATCCATGCCATTGTAAATGGCGAATACATAGGTAAGTGCAGCATGCATGCATACAGACATTGCTGCATTTTGAACTCCAAGCAACAGATTTATATTGCTTTGAGAACTTCTTTTTCATAGTTATATTACCTAATCTTGGTGTTGTTTCTTAGGTACTGCACATGGTAGCAAAGTTGAGAAGAGCTTTGTCTTCCAGAAACCTGCAAAATTCGTGCCAGGAATTAACAATATTACTCTCTTGGGGGTTTTAGTGGTACTTCCAGTAAGGCTTTTTCTTTGCTTTTTTTGATAAATAATTTTCTTTGCTTTTTTATCTTGTTAACAGAATCTCATTTAAAAAAAGACACTGTTGGCTTTTGCTGATGATTGAGGCTGTTCTGTTTGGTCCTATTTATAAAGGCCTCGTGAAGGAAATTTAATTTCCCATTTTATTGGTTTATATTAATTTGGTACATTGAACTTTTTGAACATATAGAACACTTCATAATACATTCAAGGGTATGGTTTATACTTTATACTAAATTCAATTAAATTATTCTTTGGTACAATGCATGATGAAAGTCTGTGAATAATAAATCTAACTGACTGAACTAGGTTCCTTGAACAATTAGTTGTGGAATCAGTAAATTATAAAGATATAGGTTCTTGATGGCCTTAGACACTATCTTCTGCTAGATTCCTATGATGATTGTATCAAATAAGTTTCCTTTGTCTGTTTAATATACAATTAATAAAATTTATTATTGGTTTTCCACATTAGTATGCTTGTCTTATCAAGTGAATCTTATTATATGTATATGTTGAATTTTACAGATTTTGATAATATGCCATTAAGTTACTTTCTATTGCTAGGTGGATTCTGTGCCAGATCTTATAGAGCACATACATTTTTGCAGAATTCTAATTAATTTTTACACTCTATTTGATTTTACTTATAGAGATTTAATTGCCTTCACATTTTGGCTTTATTTTCTCTCAATTCATTTTGCAGGGAACAGCTGAGATTGCTTATTTCACTTTATGTATTTGGATTATTTATTTACTTGGTGTTTGGACTCCTAAATTTCAATTTTAATATTGTATTATGACTTTAGTTTGCGACTTCTATTTAGCTTGTGTAAATAAGACAATTTCTTTGTAATTTTATTTTTAATATTACTAAATATTTTGTATTTTCTTATAATGTTTTTTTTTTTTTATGAAATATGTTATATTAAATTATAAACAAATCAATATTAATAATTGAAAATATGATAAAATTTTATTTTTACCGACGCTTTGACCTCTATATATACTGACAGGAAAAACCGTCGCTATAGGTTAATCATATATTTTACAGTTACATCTATACCGACGGACAAAATGACCGTCGGTATATGTATATCTATGGTATCTATACTGACGGTCACATAATCCGACGGTATAGGTAAAAACAAATGTGGCTAACCCAACATAGTCTATACCGACGGTAATAACAATAGTGACGCCCAAAACCATCGGTATAGGTTGTATACCCTATTCCGACGGTCACTTTTTCGTCGGTATAGGTCTATACCGACGAGGGTTTTACCGTCGCTTAATTTTTTGTCGGAATAGCCATTTCGACCGTCGGTATAGAGTTTTAGGACTTTTAGCGACGGATTTTTGGGTTTTACCAACGGTTTTTGGACCGTCACTATATGTCAATTTGTTTGTAGTGAATGTATGTTCCACTGCCTCAACCAAAAGTAAGGTTACAGTCCAGTTAAACGAAACAGTGAAAACCCAGAACGACCATGTTAAAAAATCTTTCATCAAATACCAAGAACCAAAATAAATAAATAAATAAAAATTTAAAAAAAAAAAAAAACCCAAGTACCAATGTCATAAACAGCGATGTCACTAAGGAATTTCTTGTCGAGAAGCCCACCAAACACGACAACCTTGGATTTTCCGATAGGAACAGCAGTGCGGCCACTGAGAAACCATGCAAGAATCAGTCAGTTAAATCTTCTATAATATAAATAATTGCAAAACACATAGATTTCGCTTTACCTCCGAGACTGGGGAAGAGTTCCGGAGAAATCAGAAGCAGAAGCTCGAACCCAGTAATGCATTTGTTTAATTGTTATTTTCTCTCTCTTTTTCTTTCAATAATTTTTACATTCTATCAGGTATCCAAGGTTTAAGAACACCATTAGCGATCCGGGTTTGATCCAAAACAAGTAATTGGTCAAATTGGATTCACTTTTAAGCTTTGTTATGAGGGATAAAAAAGTGCCAGGATTGAAGCGGTAGATGAGAAAGGTAGAAAGAAAGAATATGAAAGATGATAATTTTCGTATTTTACTTAGGGCAAGATTTGCATAGTCGTTCGAAAAAAAATTTAACTAGAAAAAAATGAGGTTAAAAAGTGTGACAGGAAAATATAGGTAGATCTGTTCGAGAGTTGTGTTATTTGTTTGATTAGGTAGATTCAATTTGTATTGAATCGAGTTTTGAAATAATTTTTTTTTTATTTTCGATCAATTCATTTATTAATAAAAAATATTTTTTAAAATTATAAAAATATATAAATATTAATATAAAAAAATTAATATTTTTTAAATAGTGAAATGAGTTTTTAGACTAGCCCGAGTCAAACTTGAGTAATAGATTTCAAAAAAGTTTGAGTCACAGTCCGGCTCATAAATAGATCTAAATGTAGTTTAAATTTTTTTAAGTATTTGATATTTTTGTGAAAAAATACTATGAGAAATTGAAATATTAAAAAAATTTAAAATAATAAAAATTTAAACACGTGACGATAATAAAATTATTTTATTCAAAAGTTAGCTTTCAAATATTTTTTTTTGACTTTTTAGTTTGGATTGTCAAATCCATTGAATAAAAAATCGAATCGGACCGGCTAGTAGGACTATTGAGTCGAGAACCGATTGCCTATTCGGTCCGACGGATATAATAAAATCAAATTTAATCGAATTGGCCAAAAATCGGTTCAACCGATAAAAAACGGTAAAAAAAAAAAATGGGAAAAAACCATTTTTTAATTTTTTTAATTTTTTTTTTCAAAAATATTTTTTGTAAGTGATGTGGTTTGAACCCATAATCTCTTAGAATTATACTAAAAACATACTACTAAGCTAAATGCTTATTTTTATTAATTATTTATTATATTTAATATTTATTAACATTAAAATTATTTTTAAAATATTTAAAAATCTTATTTAAAATGCCTACTTGTTTGAACCAATTAAATCGAAAATTAGAAGTCACACCGATTTGACCTTCGATCCGGTTTTTTCAACCATGATCAAATCATGAAATTAATAACAAAAGCTAAAATATTTATCAATTAATATTGAGGTTGAAGTGAAACATAACTTTTGATGTCAAAAATTACGTCAACAACAATGCTAAACGGTACCTTAAAATATGTGAGTTAAGTATTGCTATGTGTTGTTTAAAATTTTACTCTTTCTTTTATTTCAGGTTATAGGATTTAAATCTTAATCATTGTAATAATTAAAATTATGACTCCAACATTATTGTTCACAAATTTTACTTTTTAATTTTAACCTATAAATAATATTATGTTTCTTTATTTTTTATCTAGTAATGGATGAAAAAGATTATGGGTAAGTCTTAATCTGTTTGAACCGATTTAATCGATCGAACTGATCAAATTTGATTAATTCGGTTCGGTATATTCGGTTTTAAAATTAATCGGTTATGAAAAATAGTTTATTCGGTTAATTCGGTCGGTTATCACTTTTTAAAATTGATAATCGAATAGACCGAACTAATCGACCATTTTAATTTTAACTATATTTTATATTTAGTATAAATAAAATATATTTATATAATAATTAAATTTAAATTTAAAATTATATATTATATAATATATCATATATCATATATATTATATATTATATAATATGGAATATACAATAAATAATTTATTTGTTAAATAGTTAAAACCGATTAAATTGACAGAACCGACTGACTTAAGTCGGTTTTGATTTTTTCGATTTTAGGATTTTTTGTCGGTCTGTTCGATCGATTTTATAAGTTTATTCGGTTTAATCAATTTTCGAAATTTTAAAAACGAATCGACCGAACCGACTAAATGTTCACTCCCAAAAAAGATTTTACTTTTTATCTCAGCGTTTTCATCTATTTCTATGAAGTACAAAAATAAAAAATAAAAAAACTTTTTCATCCTTCCATCTTTTTCTTTCTCTCATTTTTTATCATTTTATTTTTCTATTCATCTTACTAACGTTACGTTTGGTTTGCTGAATTAAATAGAGGAGAAGTGTAATAGGTATTCGATGAGAATGCAATAGAAACGCAATAGGTATTACATAATTTGATTCATTGAATGGAATAGAGGAGGAATATTATTACATTGTTTAGTTGGTTAAAATGATATTAAAAAATATGTAAGGAATAAGTATAAAAGTACAATTTATGCTTGAATTAAATAATAATATATTATTTATAAAAATTAAATTTATTTTTTATCTATTATAAAATATTATTAATATATCCAAATAATATTAAAAATATATTATTTAATAAAATATTTAATATATTTAAATAATTTTTACTATTTTATATTTGATGATATATTAAAACTATACTAAAATTATATTTAAAATAATATTTTTTTCACCCTATAAATTCCTAAAATGTTCTCTCTTCCTTCATATTTGTTTCATATTCATAGAGATAGGGAACATAATGCACATGGATATAGTAAGTCTTGCTTGGGCTGCTTTAATGGTAGTCTTTACATTTTCCCTTTCACTCGTAGTATAGGGAAGAAGTGGGCTCTAGGGGTACTCCTAATTGGGTTGAGGAATCAAAAGGTATCAATTATTTTCTAGATCGTTTTGCAAAGCCTTTTTTTTTATTAAATTAATATATGCTTCCATTCAATTTTTTCTTTATTTCTGATTATTACCTTACTCCCTCTCTCTCTAAACTCATCTTCTCCAAAAGTTGTTCTTGTGGTTTTCCAAAAACCACCGCAAATTTCCAGATTCCGATGACCTCCATAATCGATCGGTATCTTTTTAACACCAAATTTTTATCACAAACCGATCTTGACCTTCTTTTCCGACTACCCACTTACTTTTTCCTAAATCAACCCCTAAAACCCTAAGCCTAAAGCACGACCAAAACCCCAAAAAATCTCATTTTCGCCACTCTAAACCTAATGAAGTTTTAATATGTTGTTCCCTATCCTTTATTCTTCATCCTCACCAAATTTGAAGTCCAAAAGCCTCCTAAAACTATACAAATCCGAAGCCTTAGGAGAGAGAAAAAAATTATCGTTGTAGACACCTAATTTTGTCCGGACCACTAAACAGGTATGTTTTCTTCCTATATTGATGTTTCCGAGTGTAAAAAGACTTCTTTCATCCTGCAGGTGATACTTCGAGACTTAGTTTAAGAGGGCGAGCACAAAAAGTCAAACTTAAAAAAAAAAGTCAACCCCGAAAAAGTCAACCCTAGAAAGTCAACTACTAAAAAAGTCAACCCACTTTCAAAATCAAGATTTTAAGTTCAATTGAAAAATGGCGAAAGAATTTTGATAATCCGAGGTCTACATTGAAAGATATGGAGTTCGGAAGTTGGGATTTGGAGATTTAGTAGAAAGAAAACCCTAATTCGAGAAATTTGGGGAAAAGTGCTTAAACGATCAAATTCGTCGAAATTGAAGGTTCCAAATGAAAGATAAGCACTGACTACGGGTAATGGAGAAGTCACTTGCAAGAAAAATCGAAAGAAAAGTCAATCCGGGAGAAAACCGAGAATTAGGGTTTTTAGTGGATTTTGGTGAAATCGGGAAGAATCACAGAAATGGCCCGACTTGGTAAGACCAAAGCCCCCAATGGATGAAGAATGATTAAAAAGGATAGCCCAAGGCTCAGATTGAAGAAAATCTAAAAATCGGACTTGTTTTGAGCAAAACCGGGTTTCGGAGGCAAAAGGGCAAAATCGGAAAATTTGGGAAAAATAGCAAATGGACTCCAAAAATTCTAAAAATTTGTCAATCTCATTCTTAAATCATTTGAAAGAGATTGGCGAAAGAAAATCTTGATTCGGAGTTCGTTTGAAAATGACCAAATCCCGGGCTTCTTATGCAGTAATTCAAAAGGAAAAATCCCGAAAAAATAGCAAATGAGCTCCAAATCTTCTAAAATTTTGTAAATCTCATTTTCAAATTATTTGGAATATGTTGGCGAAAGAAAATCTTGATTCGGAGTTCGTTTGCAAAATGGCAAATCCCGGGCCTCTTATGTAGTAATTCAAAAAGGAAAATCCCGAAAAAATAGCAAATGAGCTCCAAATATTCTGAAATTTTAGAAATCTCATTTTTAAATTATTTTAAAGAGATTGGCAAAATAAAATCTTGATTAGGAGTTCGTTTGCAAAATGGCCAAATCCCGGGCCTCCTATGCAATAATTCAAAAAGATAAATCCCGGAAAAATAGCAAATGGACTCCAAAAATTCTGAAATTTTGCAAATCTAATTTTTAAATTATTTGGAATAGATTGGCGAAATAAAATCTTGATTCGGAGTCCGTTTGCAAAATGGCCAAATCCCGAGCCTCCTATGCAGTAATTCAAGCCGATAAATCCCGAAAAAATACCAAATGAGCTCCAAAAATTATGAAAACTTCCAGATCACATTTTTAAATTATTTGGAAGATATTGGTGAATAAAAATATTGATTTGGAGCTCGTTTAAAAAATGGTAAAATGTAGGGGTATAAAAAGGCATTTTTGGAAGAAAAAATCCAAATAAATAGAAAACGGACTCGGATAATTTTGAAAACTTCCAGAACTCAATATTTTATTATTTTGGAAGTATTAAAAAAAGAAAAATTGAATTTGGAGTCCGTTTGATATTTATTTGCATTCGGGGGGCAAAACGGTCATTTCACCCAAGCAACCGAAAAGGGCTTCTTTGGGCCTTTGAAAAAATCAGAGTTGGGCTGCAAAAGAGAAGTGTTGGCCTGCCCAAGCCCAAAGGAAGGAGGAAGCTTCTGATTTTTCAATCAAATGGCTAAAAATCAAGAGTTAGTTAGAGATTCTCTTTGATCAAGCCATGGTTATTAAGCCACATAGGCCAAGAGAGAGGTCAACATTATTCTTTAACAGCTGTAATTTGAGACAGCTGAGATGCTAATCTAAAGGTGATAATTTCATGATTTTTCACCTTGAATTATTAGCCATTTGATGGAAAATTGGTTACACAAAAAATGACAACATCCTAGGTAGAGGTGGCAATTGGGCGGGTTCGGGCGGGTTCGGGTCGGGTTCATTCGGGTTCGGGTTTATTCGGGTTCGGGCTCATTCGGGTTCGGGCTCATTCGGGTTCGGGTCCATCCGGGTTCGGGCTCATTCGGGTTCGGGTCCATTCGGGTTCGGGCTCATTCGGGTTCGGGCTCATTCGGGTTCGGGCCCATTCGGGTTCGGGCCCATTCGGGTTCGGGCTCATTCGGGTTCGGGCCCATTCGGGTTCGGGTTCGGGTTCGGTCTGGGTTCGGGTTCGATCTGGGTACGGGTATGTTTTACATTATTTTATTTTATATTAGATGTAATCATTTTTACGTAATTTAAATATTTATATCTAAAAACAAATTATTAATTTATTATTATTATTTTTTTATTTTTATACTTTTGCTATTATATGATATTTTTAATTATATTTATTTTTTAAAATTAATATTTGTTAGCACCAAAAGAATAAGAAATTAATTTGTTATATAAAATCAAATTTTGAAATAATTTATTATAAAAAATATGATATATTATAAATTAATATATTGATATTTAAAATAATTGATTTGATGAGCTCGAATTTCAAAATATAAATACATTATAATTTATATTCACTATAAAATAAAAAACTTTTAAAAATAAATCCTGGCCTTCATCTATTCGTTTATATACTTATAAAATGCAAAAAATTTATGCTTATAGTCAAGATATATATATATATATATATATCGAGTACTTATATTTTTTTCATCAGTATAAAGTATAAATTATAAAGTAGTATTAAAAAATATAATTTATATTTAAATTATACGTAATAAATATATAATTAATATGATTATTTATTAATATATAATAAATATACCCAAAACCAAAAGGTCATAAAACCCAAAACCCCATTAAATCCACCCGCTAAAATAAAATCACATGAAAGCCATAATCCAATTAAACCCACCCTAACCTAACCGCATAAGTATAACTAGAGCTGCTTATGGGCCGGGCCGGGCCGCGGCCCATTTTTTTTTCTCTGCCCAGGCCTGGCCCTAGGTCGGCCCGGCCCGCCCGTTTAGGCCCGAAACACTGTTCATTGGAATAAAAAAATAATTTTTTTTTATTTTTTTATAATTAAAATTAAATAAAATAATATTATAATAAAAATTACTATTCCGGGCCGGGCCGGCCCGGAATACAAAATATCCTGCCCAGGCCCGGCCCGTGAGCAGGTCTAAGTATAACCCAAAAGGCCAAAATAATTGAATTATTGTCAATTTTTTTACCCTTATAGATTAATTGAATTATTGTCAAATTTTTTTTCACATCTTTAAAATTTTCAAGAATTTAAAATATTTAGATTGTAAATTCATCATGATATGAGACGTTAAAGTTATAACTTATAAGTACAAAATATAATTTACTTTTTGATAAAATTATTATTTCATCATATATATATATAATATTAAATTTTAAATTTTAATTAAATTATTAAAAAAAATTAGAATAAAATTAATAATTAAAGTTATTGCTTTGTAAAAAAAAAAAAATTGCAATTTGTTTATTTTTATTTTTAGTATTAAATTTGGGTTTGGGTTCGGGCCGGTCTCGGGTTCGGGTCCATTCGGGTTCGGGCTCATTCGGGTTCGGGCTCATTCGGGTTCGGGCCCATTCGGGTTCGGGTCCATTCGGGTTCGGGTCCATTCGGGTTCGGGCCCATTTCGGGTTCGGGTTTTTGACTTTTTGGTCAAATCGGGTTTGGGCGGGTTCGGGTTCGGGTTTTCTTGGGCGGGTTTTCGGGTTCGGGTTCATTTTGCCACCTCTAATCCTAGGGGAGGAGAGAGGTAAAATTCTGCCAACATTAAGGGGAGGTCAGAATTTCAAATTTTCAACTTCATTTTGGCTGATTTCTCTTGGTTTTTCTTAGTTTTTCTCTTCTTGGTTGAAAGCAAAAAAGAAAAGTTTAGAAAAGAAAGGAAAGTTTGAAGAGATAAAGCTTGAAATATAGCTTCTTGAGGTTGTTCTTGAGCACCAACTCTTGCACTTTCTTCATTTTCTATTCTTGTTTTTGCTATTTTGATTTCTATTTGGTGAGTTTCCATTTAAAATAAATGTTTTTTTTATTGTTCTTTTAAGTTCTTACTTCATCTCTTTCTTAAGTATATTTTTTACATTTTATTTTTACAATAAACTCACCATGGCCAAATGGCCTACATTATTTATTTTAAGTTGCTGTTTTGGGTTCATTTTACCATATTGTTTATGTTATGTTATTTTCTTTGATTTTGATGTTTTAAATGTTATGTTACTTCATATTCTTGAGTTATATTTTAATTTGGTTGCTTTGTTTGTTGCCATTTATGTTTTAGATATTATGTTTTTGCATTTTTAATTTTCTGTTTTCATGTTGTTTAAATTTTAGCATGTTTTAGATTTAGTATATCAAGTGTTTGTGAAAATGCTTGTGTGGTCTTTGCATGATTTTTGTTTTATATCTTAGTTGAGCATGTTTTAGATTTAGTATATTAAGTGTTTGTGAAAATGCTTGTGTGATTTTTGCATGATTTAAGTGTTATATTTTAGTTGAGCATGTTAGTATACCAAGTGTTTGTGAAAATGCCATGCTTGTTGGAGCTTGAGGCCATTTGGCTACTCCATGTGTTTTGCATTGTGTGATTGCATTTTTTGTCATGTTAGTTGGTAGGTTTTTGCATTTGCATGTCATTTGATTTAGTTTTGCATGCTAGTATGCCAAGTGTTTGTGAAAATGCCATGTTTGCTTGTTACATTATGCTATTCGGCCCTCTTGGAATTTTTGCATTTTTTGTGCATTCTTGTCATGTTAGTTGATAGGTTAGCATTTGCATGATATTTGATTGAGTTTTTGGATTAAGCATGCTTTGTGTTTATGAAAATGCCATGCATATTTTAGTTATTAAGCTAGGTTTATTTGCCATGCATGATCATGCATTTTAGGTCTAGGTTGCATTAAATGCCATGCAAGTTCATTTAGGTCTAGGTCACTTTATGAATGCCATGCATTTTTTCATGACATTTAGGTTTAAATCCATGCATTTCATGCATTATGTTTGCTGCATTGTTTCATGCATTTCATGTTCATGCCACTTGAATAATGACTTGAGCCAATTAATGGTCCAAAGTCATGCTCTCTTGAGCACACTTGTGGAAAATTAAGTTTGTCAAGTTGATTAATCTATCTTTGTGATTTTTTTTACTTAGCCAATTTTTATCTAACTTTCAAAAAGTCCTAGCTACTGTTTGTAAGTCATTTTAGGAGTTTCAAATATTTTTACTTTGATTTTTAAATGATTTTATCAAAGGCAAAAATGTGTTGGCAAAGCAGTTTTTTTTTTCTTCCAAAACTCGTACATCTCTGATTTTTCTGGGAATTTATCCTTGATCAGAAAATTAAGCCAATTTTTTTCCGTGTAGTTTTACATGTCCTGAGTCTTCAGTATTTTTTTCATAATTTGTTGAATTTTTAAAAATAGGGTGAAAAATCGTGGATTAAAACTGGAGAGTGGAGTCAGAATTGAATTTAAAGAAAAATCATTTTTCTGTTTTGGTTAATTTACTTAGAGTAGGCTGATTAGGAGGGTTAGCTACTGACTTAGGGTAGTTTCTAAGCTTTTTTAAACTCTAAAAATGGTTTTTCAAGTCCCGGGTTAAGGGTAGTCAAGTCTGGATTTTTTAAACTTAGGAAATTAGAGCCATTTTAAAAAAAATTTAGCCCAGTTTTTATTTTTAATTCAAGCTTCTCAAAATTGTTTTCAAACACTCACAAAGTATTTTGATTTTAGAATATTTAATTTGACATATTTTCCTAAGGTAGCCGGATATCTTTTTAGATATACGGATTTCCTTAATTAAAGGAAAAAATACATTTCATGCATTGCATTTTTATATTCATGCATTTTATATAATATGTGATTCTTGCTATAATAATTTCCATGATATTGTTGTTATTTTGATTTATATTTTTTTATGTTACATGGTTTATTATATGGTTTTGAATATTTCATGATATCCTATGCTTTTATTTAGTTATTTTTATTTAGCATATAATATGTTCATGCATTATTATTTTTATTTTCATGCATATTATATGATAGCATTATTTTATTCCATGTCATTTAAATTATATATCATACCATTCATATTTGTCATGTCATTTAAATCATTTCATTTCATTTAGGATATATTATGTCATCTAGAATATTTTATTTCATTTAGAAAATATCATGTTACTTAGGTTATTGCATCTCATATAGAATATACTATGTTACCTAGGTCATTTCATTTTATTTAGAATATATTATATAACTTAGGATATTCCATTTCATTTAGAATATGCTAAGGCATTAAAATCATGTCATGTCATTTAGGTTGCATTATATGTTATGTTACTTAGGTTATTGCATTTCATTTAGATTATATCATATGACTTAGAATATTGCATCTCATATAGAATATACTATGTTACCTAGGTCATTTCATTTTATTTAGAATATATTATATAACTTAGGATATTCCATTTCATTTAGAATATGCTAAGGCATTCAAATCATGTCATGTCATTTAGGTTGCATTATATTATTTAGATTTTGCTATGTCATTTTATTTATGTCATGTATATACATATTCATTTTATTTTAAATGTTTTCAAAAAAAAAAAAGATAATGGTTTTCAATAAAATAAAGATATTCCCGAGTTAAAATAATTCATGAGTTCTCTGTCGGGTTTGCTGGGGAGGATATCATCAATTATTATTAATAACGGAATATCTTCTTTAAAAAGAGAATGGTTCGGAAAATTTTCCAAAACTAATAAAAATTTATATATTTTGCCATGTTTGTTGGGAAATATAGGAAAATTTTGAATTTATAAATTCCGGATCATTTTCAATTAAAAATGGAATATTTTTCTTTAAATTGGGAATTAACTTGAAATACTAAATTTAAAACCAATTTTTACCGAGACTTGAGATAACACACGATTAATAAGGTACCGATTTATACGGGCGTTGTGGGGGTGCTAATCCTTCCCCACACGTAACCGACTCCCGAACCCGCTTCTTTGATTTCTCTGGTTTAAAACGCAGACTAGAAATTGGCTTTTAAAATGTTTTAATTAATTTTTAAAATATTTTATAAAATCGATTTTAATAGGTGGCCGATCACACCTAGCTAAAAAAGATTGGTGGCGACTCCATGTCTTTTTTAAAGGTCATTTTCAAAACCTTCATTTTTTTAGAGGAATTAAGTCGACTTTTCCTCGGTTTTTTTAATGTCACGCTTAATGAATAATAAAGTCTTGCGATGAGACTCGTTATTTTTTACATTGCGACAATCGTTTCTTTTTTTCTGTTACGTTTTTGGCTATTGTTATTGTTTGTTGTCTCCGACATTGGTTGTTGTCTTCGATGAGCCCTTATTCTTCTAAGGGCAAAATGGTAAAATTAATGGCTATTACAGGTCTTATCCAAAAATGACTATTACAAGACAACTCGTAATAGAGGAGGAATGGTCATTCCTCTAACCAAACTGTTGCATGTCTCAATTCCATGGAATAAGAGGGAATGAATTAATCATTCCCCCAACCAAACATGTTATTAGAGGTAAGTGCAAGCCCCATGTGACTCAGGTTGGTGTAGATTATTTTGGGAAAACATGATTTTGGAGAATAGATGTGACTAAAGTAACCCACTTAGAAATTAAACTGATCAATCGAAGCACTAACCAATCCAAAAAAAAAAAAAAGAAACCATAAAAAGAGAACACAACAATATACATGGTTCGAGAATATTCCTTATGTCCACAAGCATAACAAAGAAAAAGTTCACTATGGAACAATAGATATTACAATAGATAAGCTCACACCACAAACTACCTATACACAAAAAGAATTCCCAAGTGTTTCTTACTATCTAATGGTAGTACATAATTATACCCCAAACCCGAGAGAATTACAGGACCGAAAGCTTAGACTCAATTTGGTTCGAGAAAATATTTATGTTTTCATTTTTATGTTTTTTTTTAGAAAACAATTTTTATTTCCTATTTTTTGAAAATTGAAAAACACGTTTGATAAATAAAAATGAAAATCTGTTTTCAAAAATGAAAATAGCGAAAACATGTTTGGTATCTACTTTTTCAAAATAGAAAAATGATTACTAAATAATTAAATTAGAATATATTTTTTGATTAAAAAAAACAATGTTGCTAAAAGTAAAATACAATTAAATAAACACAAGTGATCAAATAAAGAAAAATAAAACAATTCTTATTGTTAATAAAAGAAAAATAATCAAATGTACTTCATTACGAACAACTAATCTCCCACCTCCTAAGTAATATGCTTTTTTTAATTCTCAATTTTGTCTATAATTAATCCATAAAGATGTAGCAATCTCTTCTCTAACTAAGCCATTTCAACTGTTTGTGAAATATCAAAAGTAATATGCTCATTGTTGAAGCAAAAGAAGTTGCTTCCGTGTCATCAAATTCTTGCATGTTTTCTCTTTCACCCTTTTCAAACAATTCATCTTTTTCAGCTTCCAACCTAATGAAATTATGCACAATACAGCATGTTTTTGGCATATAATGTTGTTTTCTAAGAGGATAATTAGGCATATTCCTCAATATAGCAAATCTTTTTTCAACACTTCGATACTTTGTTCAATCACATTACGAACAGAAGAATGCCTCATATTAAATAATACTTCTTTCCCTCTTGGGTGATGCCTACTTATAAAGTCTCGTGCATGGTATCTTTTTCCACGAAACGGTGCTAAAAATCTAGGTAAGTTTGGGGATCTAGCATCCACCACGTAATATTTACCTACAATATCAATATGAAAAGTACATAAATAACGTTAATCAATTAAGTGAATTTTATGAAAAAATTAACCAACTAAAACTTACCAGCACTTGGCATTGGAAAAGAATTTTGCTCAGCATAATTATTTAATACCGCATTAACAAAAACTCTAGTGTCATAAGATATTCCTTTTCATCTAGCACACACAAATGTAAAAAACATGTCATGGGAGCAAGCTACCATTACATTTTGAGAAAGGTTTTGCTTTCTATTTCAAAATGGTATTTGCTTTGATGAAGGAGCCCAAGCATATACTTCAGTTCCATCAATAGCCCCAATACAATCCTTAATTAATAAAAAATATATATAAATTATGATACCAAGTTTAAGTACAAACAAAAAATCAATACTAAAATGTATATCTACAAATAGATAATATCATATTTAACATACCTTGAAATATGGGAACCAATTAGGATTTCTAGCAATTTCTAGTTGAACATCATCTCAATCTCTAGGACAAATAATTTTAGTTTCCAATTTATATTTAGCTATCAAAACTTTTTTAAATCACGCAGATACAGTTTCAGTAGAATGTTGAAATCAATTAGCTATAACCCTTTGTTTCGCATTTTGACCAATTATGAATAGAAACATTGCAACTACTTCTTCCTCCGAATTTTTTTTCATCTTATAAAAGATTATCCATTTTCAACTTATCACAAAAATAAAAAATAATAATAAAAAAAAAACATATTTTTCATGCAAAACATTTCATAACATACAGCTGGATTTCCATTCAAAATCTCCATAACATATGCATTGCCATTTAATATAGAAGTCTTACATGGCATCTTAGGCATGTATGCCTTGTAGTAATTGTAGACATATTTTACAACAAGAAATTGTCCCATCTCATCATCTAAATCGGACGAACTTTTTGAACTAGAGCTAATACTCATTATAATTACCTACATAATGTAATGATAAAATATTCGTTAATGATATACTCCATACATTCCATAATATAATGATAAAATGTTATCACATACTCCATAGAACCAAATTATAGTCTTAAAATATTATTACATCACATAAAATAAAACTACTATTGATAAGAAGAAAAAAAAAAAAACTTAAGACTGAGCAAGACTATCCATCCAATATTTTCGCCTCACATTAGACTTTCCAACAAAAATTTGCCTCCATTCTGGTGATATGAACTTTTCAATTGCTTTATTATAAGAACATGAAGAAACACACTCTATTTTCTCCAAAAGATCCATGTATATACCTACAAAATAAGGGTCAGGAATA
This sequence comes from Fremontodendron californicum, assembly GCA_030761205.1. Lineage (NCBI taxonomy): Eukaryota > Viridiplantae > Streptophyta > Magnoliopsida > Malvales > Malvaceae > Fremontodendron > Fremontodendron californicum. The sequence continues at coordinate 2,389,943 of JAULJL010000041.1, forward strand.
GAACTGGCACTAAATGATTTGTATCTCTCCGCTTTTGCTTTAGCAATTTCTTCTTTTGCACTCAATGTGGCTACTCACTTATCCAAAAACACTTCCATCTTATCCATTTTATTCACCTTGCTAGATCGATGTTCCCTAGGAATTGAATGAATACTACGTTTTTTTACCTTTTTCACGCCCTTCACCTTCTGAACTGTTGCCACCCAAGTCAACATGTATAGAACCAAATAAAAATCTTCTTCCAAACGCCTCTATTAAAAGAGAGTGGATCTTCAGCGGATAATGGTTCAAGTTTTCCAATTGCAGTTGTTGTGTTGAATGTTACATCAAGTAATTCATAATCTGCACAACCTTTTTTTTGAACTTTTTGAAATCTTTATTTTTTTGTGACATAAGAAAAAATATGCATAAAAATAATAAATGTAAATTATAATACAAAATATTAAGGAGAACATAAAACTAGTTTTACCTTTAAAAAATAAAAAATCATTCTCAAATGTCTTGTAATGCGTTAACAGTTTTGGATGTTATATCCCATTTAACTCCAGTATATCCAACTAACTTAGAAAAATGACGATGTTTTGTACGTAAGTAATTGAATTTACCCTTCAATCTGTCGACATCATTATCCACTCCAATTGTATCACATAACTCATTATTAATTACTTAAAAATGACGATGTTTTAAGTAATTGCAACTTCTTTCCCTAATTTTTCCAATTAAAAGCTGAATAAATGTTACCTCATTTTTTTCGGCCAATCTTTCGTATCATCAACATCTTTACCCTTCCCTCCCATCTAAAATACTATTTACAATACAAGCCATCATCAATAAAATAATGAAATTACTTAAAACAAGTACATTAATTTATCATTAAAAAAAAATAATGCCAATAAGAACAATTAAAAGAAACTTAATAAACTAAAAATAAACGAAGCCTTCAGCATAAAATATATTAAATTACTAAATTGAGAAGTAGTTTTCCAATACACAAATAAACATTTATCGCAGCATTCACCAAAGCATTCACCAAAAACTGGATCCTAATTGGATTACTTATTAAAGTCAAGAATTTACTTTGTTGTTTTTAAGGATGTTAAATCCTAGTTAGACTAGGAAACTAACCATCCTCTAAGAAGGAAGTAAGCTACCCTCAAATCCTAACAAATACTTTTTTACATGAGTTCAGAGTCGATTGAAACAAAAGCAAGAGTTGCTCCTATGGCAAAAAAACTAGCAGCATATTTTATACCAGCAAAAGTAGTTAATAGCTTCAAATCCATATTTTGTTGTATTGTATATAATGTATACAAAAAATAAAAATAATATATAATTATAATATAAATTAATTAATTAATAAATATAAGTATAAAATAAATTAAATTAAACCAAAAAAGTCATGCCGCAAAAACATATATGGTCTGGTATTCCCTTGTTGTCTGTATTGGTAAACTAATCTAATAATCTAATATGAACATTTACCTAATCAAGTCTTGAGACAAAAAAGCTTGTCTGCACCAAATCACCAAAAGTGGGATATTATAGCCATTTATAAATAATTATAATCAGTGGGATAGTGTCTTGAGTGAAACAAGTATAATCGATGGCCTTTGTCCCATCAATGCTTAGTCTCCTAATTGGCCCTTGTAGAAATTAAAGGCATTTTTATCATTCTATAAAAGTAATTCAAAACAAAAGGGGAATATGACTATTTATTGCCACTTTCTTTTTGCAGTCAAAGCTATCCATTGTGTTTACCCTATGATTTATGAAAAGTCCAAATGCAAGCTTCAGTCAAGCCCTCATCTAGATTTCAAAGAATTGCCTCCACAAGGTCAGGACTTTTTTTTGCAAAAGATTACTTTCAACTTCACCAAATAGGAAAAGGTGGTTTTTGTGAATTTAAACCTGAGGTATCAAGGAAGAAGTCCCTGTTGATGTCAAGAAAAAATTCCCAACTTGTTTAAGTGCAATCATAGTGTCCAAAACAAATTTTAAATTGCAATTTTATCTCCAATTAACTATTCAAAATTCTCTTGTTTCTTTGTTTTAAAAAAAAAATAATTGTTTTATAATAACTCCACTTTCAATACATCTTGTAGTCTCAGTAATTAATTCCAAAGAGACTACTTAGCATAACTCTCTCAGCTGGATGATTAGTCGGGTTTATAATGCAGTCAATACAGAGACACTGGTGGAAGTCTTGGAATGAATCTTTAGAACAATCACTATTAATTGGCTTCATGTCCTTTGAACTAAAGATGATTTAGGGGTGTGATGAGTCAAAGCAACAACATCAAAGGTTCCTGATGACCTTTTAGAGGAAACCAAGATTGCAGCTAGGGCTGGATTGGAAGAAATGGATGCTAACTAATAATTATTGGAGACTGAACCATGTTGTTATTCATATTTTGATCTTCACAAAGTTCTAGATGTTATGGACTTGTTGCCTACTTTTATATATGGAGTCATCGCTGATTAAACAAGATTTTTCTAAGATCATATCTGTAAACACCGAATTTTATCCGGATTATGTTTTTAATTTTAATTGATTAATTTAAAAAAAAAAAAAGAAAAAAAGGATAATTCAAAACAATGGAAAAAATAGTTTGGATCGAACTTGATCTCTTCTTTGGATCAAATTTAGTCTTTGAAACAACAAGCAACTCTCCTCATCAGATTAAAAATTAAAACCTAAGTGAACTAAAACTCTATTGTGATTTTCCGAACCTTCAGATTGGACAAAAATGGTAGAGAGAATTACAGAATTTTGGAAGAACACACAGAATTCAAGAGAAGAAAAATTAAGAGCTCAAAAAAAAAAAAAGTGAGATCTAGAAAAAAAATAAAAAAAGAAAGTACAAAAATTAGCTGTCCGGCGGGTTTGATCCCGGGATCCCTCTCTTTTAACCTCAACGGTCGTATCAAGAGCAGGGCAATGGCTTCGCGTTTCCAGGCGGCATCGCTGGTGGCCTCACCATCGTACCCGAACTCCATCGCCTGGTCCGACGAGAACCTAATTGCCGTTGCATCTGGTCACCTCGTCACTATTCTGAATCCGGCGTTGCCCTTTGGACCTCAAGGCCTGATCACTTTTCCCAAGAGTGAACCTTACCCCATTGGGGTGGTAAAAAAAGAAGATCTTGCATCTGGCTGTTTGTTGCCCACAATTTTAAGTCGGGATCCTCGTCCATGTGTCCAATCAATTTCATGGTCTAATCTTGGAATGGCTCCTAACTCTGGGTGCTTGCTGGCTGTGTACGCCAGAGAAGGACGCGTAAAGCTTTATTGCCCTCCCTTTAGTGATTTCTCTGCTGAGTGGATAGAGGGTTGGATTTGTCATTGTGGTATCTGATGAAGACGATAAAAATCTTGTCTATGAGGATAGTGATGACGATTATTTCTATAACAACAATACGGATGATGATTTACATCTACTCTGGGGCAACGATAGCATGATGACGAGATGATTTGGTGATTTTTTTTTATTATTTATTTCATTTTATTCACCTATTATTTACTAATTGTTTTTTTTTAGTTTTGCAGGTTTTATTTTATATATAATATTATTATTTGTTTATTATTATTATTATTAATTATTTTACTAACCACATTTTTTATAAAAAACTATTATTATTTTAAAGAAAACTATTATTATATTATATTATATTTTATATTTTAGTGTATATTAATAATTGTATATTTCTAATATTGTTAATTATTAATTAATTTTTTTTAGATTAGATTAATTATTTTAATCGAAGAATAGTTATTTTTTAAAATTAATAAATTGAGATTTTTCCAATGATGAAATTCAAAGAAATTACGAATGGTTAATTTCTGAGAAGTTTCTAGGTGAGAAATTTCTCTTAAAAATTCTCCAGAATGAATGGAAGGATATTTTAAGAGATTAATTTCAATACCAACAAAAATCAAAAATTTATTTTTTTAAGAATAATTAATATTCAACATCTTTTTCTAAAATTGATTTTTCATAATAAATGCTTAATTTAAAATTGAATAATAAATTACGATTTTTTTCGATGATGAAATTCAAGAAAGTTGCGAATGGTTGACTTTTAAGAAATTTCTAAGTGAGAAAAATTCTTTTAAAAATTCTCCAGAACGAATGGAAGAATATTTTAAGGGATGATTTTCGATATTAAAAATCATAAACATTAATAAAATGTGGGTTAATTTTGGAAGATTAATTTAAGAGAAATAATTTGGTTAAATAATTCTAACTTTTCCGATTACGGAGCCTCTTCAATAGAACGAATGGTTTCTTTTGAATACTCTCGAGGTGAGGAAACATTTTTTAGTAATTTCTCCAGAATGAATGGAAGAAAGACCTAAAAAATAATCTCTGAGATTTCTAACTTTAATAATTAAAATGAAAATAGGATAGACAAGACTAGTTAATTAAGACTTTTTAAGTATCACAAGACTAATTAGGTACTATCTTTTAGATAGGCGTTGTGAGGGTGCTAATCCTTCCTCACACGTAACCGTACTCCCGAACCTAGTTCTGATAAAGTAGACCAGAACCTATTCTTTTTAAGGTACCTTAGTCAAGCTTAGAATTACTTTAAATAGGATAGATTCATAAAGGTGACTAATCACACCTAGATTAGATGATTAGTGGCGACTCCATTGT